>CAIGQQ010033541.1:11788333-11866731 GCA_903798035.1 Danio albolineatus
CACACACACACACACACACACACACACACACACACACACACACATACACACACATACACACACACACACACGCGCGCGCGCGCACTAGCCAATGCAGTTAATTTAATTCCCCTCAACCACATCTTTGGACTGTGGAGGAAACCCAGGCAAACACGAGGAGAACATGCACACTCCACACAGTTTTTTTTGGGGTTTATATATTTCAAACTTTTCCACACAAATCTAAGCAAGACTTATTGTAATAGGTTTAAATTTCTGTGTTTGATAAAACAAATGTGTTGATATATGGAGTATTATATATGGCTTATGAGATGCCTTTTCTATCTATGCACTGTTTCAGATTAATGAATTTAGTAGTGCACACTTGGAAAACAGTTAAACAAACTGCCACACAGAGTACATTTCAGATTAGTATTTTCTAAATATATATTTTAATTTAAAGGGATAGTTTACCCAAAAATGAAAATTTGCTCATATGCTTACCCCCAATTGGTTCCTCCAAAGCTTTAAAATAGTCTTTTTTTCTGAGAAACCTAGAAGATGATATTTTGAAGAAAGCTGTAAACCGGAAAACATTGACTTACATTGTAGAAAAAACTAATAAAATGGAGCTCAATGGTTACAGTTTCTTCAGAATAGCTTCGTTATTTGTGTTCAACAGATTAAAAGAAACTCATAAAGGTTTGAAACAAGTAAAGGCTGAGTAAATAGTGACAGAATTTTCAGTTTTGTGGGAATGTGAGAATCTCAGAAGTAAGAGTGTATGTATGTAGCATGTAAAGCATATAATATATGCATATGTCTGAATTTAAACAAATAAAAAAGATAGTTCTAGTTTAGATATATTATAGAAGAGATTGTGGTCTAGTTTGTGAGTTATTTTTATTTTTTTTCAAGTGTCTAGAGAGTTGTTTTAAATAGCCATGTTCATTGACACTATGCAGAGACTGATTGTTTGGCTTTCCTAAATCAAAAGTACAGTAATTTATTAGCTGTCTTTGACTGTTTATAAAATGTTTATTATGCCTTCAAAAGGTTCAGGCAGTTTGATAGTGATTGATTTGGCTGGCTATATAAATTACAGGTTAAACTTTCTGAATTGCAAAAACACTACAGAAATTGTACATTTCCTATCAGTTTCTTTTAATGATTCTCAGCATTCCATATTGTAGACTAAGCTGGATGGTTTTCCACAAAGTTTTTCAGTGGTTATAAGTATAGCAAACTTTCATAGTAGTAGTTGACAAAAATGTAATAAATTTACACTTACCTTTTTGGAAACAGCTGTTAAAAGTGTCTTTCGGATGTTTAGAGATCATAAGGTGCATCTGTTCTCTCAAGATGTCCACTGTAGGATGAAGAGGCATTAATACATGGTGCCATTTGGAATCTAATGAAAACGATGACAACCAATCAAGCTACAGTTTTAAGATATTTTTAAAAGGTCTTAGTAATAATAAAAAAAACTATCCCGCTGCTTCACCCACCTCATCTGGCTGAAGGTGGCAATGTGTCCTCCTCTTGCTGTGGGACCTGAGCTCCAGCGGCGGAAATACGCGACTGTCATAATACGTGTAAATACTGAATGAGAGGCTGCCAACTGTTCATACTCAAAGCAGCGCTGATGAAGTGCAGACGCCTTTTTTGGTGTTTACCTCGAATGAGCTCTGGATGCATGATGAGAGGGCTCACGCTCATTTATAAACAAGAATATGGTGTGTTACAACAATTGTGAAGCTCACTGTTTTCTCTCTCTCTCTATTTGTAAATGATACTTCATGTACAAATGACCTTGGTTTCATCCTAGTGTTGGGTTTAAAGGAACACTCCACATTTGGAAATGCAGGCTCATTTTACATGATATTTTTGAATATTATTAGTTTATCTCTGGGTCCGGCTTCAGCGCTTTTAGCTTAGCTTAGCTTAGCATAAATCATTGAATTGGATTAGACCATTAGCATCTCTCTCTCTCTCTCCCCCTCTCTCTCCTTTTTTTTTTTTTTTTTTGGAGTTTCAATAATTTTCTCATTTAAACCTTGACTATTCTGTAGTTAAATTGCATATTAAGACTGGACTAGAAAAAGTTGCTATTTTCTCTGTCAGTGTGGCTAGGAATTGTACTTTTCGTCCTGGCATAATAATCAAGAAAGTTTGCTGCAGCACACGCAATAATATTATGCAGCACCTAAAAATAGTCCTCAATTATCCTGCTGCAGCCATGGTATTGCTATTAGTGTATAATGGTATTATTGTATAAAGGTCCTTGATTTTTTTTGTGTCAGAATGAGAGTATAGTTTGATCTAGAACAGTGGTTGTCAACTGGTTTGGCCACGGGACCCACATTTTTACATGGTCATCAAGCTGCGACCCAATATTTTATTGTTGCATTTAACAAAATGTATCAAATTATAGAAATATTACAAAGTAAAAACGATAAATACTGTAAACAGCAGTTAGGGTAGAGAAATGTTCAGTTACCGAATTAAACTGAACTGTTGTCGCGCTCGCATTTCAAAATAAAAGTCCGGTATAAGCAAAATAAATTATTAAATTTTATTTATTTATTTTTTGACCACGCCAGTTGAGAAACACTGATCTAGAATATCGATCTTGAAAATAGCAACTTTTCATTTTCGAATAGTCTTACGTCTTACTACACAATGCAACTACAATTTAAAGTCAAGCTTTAAATAGGGAAATTATTTAAACTCTTAATAGTATACTTTAACTTTTTTCTTAGCTAAATGCTAATGGTCTAATCCGATTCAATGATTTATGCTAAGCTAAGCTAAAAGTACTTCTGCCAAACCCGGAGATTGCCTAAATGGATTAAAATAATGGTGAAACTCAACTGTTTATCCATAGTGGGAGTTGTTAAATGAATTTTCTTTTAACGCATGTACACTCCAAGGTTTGCATTTAGAGGTATAGCTGTGCAGTCCATTTCTAGTTTTAAATCTTTCTACAATTTGAAACAGTTTAATTCCAATAGATTCTATCAGCTGTATGCAGTGTATAGCATTATGCTTATGTAGTGTAGGGCATTTTGTGTTGTAAGTTTCTGATATAAATGTGTGCTCATGGTTATAATCATGACGTAAACTGATTATAAAGGTGAGAAGAAAGCAGTACATTAGGCCTGGTCATTGTAGACTTAGCAAACAGTGTATCTGCTTGTTTTATGTAAAGCATATTTGATGTTCACAGTTTTCTGCTTTCCCAAATTTTAATTTCCTCTGTTATCATTTAATGCAATACCCTGATTGACCATTTGACTATATATCAATATATATGTGTGTGTGCGTTTGCCTTTATAGACTCATTATAAAAACAAAATGCCTCACAGTCACATTTGGAGTGCTGCTTTAACAGAATAATTAGACATGAACAGCTCATTTAGTGATTAGAGTAAGGTGAGGTAAGACTTGCAGTGTTTAATTTGTTGCCTATGGCCATGATAAAACTTGATCAAGAAATCTAATATAGCCAAATATATTCTGATCATACTATTTATAACACCGCGCCATCTGCTGTAAATAAATAAATAAATCAAGTAAAATATTGCTATTTTTAACTTTACTCATTGTAATAAAGATATCATTTTACCAATAAGAAAAATGACTTACACTTCAAAGAAGTTAATGTATTTAATATGAACAAACAATGAAAATACATTTATTACCATTAAATTATTTATATATATTTAAAATTGTTATATATTTACCTAAAGAAGGTCGCTGGTTCGAGCTTCAGCTGGGTCAGCTGGCATTTCTGTGTGGAGTTTGCATGTTCTCCCCCGTGGTGTGGGTTTCCTTCCTTCCTGCTCTAGTTTCCCCCACAGTTCAAAGACGTGCAGTAGGTGAATTGGGTAAGCTAAATTGTCCGTAGTGTATGTGTGTGAATGAGTGTGTATGGATGTTTCCCAGTGATGGGTTGCAGCTGGAAGGGCATCCGATGCATAAAACACATGCTGGATAAGTTGGTGGTTCATTCCACTGTGGCGACCCCAGATTAATAAAGGGACTAAGCTGAAAAGAAATTGAATGAATGATTGAATTTAATTCCTTCATGTTGTCTCTATATTCAAATCGATTGTGTGGAACCCAGCAGTTTTACAGTGCATGTCGAGGAACTATACTCTCATTCCGGAGTAATAATCAATAAACTTTGCGGCGGCAGGCACAATGATATTACGCAGAGCCTGCGAATTGTAAAACATATGCTGAATAAGTTGGTGGTTCATTCTGCTGTGGTGACCCCAGATTAATAAAGGGACTAAACCAGAAAAAAAGAAATATATTTTGTCCATGTTAATATTAATGAAAATAAAGCTGTTTATAGTTGATTCTTATTAACTTATTTATGCTGTGTTTTAACTCATGTTAACAAGCACAACTTTGTATTTTAATAATTGAAAATGTTGAACTTTGATTATTAAATGCTGTACACGATTGTTGTAAAAGATAAACTAACATTGCCTAATGGACCATAATCTTGTGTCCATGTGAATCTATATTACCATTTCAGCCAAGAATGAAGGGAAGTATGACTTTTTTTCCCCCTTCTTGCATTTTCCTGGCTTTGGCAGATTTTTTACTGCAACATGCGTTAGTGGAACATAAAGAGTCATGCATCATTTCCCTTCAAAAGGAACAGCAGATTTTGGCAAGGGCACCCTTGCTTTTCCTCCTCAGGTTATCTTACCTCACTTTTCTATAATTAAAGTTATGTTTATTGTTCAACAAATCATATTTTATGCTTTTCCAATGAAGTCTAACAATACTCCATTGGAGTTACAGGAATAAGGTCCTGCTGCTGAGTGAAAATGAAGTGTGAAAGATGAACATTACAAGGAAGAGCAAAAGGGAAAGAGGTGAGAAATGTTGTAAATAAACGTATGCTTCGGATGTCTGTGTTTTGTCTCGTAAAAGAGGCTCGACAGTTGAGAAGCTGGTCACGCAAACCCTTAGGTAAAAGCTTTACAGTGTTTTCTTTAGGTTTTAATGGGTTGTCACTTGCTAAATGCCTATTGTGGGGGTAAGAACTCTTTTTAATAACACGTGCCTGAAAAAAACAAAAACATGTTCACACAATGATGCCGTGGAATCTTTTTTTTTTAAGTGAGCTTTATCTTTTCTTAGTACTGGGAGAATTTTTCTTAATTTTTGTACTACAATGAACTATTCATAAATTAAAAGATTCTTCATGGACCATCAATGACAATTTAAAAAACGATATTTTTCACTCTACTTCAGAGAGTGAAAATACAGACAATTTTCAATTTATTAACTTATAAGATTTTAGATGTTGTCTTTGAAGCACAAACAGAAAACTAATCTCAGTTTAGTTTCAAACAGAATGAGTGAAATGTTACTATTAACCTCATAGTCTGTGTTAGTTTTAACACACTCTGGGGTGAGATGCACCACTATGATTTCCACCAAGGTGAGATGTAACATAATAAAATAAGAATTATGACCAAAAATGGTTTATTTATCATAGATAGAGCTTTTTATTCAACACTGAACTTTCAGTGTTATTGGTGTGTTTTTCTGTGTAGCGAAGCTGAATAAAATGTGCATCCGTGCCAACAACTGAACACTATTCGTGTGTCTGGGCTTCATGAACTCACAGAGGACAGGTCTTTCTCTTCTAAGAGCTGAATACGGAAATTAAATCATGAGTACTGTTTTAAATGTGCTTGGGGTTGGCAGTAACATTTCACTGATGTTACTAACCAAGAGTTTTGTTGTTTCAACTGACCCAAAGTCTTGTAGCCATGAATTGGCTCACCTTATAGCCAACAGCTAAAACATTTGCACCAACAACATACCTTAAAAAGATCTACACAGACACACACTTGACATACATAAACTTTCATGGGTTTCACTACAAACCAGACTTTGGTGTCCCAAAAATAATCAGAGTAAAAATATTACTTTCGTAGCTCAAATGCAGTTTTCCCCACTAACTTCTACTGTGTCTGTCACAGCACAGGACTCTACTTTTTTGTATGTGGAACGAGGACTAATATGAACATCTGTGAAGTGAATCTGCTGATTAGTAACCAGTTCCTGGTTGTAGAGATTGGGAGTGTTACATCTGACCCCGGTATCCATGTGTGACCCTGGCCTGCACCAAAAAACCTTGTGTTGCACAGGTATATTTTTGGGAACAGCCAAAATTATGGGTTTATATTTTATGCAAAAGGTCATTATATTCAGTAAAGTTCAGCTTCCAAAAAATGTTAATACATTTTACAATGTAAATATATTAAACTTGATGTTTGTTTAGTAATATGCATTGTATCCCAAAAGAAAATGGACACGTTTAAAAGTGATTTTCTCTTTTTCCTTAATTAAAAATGTCTACAACAATTAATTAAGAACAAAATAATAACATTAACAATGCTGGCCAGATTTCAAATAACCAAACTGTGTGGGTTGGTTGGAACGTGCTACTAACATTTACAGCATTCCAAGAAAGATTTTTGACACGATACCTTTATTTGACTTTTAGAATGCTTAAAGTGTGTAATAGCACTTGTTTTGAGTTGAAAGTGTCTGAAGTGTGAACTGTCTTGAACTGAAACTGTTGTCAAAAGTTTGTAGTACATAGAAACGCTATTCTTACTCACAGACAGCAGAGGGCGCTACACCGTTCCTCCTCGCATTACCTACACCCTTAAAGAAGTTTTGCTGTCAGAACGAATGTGTTAAAGGCCTATACAGTAGTATTAATAATATTTTTATGGAAATGATTGTAAACTATTGCATTATTAACTTAAAGGAAACGTTTAATTTGATTGGGATATTGTGGGCGCCACATGGGCTGGACTGAAAATGGGAAAGCATCTGAAAAAGCAGTTATGTTGCGGGGTGTGTGCGACCCTCGGCATTTTCCCATTGTTTTAAGCGCTCATCTGCGGCACAGGAACTCCACAACGCACCCGCCCACAGCATCGTACTACTTGTGCTCGTCAATTGCTCATTACCAGAGTCGTTTGTTTCTGCCTGTTGTGTTTTCTCTTTCGTGTGTTCAGTGAGTGGTGTGCTCGCGCCACAGGTGGGCTCTGCTCTCTACACCTGTGTGTGTGTGTGTGTGCAGGAATGACATGCGATGCCCGTGAAGCATCAGTGAAGCGGAGCGCGCGCTTCTGCACAGCGACAGCCTGACCTTTAGCTGGACTGGAGCCTGTTGTGCCTTTGAAACCGGATCAGAAAACTTACAGGTAAGACAAATGACTCTTAAAGGCGTCTTGCATTCTTTCCAGCTCATCGTTGATACTTATGGTTAGCATATTTTCTTCATTTGACGAATGTTATCCTTCCGTTCCCGTTTTGGGCGTATCAGTTTTGGGATAAAATTGAATTTAATGCAACCTCTAAACGTTTGTTGAGGTATGAATCACACGATTAATTTCCTCACAGAAACATGCATGTCAATTAAAACATATTTTTGATTAAAAATCCAAATATTTTACTGTTATTGTTAACGAGGCTATGTAAAAAAGAATATCAGTTATCCCTTAAAGGGATAGTTCACTCCAAAATAAGACTTATGTTATATATTTTTTTATTCACCCCTCATTTGTCACAAACCTGTTTGAGTTTCTTCTTTTTTTTACCTAATAAACACAAAAGATATTTAGAAAAATGTTGGAAACTGGTACGCATTGACTTCCATAGTATTTGTGTTTCTGGTCTTACTTTATTTTAAGTGACCTTAACAAATATGTGCTTACACTGAAATTAATAATTAGTTATAATGTAATTATTGTGTAAATACAAGTTTTAACACTGCTTTTGATTGTTTGAATACCTGCATGTAACATCTGTAAATAATTTTTGTAATTAAATTTGTAATTACACCGTTGGCCGTCCTCTAACCCAGCAGAAGTGTTCTGCAATACATTATGAACGCAGTAAGTACACTGTATTTATCTTTTGAGGCAAGTACATAGTAGTTAAGGCCAAGTAGTAAAAAGAGTGACTGTTTTTTATAATATGAAAGTCAATAGTTACTGGTTTCCAACGTTCTTCGAAATATCTTCTGTTGTGTTAAACTGAATAAGAAAAACTCAGTGTTAAAAATACTCGTCAGTAAATGGTGAGTAAAGTTTTATTTTTAACTATCCCTTTAAGGCATTTTTAACATTGTTTAAGGATTGATCTTCCAGTTGAACTTAATTTATGTTTAAACATTATATAACACAATATTGCAAACATTCTTTTATATATATATTTATTCAAATAAAACAATAAATCAGTAAAATAAAAATACAAATATAAGATGTTTGGTTCATTACAAAACACTGGTTGAGGATTATAAGAAAGTTTTTTTTTTTTAAATATTGAACAGCCATGCATGGCATTAGGTCATTAAAGGTAACTAAATATCTGTAATAAAAATGTTAGATCTCAGTGTGCTTCAAAGTTTGACCTCTGTTGCATTATCATGTGTTTGCAGCCCAAACTAAGCTTCAGTGATTACATTACACATATGTGTCTTTGTCTCAGTTTCAATCAACCTCTGTCTCCTTCTATATCCATCAGAGCTAAAGATGTTTCAATTAACATCAGCTTTGATTTATTCTCGAATTGCTCAGATAGCTTTGGCGGATGGGGACAATGGAAACGGTAGGTATGGCAGTTGCGTGTGCCATTTACCAGATGTTTTATGACTTTTATCCCATTAACCGCTGAAAGCATCTCTGAAAGGGAGTTCTCATCTTGTATGTTTCCCCAAGTGAAACATAAAACAGGATTAATTCCGACTGTTTGAAATATTCTCGATGTGATGCAAGAAAATTGCACAGTTGTTGAGCAAGTTCACTCCAGTGCTAAATTGGTGACAACTCCAGAGCAGCTGTTTGCCTAATAACAAAAGCAGAGCTCTATCAACTTCATCTGAGAGAGAGAGATGACAAGTACAAATACACTCACAAACTTTCAAATGTATTGAATGCTACATTAGAACAATGTTTCCCAAAGTGGATGGGTCATGGGTGGGTCATGCATAATAAAAACAAATACTCACTGGCCACTTTATTAGGTACACCTTCCTAGTACCAGGTTGGACCCCATTTAACTACTGCCCTAATCCTTCGTGGCATAGATTCAACAAGGTACTGGAAAATTCCTCAGAGATTTTGATCCATATTGACATGATGGCATCACGCAGTTGCTGGAGATATATTGGCTGCACATCCATGATGCGAATCTCCCATTCCACCACATTCCAAAGGTGCACTATTGTATTGAGTCTGTGACTGTAGAGGCCTGTTCAAGACACCAGTCTGGGAGGATTCACGCTGTATGACATGGTGAGTTACTCTGCTGGAAGTAGCCCTCAGAAGGGTATACTCTGGTCATAAAAGGATGGACATGGTCAGCAGCAACAATACTCAGGTAGGCTGGGGCATTGACACAATGCATTTGCGCCCACAGAACTTGCGCTCACTGTATACTTTTTCAGACCATTCTCTGTAAACCCTAGATATGGTTGTGCATGAAAGCCTCAGTAAATCAACAGTTTCTGAAATACTCAGACCAGCCCATCTGGCACCAACAACCATGCAACATTCAAAGTCACTTAAATCCCCATTCTGATGCTCAATTTGAACTGCTGCAAATTGTCTTGACCATGCCTAAATGTGTTGAGTTGCTGCCATGTGACCGGATGACTAGAAATTTGCGTTAACGAGCAGGTGTACCTAATAAAGTGGCCAGTGAGTGTACATGTCACGACTAAATAGGGAGGATGATTTCTGAATGGTGGTCTCCAAAATTAAACCAAGAATGGACTTGCTGCACTGTTAACAATTTACAGTAGAGTCTACAGTATCTTACGAGCAATAGTTTGCAAGTTATTTACTGTATTTACCTTTACAGCACCATTTATCCTGCTGTTTGTGTCTTTGTAGAAATGTATGTCTATCTTTACTGTAAAATATACAGTAATTTTCACAGTGCAACTTTAAAATACAGTAGCATATCGCACAACTGTACAGTAAAATACCGTTCATATTACAGTTAAATACTGTGTAATTTACAAAACTCGTTAATAGTGAGTGTTCTAAACATTGTGGCCATCCATCTTAATAAGTGAGGTTAATGTTGAAAAAAATGTGTGTGGAATGTACAATGTTTCTATTTTTATAACCAGAGGCATTGTTATTTTGGGGGTCGTGGGTTAAAAACTTTGGGAACCCTTGAATTAGAACATAGTATATGGTACTATCAAAGGGTTAGTTCACCCCAAAATTTAAATTATTCCAAAATTAACATGCTGTTAACACTAATGCATTTTTTTATATAATGCACAAGCTTTGTTGGTTTCACCTGGTATACACACTACACTACACAGCATCTTCGACCAAGGAAAATGGAACATTTTGATTGCCCATCGCCAAAACGGCATTAGTGTAAATAGCACATTTCTCACCCTCAAGGCAACCTTTGGGTATGTGACTTTCTTCTTGCAGTTGAATCTGGAGTTTTATTAAAATAGATTTTGACCTTCCAAGCTTTAGAATGGTCGTCAACAGGTGTTACATTTCTTCAGTTCAAAAAGCGTTAACACAAACATCCATAGTAAAAGGCCTTCATTCACCCCCTGGAGCAATGTGAGGCATGTTTTACTATGGCTGTATGTGTTGTATTTAACTTCTTTTAGACTGAAGAAATGTTACATCTGCTGATTACCGTTTTAAAGCTTGGAAGATCAAAGACCATTAACTCCAGATGGGTTCAACCAAAAGAAGAAAGTCATATACACCTAGGATACCTTGAGGGGGAGTAAATTATCAGGTGATTTTCCTTTTTGAGAGGAGTAGCAAGCATTTATTACTGTTCTTTCTCATTGTCAGAGAAAGCATGTTTCGCAGTGCTCTTTAATGGAATGTAGCACTTTTGCAATTCTTGCATCAGAGTGTCTCTGTTCCAGTCGGGGCTATGAAATGATCAGGGATCACGTCTTTATTCCCAAATCTCAAACGATAACAGTCTGCTTTTGGAATAGGGTGGGGTGCAGTGTAATTGGCTCCATTAAGCCTTCAAAGTGGGAGCATTTGTAGAATTCTTTTCTAATCAAGCCTCAGGTACAAGTATAAATTTAACATTGTTCTATGGTTTGTGACAAGTAAAGGGAGAGTAAAGGATTTTTGGGTGAACTATCCCTTTAAAGGAGCTTTATGTCAGAGTTTAGATTACTAATTGCCTTTTTATATTTATATATAAACGGCTTGTAATAAATAATCTGCCATTCAATGATAGGGACACATTTTAACAGTATTCCCCTATAGAGAGATCTTGAATATAGTGTTGATAATCAAAATATCATAATAGTGTAAAACAGTGGTTCTCAAACTGTGGTACGTGTACCACTAGTGGTACACAAGCTTCCTTCTAGTGGTACGTGGAGGAATTTCTGAATAATTAAAGTTAAAAAAAAATGAACACACTTTTAACCATTTGGCTCATATGATTACACCGATGTGATCAGTAAATTGATTTTAATAGGCTAAACCTTTTATTTAAGTGGCTGACAATAATAAATATTCTTAGTTTTATGAATAATCTGCCTTGTTTTTGAACTGTGCAGTGCTGTAGCTGCTTCATTAGGCCTACTATGCTACTGTACCGGTTATTATGGTGGTACTTGGAGAGACAATCTTTTTCTGAGGTGGTACTTGGTGAAAAAAGCTTGAGAACCACTGGTGTAAAACATTGTTAACTTCATCTGTCAACATGAAGCCAGTGAATAGCTGAAGCAAACTTTTCCACATCATTACAATCATTTGCTTTTTTAGCTTTTTTTTATTTTGCTATTTAGATAAATGTTTAAATGTTATTATATATACTAATCATCATTGTCTGAGAATTGGACAGAAGTGTGTTATATAGCTGTTGTTTACTTGTAATCAATGAACTTCACCGTGAGTAAAGGAACTGACTCATGTTCAGTCTTTTAGTTTATAAATGGAAACTCAAGCAGTTAATCTCTTGCTGCAGTTCAATGGATGGCCACTTATCACTAATAACAATAATTCAAATTTTACACATTCCCCACACCATTACACCACCATCATCAGCCTAAACCGTTGATAGAAGGCAAGATGGATCCATACTTTCATGATGTTGATGCCAAATTATGACCCGACCATCACAATGTCACAGCAGAAATCGATACTCATTAGACCAGGCAACATGTTTCTAATCTAATCTAATCTATTGGCCAATTTTGGTGAGCCTGTGCAAGCTGTAGCCTCAGTTTCCTGTTCTTAGCTGACAGGAGTAGCACCTGGTGTGGTCATTTGCTGCTGTAGCCCATCCGCCTCAAGGTTGGATGTGTTGTTGTTAGATGTGCTGCAGACCTCGGTTGTAACTAGATTTCTCCTCTGACCTCTGGCATCAACAAGGCATTAGCGCCCACAGAACTGCCACTCTGGATATTTTCTCTTTATCAGACCGTTCTCTGTAAACCTCAAAAATGGTTGTGCGTGAAAATCCCAGTCGATCCCAGTTTCTGTAATACTCAGACCAGTCTGTCTGGCACCAACAATCACGCCATATTCAAAGTCACTGAAATCACATTTCTTTACCATTCTGATGCTCAGTTTGAACTACAGCAGATTGTCTCGACCATGTCTACATGCCTAAATGCATTGAGTAGCTGCCATGTGATTGGCTGATTATAAATTTGCATTAGATAGGTGTACCTAATAAAGTGGCCGGTCAGTGGATGTGTACAACACAGTTTGTTTTAAATCTTACTGACTTGATGGACAAGAATAATTGAAACCTTTTCTAAATATAATTTGTATCATACAGGTTTGGAATTACACAAGTGTGAACTCTGAGTTCTGGGTTGTTTTAACTCAAATTGCAATTTTGGCTTAAATTAAAAGTTGGGTTTCTCCAAGTCCACGCTAAAATTTAGGCTGAAACAAATCACCGTTTTTAGAGTGTGAGTAAATTATGACCAATTGTTCAGTTTTGGTACACTACCCCTTTAGCATGTATCTATGGTCATTTATTAAATAAAGGAGCAAAAACATCCTCCAAAAAGTGTAATGATTTGAAAAAAATCAGCTCAATGTCAGAGAACATTGCACTCCATTACATCACTTCTTCTGTGTGGTCTTGTGGTTAGTTAAAATGTTTACAGGCCCCAACCTTAGCTAGCATTTTGTTTAGTGTGTATTTTACCCTCTAAAACTGATTGACAAAGTTAGTGAACATACAGATGCTATATCTGCTCAGAGATGCTTTCAGTGTGTTTATGTGTGCCACTTTGTCAGTACAGGATGTTTGTGCTTATGTTCTATTACATGTGCATGTTTGCTTTTAAGTGAAAGACCCAAGTTGAGAGGGGGCAAAAAACAAACTGTGGTGAACCTACAGTACACAAACTGTTTGTTTATGTGTGACTTTGAAAGGGTTTTGCATGAGCCTGAAGGGGGTTGGCATGAGTTTGTTTTTATCATGTGTTCATCACCGGATTAATTATGTACTAGATGTGTGTGGGTGTGTTTATGTGTATTTGTTGTCTGCCTCCATGGTTACCATGTCCATCATTGCTCTGGGTCCGCTATGTCTGATGCCATGAATAATTCATCCGACCCTTCAGCTGGCAATATGCAGGAGCAGCTCATTGGTATCCATGAGTAGTTTGGTGTTTAAATTTGAATAGGAGATTATGAAAGTGCACGCCCATTGCATCTGTACTACAAAGAGACACGCTGGATTGATTAAAATCTCATCATCCTGTGTCTCTCTTTCTGCCTTCCTCAAGAGCTATAAATATGATTAATGACATCATACGTCAGGTCTCCTCTACACAGAGTAACTGTTTCCAGTTGTGGTTTGAATAAATGTAGACAGACATCAAAATCTAGCACAATAAAATCTCATGATTTAATAAAAAAAAATACAGTCAAGAGAAAAAAAAATAGGTGATTCTTGAACCTTGATCTTTTAGACACTTACCTTATTTCTGTTGTGCTGAAAATTTGCATGGCTTGATTAAAAGGCATAAGCAGTCACAGTTGTATATATAATATAATCTCTATTATCTGTACTATAATTATAATATATATATATGATTTCTTTACAAAGCAATTACTTCTGCATTAAAGTCCACGTGAAATCTAAATTTGCAATGTTTATTTTGCTAGCGCACATTGCAATTCTGTAGGTGAACAATTAATTCATGAAGTTAATGCATAAGAAATGGGTTTGTTTCTGTAAGCTTCAATTAAAGTCGGACCATTTGCTTCTGTGTTTGGAGTGGTGGTGCTTCTCTGTTGATGTGACTGCATCAGCCACAACATTTTTCTTAAACACGCCCCTCTTACTCTGTGCTATGAGGGAATGATGTAGAAAAAGAAAGCTCTGTCCCTTACTCAATATTTCATTTCAGTTGGAAGTTTAAGCCTCAGTGGCATCTCCAACTTCTGGTACAGAACAATACTGTATATGTAAGTTACAGAGGCCGAGAGAGCTTAACGTGCTGCAATTTAAGAAAACACGTACAAAAAAGGCCAGCAAATTGAGAAATGTTCTTCATCGGTTTGACAGCACACGTGCAGCAAATCCTCACAGTTGCAAAAAGAACAGAACACAACGGAAATGTTTCAAGGGGACCCTAAAACGTGACAGATCTGGCTATTTACTTTATGGTTATTTAGGTTAATAAAATGCAAAAGACAATGGAATCAGGATGTAAAAAAAACAAACAAACAAAACAACTCACCTTTTAAAGATCACCTACAACTTTACTGAGCAATAGCAAAGAGCATAAAATCAAGTGTCGTTCGTCACATTTTTTGGGTCCACTTGAAACATTGCCATTGTGTTTCGATCTTTTTGCAAGAGTTTTGAGAAAATGCAGCATTGTTTTTTAATGTGTATGTGGATTTGCAGGCGCCACGGTGGCCTAGTGGTTAGCACGTTCGCCTCACAGCAAGAAGGTCGCTGGTTCGAGCCCCGGCTGGGTCAGTTGGCATTTCTGTGTGGAGTTTGCATGTTCTCCCCATGGTTGTGTGGGTTTCCTCCGGGTGCTCCGGTTTCCCCCACAAGTCCAAAGACATGTGGCATAGGTGAATTGGGTAGGCTAAATTGTCCGTATGAGTGTGAATGTGTGTGTGTGGACGTTTCCCAGGGATGGGTTGCGGCTGGAAGGGCATTCGCTGCGTAAAAATATGCTGGATAAGTTGGCGGTTGATTCCGCTGTGGCGACCCCAGGTTAATAGAGGGACTAAGCCGACAAGAAAATGAATGAATGTGGATTTGCAGCATTTGTGCTGTCAAACTGATGAAGATCTTTTCTTAATTTGCAGGGTTTTTTTGTGTCGCATTTTTTTGTGTCGCAAAAGATCGCATGTGTTTTCTTTTTTTTGTAACTCAGTGTTTATATTCTAAAAATGAAAATACAATTTTACAATCAGATATAAAAATACTTTTAACAGTTATTACCCCATATGTATCCCCCATCCCCCCACCCTGTTATATGCACATCAGGAAACAGAATAACTTTAGTTTAGACCAAACTATCAGATAAATTACAGTAAATTTGACATTCGTAGAATCAGTGATCGCATTTGTTTTCTTAAATTGCAGCACGTTAGGCTCTCTCGGCCACCATAAAGAGTCGTCTAAAAATGTATCAAATTTAGGCCCTGTTTACACTAGTGCGTTTTCATTTTAAAACACATAAGTTTTGCTACGGTTACGCCATCCGTCCACACTACGGCGGAGTCTTTGAGCCGCGAAAACGAAGCGTTTTGGAAATGCTGGAGTGGCCGTTTTCATTCTAAAATGCTGCTGCTCCGTCTCAGTGTGGATGGAAGAAAACGGAGACGTTTGAAAACAGAGGCGTGGCTGCTGAGATTGGCTACGTGATTGGGGCTTTTGGGTCATTGCGTATCCTTCCCTTATTCGTCAAGCGCACATGACTATAACGCCACCGGCAGACGGCAGACCAGCCTTCACTGTAAACACTGTATTTTCGATAGCCATGGATGTTTATATTAATTTGTTACTTTAAGTAACAACTCAACCTCGTAGTCTGTCCACAAAAAGACCTCTCTTGCTTTCTTTGCCATTGCATTCATCATTCAACCAGCGTTTGTTGACTAACAATAACCAAATGCCGAGCAAGACACATGCTTCCTGTTTATACGTGAACGCGCATGCCCAGAGTGCGCGAATGGTCACATGATATACGTTTTTAATGGCGTAGTGTGGACGGAGATCTGGTGAGAGACGCTGGGTGAAATGCTAGTGTGGACGCAGATCGTTTTCATGCTAAAACGCTGTTTTAAAACTAAAACGCACTAGTGTAAACGGGGCCTTAATCTTGAGAGAGAGAGTCACTCAACTATTCTCCACTGCCACCAGAAAGCACAATAAAGTCTTTAGTTTCTGAGAAAATAAAGAAAGCAAGATTGTATTTCAAGCTTTGCATCCTGCAGCACACAGAACCAAACAGTGTTGAGTTGAGTGAAGTACATTTATTTCCCTTCCCTACTCAGAATGTTTTTAATCACCCCTGTCCTTTTCTAGGTTATTCTGTTTCTGCTCTCAGCATACTCTCTGCTCACTTATGAGAGACACGCTGTCATGAAAGTAAATAACAATCAATTAAAAAACACAAAATCACACACCTCTGCCAAACTGCTGCAATCTGAAATGTCACAGTGCAGCTGTAAACCCAACGGCTTGTCTAAAATATTGTAGCTGTTGTAAAAGAATAGCTTTTATCAAGTCTTCATTGTTTCCAGTGTTTTTTTCACATCATCTGTTTGTAATTTCAGTAGAGAAAAAGAAAAAAGGTAAGACAAGGAAACAAGTAGGCTTTTGCTGGCGAGTGACGTTTATTCATCTGACAGCTATTTGCTGATCATTTGATACAAATGTGCCTGCGTGTGTGAGGAAAAAGAAGGAGGGACTGAAGAGGGAGCGAGAGAGAGAAAAGAAAAAAAAGTTTTGAGCTTGAATCATGTGAAGTATGTTTTGGCCGTTTTAGTAGCCTGCAGTCATGTTTGCATGTAGTGTCAGTGTTCAGGAGATTAGACCATTTTTTTCCTGGCTGTCTTACACTGTTTATTTGCTTCTTTATCACTCAAGTCTGCAAAAGCTGAAACATGCAACCCTTTTTTCTCTGTCCTTGCTTTAAATAGGATGACTCAGCCCTGCTGTTTTTCTGTGTGCAGAGGGAAAGAGAAGGATGGCAGATGGTGGAAACAGAAAGATTCTCTGACGATAGAAAAAAAGGGAGAGTCTGAAGGAGAGTTTAAATGTAAAACATGAACGCTTGATAACAGAAAAGGGAGAGAGAGAGCGAGAGAGAGAGAGAGAGAAAGAAGTGTTTTGTTTGTGAAGTTTTAAAGTGGTCTTTGATTAATCACCAGTGGGTGGGGCTTTTGGGTGTGGGAGATTGTCATCAAATTTTTCCCTGTGAGCAACAGGGAAGAAGAGAACGAATACACAGAGAGGGAGAGGGAGAGAGAGCTGTATTAGTGTGCAGGAGTGGAGGATTGGAACGTGAGCATGTTTGAATATGGACGTACGTGTGCTTCAAAAGATGACCGGATAGAAAGTTTTGTAGTGTGTATGTGAAAAGATGCACATACAGACTCGTCAGACACACCCTGAAGATTATTAGTGAAGAACACCAGGAGCGAGGGATTCCCCTCAAGAGAGAGAGAGAGAGAGTAAGAGAGAGAGGAAAAGGGAAAGAGAAGGATGAAGTACCGCCGCAGGGTAAGACTTCTTGTTTTAATTACATCTGTCTATGTGGGTGTGTCATGTACGTCTGCATTTCTGAATTCAAACAGTGACGTTTTAGTTCGTAAAGGTGAAAACCAACTTCCTGCGTTTGTGTTTTTGGTTACGTGGTGGGTTACACAAGTTCTTCTGATTGCTTGAGTGAGTACAGAGGTTTTGTTGTTGTTTTACTGCTCATTTTTGCACAGCATGTCATGCATAGCACTGGTGACAGATCTCTTTCTTATGCGGCCAGTCTGCCTATCTAAGTGTCCTAGCTAGAGATCACTCATATGAACTGCAGAGCAAAGAACGGCCCTTATAAGGAAGAGCTAGAGACTTATAAACTCAAAAGCCAAGAGAAACGGCTCAGTGCCAGATTATACAGCAAAGCTGTGCTACACCACCCTCAGGGATACAGTATCCACATTCTCAGCTGTAGCAATGGTTTAGCAACGCTACTGCTTTTGAAATACAATATAGGGCAATCAAACTTCAGCTGAGGGGTTTTTGATTGGCAGTGTGTGAGACAGATCCTTATAGTTTGAGTCATTCAACATCATGTTTGTGGTGTAAATGTTTACCCTAATGCACCTAGAGAAGCAGCAAAAGACCATCTGCAGTTGACCATCAGTCAACCTTTGTGCTTATCTGTGACTTCGTTTTTACAAGATTCCTTTTATGCTTGTTAAAGTGGATGTATCATGCTTTGCTCAAGCTTATTTTAATCTTGGGTATTTAGGGCTACATCCATATTTTCTCCAAAATGTCTTACATTTTTTGATTTTTGACGTTTCTGGACGTTGCTAAAGTTGATCTGTATTTATAAGTGTAACTATAAGTGAGAAAATGATTTTTCTTTTCACTGAAATCCATTCAACGGTGAAACAACCCAACTTTTAAAGCCAAATCTTTTATTTTTTATTCATTTTTAAATTGATATTTACTATTAAAATCTGATACTGAAAAGCAAAAGCACTTGACAGTTTAAACATCTAATTCTATTGACAAATAACATGTAATAAACCACACAAATAAAGAATGACTTTCAGGTTAATTTTGAATATATTTATATTTTAATGTAATATCAACTTCAACATCTGAGAGTGCAGTCATTCTCCAAAATAGCATTTGTGTGATAAAATTAACTTTTTTTTTACCGTTTCTCTGAGCGCATAATTTAATTTGGAGAAAAGTGGTCACACGAGACACGTTTTAGCTGAAAACACCAGGTGTAAATAGTGATGTGTCTCAGCTGACCACTTATGCTTGAATCACTTGGGATGGGCGTTAATGCCAGGTGCAAACAGGCCGACTCTACAGGCCTATGGGGTTATGAACTTGGCCCACACTTGCAGACCTCCTTCTTCTTTCTTTCTACAACTAAACTAGAGCCGAGTCAGTGTGTAAACAGGGTCTGAGATAAACAGAAGGGCGAAAATGATCCTGAGATATGCTGACCTTTTTGACCTCATCACAGCATGAACACAGAATGCATGTAGTGTAAGCCTAAAGATTAAAGTCTGTGGTGTCCTCAGTAGGTTGTTTAATGAAGTTCCTCCATATGTATAGCTTAATCTCTGCTTTTGTGAAGTCCGTATTTGTGATATTGATAGGGTTTTCGACACATCCTGTTACTGCTCTCTGTAATTCTTTGTTTAAGTAAAATCTGCTAGAAAGCCCTAGAGCTATTTGAGCAATGCTGACATTTGTCTTTGCAACAGTTTATACTGAACACACTTTTAGCCCTGCAGCCTTAAACATCAGCAGATTGGAATCTGTCATTATTATCTAGGGCAGCCTTTTTTTCAAACATACTGTATATCAGTATTGTGTGCATCAGTGGTAATCAGTTCTTCAGAAAGGCTTCAGTTTAAGACCTGTTTGCTGGTATAGTGATTGAGTGGCATAGAGGTGAGATCCATATGCAGATTTATTTGAGAGTAGTCATGCAGGCCAGGTTAGTAGAGGAGCAAACGGTAGTATAAGAGAAATCCAAAAGCGTAATCGTCACAGGCAAAGAAGTCAAGGTAGCAAAACAAACATAAACAATGAAACAAACAAGGGTCAAAAACCACAACTAGACTAGAGAGGAAACATTGTTGGTGGTCCTATTGGAACGTGGTTGAGAAACACTGCTCTTGAACAGGAGTGCCCAAACTCGATCCTGGTGGGCTGGTGTCCTGCAGAGTTTAGCGCCGTCCCCAATTAGACAACTGACCAGCTAATAGAGCTCTTAGTAGATATGCTAGAATCGATGCATCCTGAGAGGTGTGAATTGAAGCTAACTGGAGCTAAACAGGCCCTTCAGAATAAAGTGTGTTCACCCCTACTACGCATAAGAAATTGGCTGACATTTATTGACTAGACAGAAATCAGAAATAAACAGAAATATAACCAATCAATTAATTAACTAGTTAATTAAGTAACTAACTTATTAATTAATTAATTTATTTATTTGTTTGTTAATTTATTAATTGTTGCTATTGTTTACTAATTATTTAAATTCTTAAAGTGCTGATATCTATTAATTTGCATTTTATGAATCCACGAAAGTACCAAGGTTTTAGCTAATCTAAATCTTCTTTAATGTTCTCCTGAAGATAAAAAAAGTCATAGTCTTTAGTTCAGTCTATGATTTTTGTATGAACCATCCATTTAACTACTGTCCATACATATTTTGCTGTTGTTTTTTTTAATTTATTGTTGTTCATTCATATGTTTTTTCCGTATTTTCTGTTTTAGGGTTCATGTGCCTTTATTGGAATGAAATATCACATTCCTCTACGCCTATCTATGATTGTTATCAGTAGATTATTTTGCCTACCCTTAACATTTCATGTAAAACAATCAATAGTTGTTCATTAATACTGTATGTCAGTTGTGAAAGAGATCAGTCACTGGTTTAGCAGTTTATTTTGTCTTCCAATGCGTAATTAAAGATATAACAGTTCTTGGCTTGAAATACCCACATTGAGTACTTTTTCTTCTCCTTCTTTTTTTTATTTATTTTTATTTATTTTTATTAAGAACACACTGCTCTATTCATACAAAAAAAAGAAAGAAAAGTGCTAACATATGTAAAATTGGACGTACCTAAGATGTACAATGTAAGGTCATTGCTTGTTTGGTCATTAAGTATTTATGTATATAAAATTTGGCCATCTGAACACTTAAAGTTGCTACTAGACTATTTTAAGTCCAACATTGAGCAGACTGTTCTGGGTACAGTCAGAAACTCAATTCTCTTTTTGCCACTTCATTTGATACTGTTATAAAATTCAATCTTTAAATCAAATAAATCTCTGCTCACAATCCCTAAAGAAGCTCCCAAGTTTTATACAAAAGCATTCCAAACTTGGCTTCAGTTAAACTAATAAATAATACGTTTTTTTATGATTTCACATCCATGTTTTTTGAATTATACACTCACTGGCCACTTTATTGGGTACACCTTACAAGTAAGAAATGCCTTAATCCTTCTGTGGAATAAATTTAACAAGGTACTGGAAATATTCCTCAGAGATTTTGATTGCATCATGCAGTTGCTGCAGATTTGTTGGCTTCACATCCATGATGCGAATCTCCCATTTCAGCACATCCCAAAGGTGCTCTATTGGATTGAGATCAGGTGACTGTGGAGGCCATTTGAGTACAGTGAACTCATTGTCATGTTCAAGAAACCAGTCTGAGATTGTTTGCTCTTTATAACATGGTGCGTTATCCTGCTGGAAGTATCCATCAGAAAATGTCATAAAGCGATGAACATGGTCAGCAACAATACTCAGGAAGGCTGTGACGTTGACACAATGCTCAATTACGGTACCAGTGTGCCCAAAGTGTGCCAAGAACCATCACCAGCCTGAACCGTTAATACAAGGCAAGATTGATCCATTCTTTCATGTTGTTGACGCCAAATTCTGACCCTACCATCCGAATGTCACAGCAGAAATCGAGACTCATCAGACCAGGCAACGTGTTTCCAATCTTCTATTGTTCAATTTTGGTGAGCCGGTGCGAATTGTAGCCTCAGTTTCTTGTTCTTAGCTGACAGGTGTAGCGCCTGGTGTGGTCTTCTGCTGCTGTAGCCCATCCACCCCAAGGTTGGACGTGTTGTGCCTTCAAAGATGCTCTTCTGCATACATTGGTTGTAATGGGCAACAGAGTTACTGTTGCCTTTCTATCAGCTGGAACCAGTTTGGCCATTCTCCTCTGACATTAGGAATCAACAAGGCATTTGCGCCCACAGTACTGCCACTTGTCTTGATCGTGTCTACATGTCTAAACGCATTGAGCTGCTGCCATGTGATTGACGGATTAGAAATTTGCACTAACGAGCAGTTGGACAGGTGTACCTAATAAAGTGTCCGGTAAGCGTATATGGTGGTACAGTCGAAAAAGTGCAGTATCTACAGAATTATTACAAAAGATTATTAAGTTGTTAATGAAGATGATGTTTATTTAACTTGGTTGATTTAAAAAGTCTGCCTAATTTATAAATATATCACGGCAAACAGGATTAACACCATGAGAAGAGGAATGCAGTTTAGGGACATTATCTGCAGGAGTTGGAGTTCATGTTTCAACGACCACCTTCTAGTGTATGGTAAAAACAAAACGCACACACACACACAGGGCTGAGAGAACAATAGATTAAGAATGGCAGTGGGAAGGATTTGAAAGTGCAGGTGTCCAGGGAGAGAGGTATCTGGTGGGTCACTAAAACCTTGTTAGTCATTTTAAGGGACCCTTATCGCTCATCCATTGGAAAAGAATTTGTGAAACAACAGTGGAGCAGAGCCAAGGAAAGGGAACATCCCCTCACACACACACCGCAGATTATTGTTCTAACATGAGCTTCCACAGGTGACCTTCCTGTCTCTCTCTCACAAACACACACACACACACACGCTCTCTCTTTCTGAACCCACTCCAAAGACACACTTCCTCAAGCACTTAAAGTCTTGTCAGATTTTCCACTGGATTCACATGCAGAGGTACCAGCACTAACTCACAAAAGCAGACAACTGTGTTTGTGTGTCAGGAACTGAAGCCAAACAGTTCAAAGAAACCCCTTTCTAGGAGAACTTGTACTTGCATGAGTGTGTTGTTTGTCTTTTGTTGATTTTTGACTTTTGTTAAGCTTTGCTGTGTACATTTGTGCTGTTTTAGTCAATTGATAGTATAGTTTAGATGTAAGATCTTTGAAGGTGTAGAAAGAAATGAGCTCACAAATTTCCCTGATCACTTCCTAAACAAACACAGAAGTGGCAGTGATGTGTAAAATTGTGCGGAAATCCACGGAACTTTCCTCATAACTGCTGTTAGCTGCAGATTCCCCGCAGACTTGGTTATAAGTACACAAATACCCGCTCTCGGTTCCTGTTCTGTGGCTCTGATGTGTGTAAATGTGTGAATCAGTGTTCTCTCTGTGAGTGGTTTTTTTCCCACTTTCTGTCTTTGTCTCTCTCTACAGGAGGTTGGTGTAGAGGGTGGTGTACGGTTAATGATGGAGAGCGCTCTGTCAGCCAGAGACCGGGTCGGCGTTCAAGATTTCTTGCTCTTGGAGAACCACAACAGTGAAGCCGCTTTCATTGAAAACCTGCGCCGCCGGTACAGAGAGGGCCTCATTTATGTAAGACACATACACAAACAGTAGCATTATTATATATGATTAGTTATCATATTATCAGATTTTCTTTTTGGCCTTGTCCCTTTATTAATCTGGGGTTGCTACAGCGGAATGAACCACCAACTTTTCCACACAAACGTGGAGAGAACATGCAAACTCCACACAGAAATGCCAACTGACCCAGCCAAGGCTCGAACCAGCGACCCTCTTGCTGTGAGGCGACAGCGATATCCACTGCGCCACCGCGTCGCCAACTATTTATTATTGTAAAATATAGTATAACGGTTAATGATGGAGAGCGCTCTGTCAGCCAGAGACCGGGTCGGCGTTCAAGATTTCTTGCTCTTGGAGAACCACAACAGTGAAGCCGCTTTCATTGAAAACCTGCGCCGCCGGTACAGAGAGGGCCTCATTTATGTAAGACACATACACAAACAGTAGCATTATTATATATGATTAGTTATCATATTATCAGATTTTCTTTTTGACCTTGTCCCTTTATTAATCTGGGGTTGCTACAGCGGAATGAACCACCAACTTTTCCACACAAACGTGGAGAGAACATGCAAACTCCACACAGAAATGCCAACTGACCCAGCCAAGGCTCGAACCAGCGACCCTCTTGCTGTGAGGCGACAGCGATATCCACTGCGCCACCGCGTCGCCAACTATTTATTATTGTAAAATATAGTATAACATTTCAAGCACATTCAAATAATTTTTATTTAGTAACTGCCCCACACATTTGAAGTTATTTTTAATATGGGAGAACACAGTTTATTTACTCTCTTAGAAATGTTACTTGTCTTTGCCCTGAAATTGACCCTTGACTGGATTAAAAATAATCCTTTTTTTTTACAATTGTTTATTATTATTTGTGATAATCAAATACCACATTAAGTATCCGGCTACTCTTTTTTATAACTGATAAAAATTATAAATAAACATGACTGTTCATTCATTCATTTTCCTTCGGCTTAGTTCCTGATTATCAGGGGTCGCCAAAGCGAAATGAACCGCCAACTATTCCAGCATAAGTTTTATGCAACGCATGCCCTTCCAGCATCAGTCCAGTACTGGGAAATAATCATGACTGTTTGAAATTTTATTTCTGAAGGATGGTTGGACCGTGAAGACTGGAGAAGTGGCTGCTGAAAATGCAGCTTTGTCATTGCAGGAAATAATAACATTTTGAAATGCAAAAAACAGTAATTTTATACAATTCTATTCTATTCTATTATATATTCCCAATGTATAGTGTCCAGGAAATACACTACCTGACAAAAGTCAACAGCCTGAGGTATCCAGAAATTTGTGCTGCCCATTACATTACAACCCATAGGAGAGGGCAAATTCTCCAGCAGGATAGCGCTCCTTCTTATACTAGAGAAGGTCAAGGTGCTCCAGGATTGGCCAGCCCAGTCACCAGACTTGAACATTCTTGAGCATGTCTGGAGTAAGATGAAGGAGAAGACATTGAAGATGAATCTAAAGATTGTTGATGAACTTTGGGAGTCCTGCAAGAACGCTGCATCATTGCAGAGATGCATGGATGCAGTCCTCCTAGCTCATGGGAGTCATACACCGTATTAATCCTTTTTCCACTGCACCATGACTTTATATTCTATATTGTACATTATTTCTGTTAAGTGACAAGACTTTTGTCTAAGCAAAGTCAGACCTTACTGTCCTAATTAAGTAATAAAAAATCAAGGCATGATCATATTTTATTTTGGTAAATAAGCGTAATCTAGAGGCCTTTGTCTTTCATATAAGCCACTTCAGATAGCAAATGATCAACTAGAAGTCAAGTTATTATCTGTGGTTCCTAAAACTTGCATAAGTGACGTTTGTCAGGGTTGTATGAATACACTCACAAATCTATCTTTTAAATAAATATTTTCATTAAGATGATTTATAATATTATATTTCTGCATATACATTAGGTTAGTCAGTTTTGAATCTGCAGCTATTCTAACAAAAAAACTTAAGATCACAGTCCTAAAATTAGTACACACAAATTAATATATTAGGGGGAAAATTACAAAAGAGGAAAAATCAAGAGAAACAAAAACTATATAAAATTATGTTTAAATTGTTTATTTTGTAAATGTTTTTAAGCAATATTTCACTTGAATTTAAATGTATTAACTTTCTATTTGGCGCCACGGTGGCGTAGTGAGTAGCACGTTCGCCTCACAGCAAGAAGGTCGCTGGTTCGATCCCCAGTTGGGTTAGTTGGCATTTCTGTGTGGAGTTTGCATGTTCTCCCCGTGGTTGCGTGGGTTTCCTCCGGGTGCTCCGGTTTCCCCCACAGTCCAAAGACATGTGGTACAGGTGAATTGGGTGAGCTAAAATGTCCGTAGTGTATGAGTGTGAATGAGAATGTATGGATGTGTTTCCCAGAGATGGGTTGTGGCTGGAAGGGCATCCGCTGCGTAAAACAAATGCTGGATAAGTTGGCGGTTCATTCCGCTGTGGCGACCCCGGATTAATAAAGGGACTAAGCCAAAAAAAGAGAATGAATTAATGAACTTTCTATTTTTAAAGATGTTTGGTGACTAAAATATTGTCTGTTTAATAAATATGCTATTTTTAAATGCACCAAAATATATGACCTTTATTCGCTGAGAAATGGGTAAAACTATTTATTTCAGGGTGTACTTATTTGTGCTGAGCACTGTAACTGTTTACTTATATTTAGTTTTTACAGTTTTTAAATTGTTTTAATTAATTTAAATACAGAATATGTGAATGGACTGTAAGAGGCTCCAGAACTCCAAAACAATTTTGCTTTTTGATTTTCTGCTTTTATTTACTTTCTTTCTGTCTTCCTTTCTCTTCATTCTTTACATCTCTCTATATTAGACATATATTGGGTCGGTGCTGGTGTCAGTGAATCCTTACAGGGAGTTGGAGATTTACTCTAAGCAGAACATGGAGCGCCACAGAGGAGTGAACTTCTATGAGATTTCACCTCACATGTGAGTGTTAAGTGTGTGTGTGTGTGTGTGTGTGTGTGTGTGTGTGTGTGTGTGTGTGGTCGTGAGAATCCCTGAGAACATTCCGCCAATTCTCCTGTTATGACTCACTTTCCTGGAGATTCCGGAGATTGGACGATGCAACTTTCCACTTCCACACACATTTCACACCCTCACCATTAAAAATACATGAAATAAAGCTCACACACAAGCTATTCCAAGCTGTTTGGCAGACAAAAAAACAGATATAATGTTATATATTTTGTAAATTCACTATTTGCATGCTAATGTCCTCAAACTTTTGAAAATGTACCTATAGCTTGTAAAAGTGCATTTAGTTTTTCATTTCTCATCAGTACACATAATATGGTCCAATCAGATGCAAGCAAAGGAGCAAATCATAGTTTAATGAATACAGTCACTCTAAATAAAGCATACTGTTTACCCTTTAGCAATATGAGTTACTTGAATTTTCCTGAAAGAAAATATGTCAATAAATAAAATAAAATATAGTAACAGTTCATGGTTTTAAAACTTTTAAGAGCTGAAACGGTTTGATTATTCCTATATGTTTCAGTGATTTTATCTTTATCTTTGTGACTTTAGCTTTGCCCTGGCGGATAATTCCTATCGTGCACTGCGGACTGAGAGAAGAGATCAGTGTATTTTGATTTCGGGAGAGAGTGGCGCTGGAAAGACTGAGGCCTCCAAAAAAATCCTTCAGTACTACACACACATCTGTCCCACTCGCAACAACACACACACTATCAGAGAGAGACTGCTGCAGTCCAACCCAGTTCTGGAGGTAAACACGCACAAACACTGCAGGCCACATTTACTAAACAGGGAAAATCAGTGTGAGAGTTCAATCCGGTAAAATGGAAGTACAAATTTCTGCCGGTGATTGAATCACACAATCCCAAAACAAAGAATATAGCGGGGCACTTTCTTTGTGAATGACACAACCTTTTAAGAACAGCTAAAATTAGATTGCAGATGAGCAGAGCTGATGATAATTGTTATTAACATACTAGCGCAAACTGGTTTAAGATATGCTTTTTGGACATTAAGGAAACAAATTTTAGGATTTTTGTGTAAATGCTTTTCCACTCAGCGGTATGGATTGGATTGGCACAGTGCAGTTCTCTTCCAAGTTGCTTTGCTCAATTAGCATTTCAACTGCAGATTATTACCACTTAACGTGGGTGGGATTATTGCTTTAGTTGTGCCGCCTATACTGCTGTTTCTTCCTGAAAACTTTTGTATTCCGGGTCACTCCATACAGCTGGATCCAGAGAATGATTATAGATCAAATATCTGTAAATATAAAATAAAATATATGGATCTTTTCATCTGACCATAGTGTTGCCATTTCAGGTGCTTTTCTTAAGTGGTAAAAAAATGGTTTTGTTGTACAAACCAACAAAACAGCAGTGACTGCTGCTGACTATTTATATATACTTGGTTTGGTGTTTCGGGTCACAAATCCAATGACACTAAAGCCATGGTCATACTGCAATTTTTTAACCCATAGACTTCCATTCGAATGGATGCGAACGTGGCAGATTGGAAACGCAAGCTTGTACAACAAGTTTCGCATTTCGCTGCATTTTAAAGTTCAAGCTTGGCATCATGTCATAGATCAAAACGTGACCTCTCTGTACAGAAATGTAAAATATGAAGCAATCACTTGCTTTTTTCAATGTCTAATCGTCTTGTTTTTGCCCGCCACTTTTCATAGCGCCCTCCGAGAGAATTTTGCTAGCTCAAACTCTACTGATTGGCTATCACTATTAAGCTGCAGTCTCACTAGTGTGTAGGCATTACAATTTGACAATGGCTTGCTTTGATCCTCACCTGAGGTTATAATAAAAAAAGCACTAGGTACAGAATGCAGTGGAATAGCCACTTTAGTAAATCACATTTTGTGATACATTTTAAATATTCCTCCCTTATAAATGAAGTGTCTGAAAGGGAAACTCTCACAAATGTAAATTATCCACAAAAATAACACCTTTTCATCATAGTCTTTAGTAAATCCTGACAGTATTTTTTAAATCGCAAAAAGGGTTTGCATTTGCACAAGCTATTAGTAACTGTGTACACAGCATGCTGAATGTCTCTCTTGTTCTGTCACAACAGGCTTTTGGGAATGCTAAAACTCTCCGCAATGACAACTCCAGTCGCTTCGGAAAATACATGGACATTCAGTTTGACTATAAGGTAAATGGACTTCTGACCTTACAGACCACAACCCTTTACTGAAATCACACCTAAATCTGTTGATCGTATTTTGGACATACAGTAATGTGGTTTGAAACCCCTTTGGCTACAGTTCATAAAAGTGAAAGTCATCTGTTGTGAACTGGTAAAAATGGCTGTGTTTTTGTCATGTTCAGGGGGCTCCAATCGGAGGTCACATTCTCAACTACTTATTGGAAAAGTCGCGGGTGGCCCATCAGAACCATGGCGAGAGAAACTTCCACATCTTCTATCAGCTGCTGGAGGGAGGAGAGGACCTGCTTTTGAAGAGACTTGGTTTGGACAAAACCAACCCACAACATTATCATTACCTCATTAAGGTGTGTTCACGTGAAGTGTATTTATGGCTCTGTTTACACCTTAATAGGAATTTCTAGCAAACTGATTACTTATGTAGGCTGTGATGCTAAATACAACACCAGTGGTCACATGCGGATACATGCTGATAGTGGTCTACCATTAAAAGCGTGCTGATACCAAGTGGAGACGGTAATGCGTCTTGACAGCACTTGTGATTAGGCATGAGCCAGTATAAGATTCTAACAGTATGAAAACCTTGGATAAAAAAACTACAGTTCCCCTTCGGGAGGGGGAACTTCAATGCTATGTGGAAAAATTCCACTATGGGGATTTCGTTCAGAAAGCCAATCATCTGAAAGAGTATGTAAACGGGCCAATGAAATGCCAATGAGTTGGCAGCTTCAGCTTGCGCAGCTGATGCTCGTTGCAATCAATTTGGCAATAAAAGCACAGCGATAGCAGAGCTGAGTATCCATTTTCGCTTCAGAGTCTTTCACGAAGCTTCTGAGAGAGTCATGAGGGTTCCTCCAGCTGTATTACAGAGAGAGAGTGAACGAGAGCGGTCTCCCGGTCCAGAGTGTGTGACACGCAGCGGCAGATGGTCGAGCTGGGCTTCTCCCTTGCCTGGCGTTCTTTGGGTCCGGTCCTCCAGAGCGGTATGTATTGTTGCATCCTAAAAGAGCAACACGGTCGTGCAGCACGTCTTTTTCAAGACGGCGCTCCGACTGTGCGTTTCTGGATGCGGTGGTTCCTGTCCTCGGATGATGGGCACGAGCACTGCGTTTCATGTCTGGGGGTCCAGCATGTTAATGCGGTGCTCGCGGACAGTGCATGCCATCACTGCGGTGGCGTGTCTGTTGCGCAGTTAAGATCGCGGCTCGCTCTTGCAAAAGGGCCACCCACCCCAGTTGTCCCCCGCTCCGCGGTGGGCACTCGGGCAGATCTGAGGGTTACAGTGGGAGTAAATCCGCCGCCCTCGGGCCTGTGGACCTCTCGCTCCTCCACGCGCTCCATCCAAGCTTTGAGTAAGAGAAGCGATCCATCCTGGGATGGCCGCCCTCTCACTTAATGACACCGAGGCTCAGATGTCCACCGCTGCATCGGAGGTGGGTTATCCTTGTCTGATGAAGGATGCGAACCGCGCTCCCTCCCTCCGGGGTAGCGAGCGCGACGTCGGATCTAGAAACAGGCATGATAATCGTGCTTTCCTGGGCTGTTTCGGCCGTGGGCCTGGAGATGGTTTATCCCCCAGCCCCACGACCGGACCGACTAGATGGGTGTATGTGGAGGATTAAAAAGGCAAGACCTTCTGGCCTCCCATCCCTTTCTTCCCGGACGTGCGCAGTAGGCTCATGCAGTTTAGAGGGCATCTTTCTCTGCCCGTTCTGCGTGCGCCTCCACCTCACCACCCTGGATGGTGGAGCAGCCAGGGAGTACGAGTTGATTCCCCAGATTGAGAGTGCCATTGCGGCCGCGTGGTGCCTCTTTCTGCTGAAGTCAGCCTCGTCTCTCGTCCAAGGCGTGATGGTTTCTGCCTCCCTCGGAGCCAGAGCCCTCACAGCCGCGGGCCAGGCTGCTTCCACCTTGCACGCTAGGGGATATGCGCACGCGCTGACCCAGCTGCACGAGGGTGGTTCCGACCCGGGCTCGTTAGAGCCCCGCACCGCACCCGACTGAGCTCCACGGATCTCTAGTCCGCTGCGTGTGCCCTGGGAAGGACGATGGCCACATTAGTGGTCCAGGAGCGCCACCTTAGGCTAAACCTGGCAAAAGGTATGCACGGAGTTGACAAAGTTTGCTTTCTTGACTTCCCCATATCCCAGGCTGGCCTGTTCGGCGACACCGTCTGAATTCACCCAGGAATTCAAGGCGTTGAGAGAGCAGTCAGATGAGGTCATCTATCGGCGGGTATGTAAGACCGCTCGGCCCACCGAGCTTTCCACATCTGCGGCTCCTCGCCGAGGGCGGCCGCCTGCGAGTGCTGCCCCGCCCCGTCTATGCCTCCGGTGAAGCGGCAGCGTTGAGCACCTCGTAATCAGGCCGCCCGCCCCGCCCAGGGCGCTGTTAAGTCCGGTAACGGACCACGAAGCGTCCCTGAGACGGGTCATCTGGAGAAGAGGGAAGCTGCTCTTTCCCCGGTGGAGGGCCGGGCTCAATGAAGGAGCACTTTTCCACTTCCTCGGATGTGACAGCTCGAACTCTGCCAGTCCGGGACGCTATGCCTTCTGGCTCGCAGAGTCGGTGCATTTCGCCAGTGGCTCATGAGCTGTGGGAGGACGGGCTCCTTTCTCCCACTCCTCCAGCCCCCTCCCGGAGTATAGGAGCGAGGTGGGAGTGAATCTCTTGCCTCCAGCTCTTCCGCGGGACCCCAGCGCTTCCCGGATCAGCGCTCCCACTCCGCGCTGCCCCACTGCAGGTACGTCAGCGATTGTTGCGATGCAGCCATTAGCGGGGGCTCTGCCTGCCTGGTTAGCGCGGGCCGGCCCTTCGCGGTGGCTCATACGCACAATCAGACTCGGCTATGCGATCCAATTCGCGAGACGGCCTCCCAAGCTCACGGGTATGTATTTCACCGGGGTCAGCCCCTGTTCGCCCCTGTCTTGCGAGAGGAGATTGCTGTCCTCCTGGCGAAGGATGCAATAGAGCCGGTCCCTCCAGCCGAGATGGAGAGCGGGTTTTACAGCCCGTACTTCATCGTGCCAAAAAAGAAAGGTGGGTTATAGCCAATCCTAGATCTGCGCATTTGAATTGTGTCTTCACAGGCTTCCATTCAAGATGCTCACGCAGAGGCGCATCCTCCGGTGCGTTCGTCCTCAGGATTGGTTTGCAGCGATAGACCTGAAGGACGCGTACTTTCATGTCTCCATTCTTCCACGCCACCATCAGTTTCTGTGGTTTGCGTTCGAGAGTCGAGCTTGGCAGTACAAGGTCCTCCCCTTCGGGCTCTCCTTGTCTCCGCGGGTCTTCACCAAGCTCGCGGAGGGTGCCCTAGCGCCCCTTTGGCTCGCGGGCATCCGCATACTCAATTTTCTCGCGACTGGCTGATTTTAGCCCACTCGGGGGAGCAGTTGATTATGCACAGGGACAGGGTGCTCCGGCACCTCGACCTATTGGGGTTTCAGGTCAACCGAGAAAAGAGCAAACTCGCCCGCGTGCAGAGGATCTCTTTTCTCGGGTTGGAGCTGGACTCGGTCACCATGACGGCGCGCCTCTCCGGGGAGCGCGCTTGGCTAATGCTGAACTGTCTGAGAGAGTTCGACAGCAAAATAGTGGTCCCCCTGAAATCTTTTCAGAGGCTCCTGGGGCATATGGCATCCGCAGCTGCCTTCGCCGCTCGGATTACTCCATATGAGACCACTTCAGCACTGGCTTCACGATCGAGTCCCCAGACACGCATGGCATGCGGGCACACACCGGGTGACTGTCACTGCGCTGTGTCTCCGCGCCCTCAGCCCTTGGGGCATGTTGTTATCTTAACAGATGCCTCCAGCTCGGGCTGGGGGGCCGTGTGTTGCGGGCATGCAGCAGCGGGCCTGTGGGTAGGTATCCAGCTGCATTGGCACATCAATCGCCTAGAGCTGCTGGCAGTGTTTCTCGCTCTCCGCCGTTTTTCTCTGGTGCTGGAGCGACATCACGTGCTGGTCAGGACGGACAGCACGGCGGCGGTAGCGTATGCCAACCGTATGGGGGGTATCCACTCTCGCCGCATGTCTCAGCTCGCCCGCCGTCTGCTCCTCTGGAGTCATCCGCGGCTGAAAGCGCTGCGCGCCATTCATATTCCAGGCGAGCTCAACCGTGCGCTCTCACGGCAGCCACTACGTCCAGGAGAATGGAGACTCCACCCCGAGACGGTCCAGCTGATATGGGCGCACTTCGGGGATGCCCAGATTGATCTGTTTGCTTCCTCCGAGAACGCTCATTGCCAGTTGTTTTCTCCCTGCCCGACGGCTTCCTCGGCACGGATGCACTGGCCCACAGCTGGCCTCGGGGCATGCGCAAGTATGCGTTTCCCCCAGTGAGCCTGCTCGCGCAGTTACTGTGCAAGGTCAGGGAGGACGAGGAGCAGGTCTTGCTAGTTGCGCCTCTCTGGCCCAACCGGACCTGGATATCAGAACTCTCCCTCCTCACGACGGCCCCCCCTGGCAGATCCCCTTGAGAGAGGACCTACTCTCTCAGGGACAGGCACCATCTGGCACCCTCGTCCAGATCTTTGGAACCTCCACGTGTGGTCCTTAGACGCGAGGAAGACTTAGGTAACCTACCGGCTTTGGTGGTTAATACCATCACTTAGGCTAGAGCCCCCCCTACGAGGCGCGCCTACGACCTGAAGTGGAGTCTATTCACTGAGTGGTGCGTCTCTCGCAGAGAAGACCCCCGGAATTGCCAGATCAGCGTTGTGCTTTCTTTTCTTCAGGAGAAGCTGGAGAGCAGGCTGTCGCCCTCCACACTGAAAGTTTACGTGGCTGCCATCTCCGCTCACCATGATGCGTTAGATGGCGGCACCGTGGGAAGGCATAACCTCATCATCCGGTTCCTCAGAGGTGCTAGGCGATTAATTCCGCCCCGCCCCTCTCTCATGCCCTCTTGGGATCTCGCCCTCGTTCTCACGAGTTGCGCGGAGATCTATTCGAACCACTCGAATCAGTATCTTTAAGATTTCTGTCCCTAAAGACAGCTCTGCTGGTCGCGTTGGCATCGATTAAGAGGGTCGGGGACCTGGAGGCATTTTCGGTCAGTGACTCGTGCCTGGAATTCGGGCCGCCTAACTCTCACGTTGTCCTGAGATCACGGCCCGGCTATGTGCCAAGGTTCCTACCACACCGTTTTAAGGATCAGGTAGGGAGCTGCAAGCGCTGCCCACGGAGGAGGCAGACCCAGCCCTTTATCTGCTGTGTCCAGTTCGCGCTTTGTGAACTTACGTGGAACGCACTCAGAGCTTAAATCATCTGACAGCTCTACGTCTGTTATGGTGGTCGACAGAAGGGAAGTGCCGTATCAAAACAGAGGTTGGCCCACTGGATAGTGGATGCCATCTCCCTCGCTTACCAAAGCCAGGGTGAGCCGTGTCCCCCGGGGGTGTGAGCGCACTCCACTCGGAGCATCGCTTCCTCTTGAGCGCGTGCACACGGCGCCTCTCTAACAGACATCTGTAGAGCTGCGGGCTGGGCGACACCTAACACATTTGCAAGATTCTACAATCTGCGAGTGGAGCCGGTTTCCTCAAGGGTATTAGGTAACCTTTGGTGAGGTGTTGTAACACGCTTGCTGCGCCATTCTCCCTAACACGGAGGTACGTGCGCTTTTTTACTCTGTCAGTAAAGTTCCCCGCTTAGGTGAGCCCTGCAGAGATTCCTCCGAGGCCCCCAGCATCCAACTCAGCGGAGGAGTCAGACGCTGGCCCGTTACGTTGTAGGTCTGCCCGCTGATCAGCCCGCGTTCTGGGTATAGGTGCCTGCTATGTGTGATCCCCGCTGGTGATCCCATATGCATATTTAGCCACGATGCTGTCCCCCTTCACAGGTAGGACCCATGTCTTCCCTCACCGCTAACCATCTTATATTCATATGTGTACTCCCCTTTTCAGGGCTAGTCCTTATGTTCTCTTGCCACCAGTCTCCCCACTCGGGCAGCAGGTGGCCTCCGCAGCGTCCTCCCTATCGGGACTGCACTCTTCCCAACGTATTGTCGTATCAATTCCTAGAAATTACTAGATGTCTTGCGACTCCCGAAAAATATATCTAAATCCGTAAATCTTCTGTTGAAGTGGGATAAGTAAGGGCCAGGGAACGCGTTGGAAGACCGCGCCTCCGGTGATGCAGGTGCGCTCACGCTCTACTCAGCCTGGTTAACCTCTCATCGGGGGCGAGGTAAGGTCCGTTTATTGTGGCGTTTTCCATACATTTCCCCATAGTGGAATTTTTCCACATAGCATTGAAGTTCCCCCTCCCGAAGGGGAACACTCTGGTTACTAAAGTAACCCTCGTTCCCCGAGGGGGGGAACGGAAATGCTATGTTCCGTTGCCACAATGAATGCCCCTTAGCTGTTGGGGTGAAAGTCTCTTCAGCTCAAATGGATACTCAGCTCTGCTATCGCTGTGCTTTTATTTCCAAATTGATTGCAACGAGCATCAGCTGCGCAAGCTGAAGCTGCCAACTCATTGGCATTTCATTGGCCCGTTTACATACTCTTTCAGATGATTGGCTTTCTGAACGAAATCCCCATAGTGGAATTTTTCCACATAGCATTGAAGTTCCCCCCCTCGGGGAACGAGGGTTACTTTAGTAACCTGAGCGTTTTATGGTATTGTGATTACTGCTCTAAAATATATTCTTTTTAAATGTCTGGGTAAAAAAACCAAGAACTTTTTTCAATTTGAACACAATGGCTGCATCCGCAATTGCATATTTCCATTCTATATACTATGCCCCATTTACACTAATGCGATTTTGTTTTAAAACGCATACGTTTTGCTACGGTTACGCCATCCGACAACACTATGCCGGAGTTTTTGAGCCCCGAAAACGGAGTGTTTTGGAAATGCTGAAGAGGCCGTTTTCATTCTGAAACGTTGCTGCTCCGTCTCAGTGTGGATGGGGGAAAACGGACACATCTGAAAACGGAGGCGTGGCTGCTGGATACAGAAATGGGAACGTCGTTTGTCCATTTTAGGTGCTATTGTGCAGTTAAACTCTGCCTTTTTTACTACAACAGCTGCATATATTCGCAAGAGGCAAGCTATTGTTCGAGCACTCACTAATCGCTCGCGTTTCAAGTGCCGCAAGCCCTATTTATGATGCCGATTTTGGGTTAGCGTTTGTTGACTAACAATAACCAAATGCCGAGCGAGACACATGCTTCCTGTTTATACTTCAGCGCGCAAAAAATGCCAAAATGCCATCCGTAGTACGTCCGAGCTCCATTCAGCTCCATTTCTCACTAACCAAAAGTAAAAAAAAAAATCGTACATAAATCCTAGGAATGGTATAACAGAAAATTTTGCCGGTTTTAATGCCTTGACTTTTCCAAGCCGCTGTATACCTTGAAAACAGTTATCATCCCATGCCTACTTGTGATCAGATTACTGAAAATGCATGTTAATACCAGTTGGAAACACCCTGTAAGAGAGTGAAAAATGTTTTGAGACATCAGTTCTGCAAAATGCATCGCTATTCATCGATTGTGAGCTTCACAAAAGAAGATGCTGCATGCTTTACAAGCTTTACATACTGCTTGCATCCAATTCCTTACAAATACCACTCAAATCTAAAATTATCATTAAAGTCAGTCAAGGTTTAAGTGAATTATGAAAGTGCTCAGAGTGACCTGTGTTTACATTAATATTGTGAGATAAAAAAACAAATGACAAACATGGTTGTTGCTAGAGGGAATGTGGCTCCAGTCTGAAGTTAACAAGAATTACTTATATTATTAGTTATTAAATTACCCATTGCATAATGTTTTCTTAATGTCTGCCCCAACCCAAAATCTAATCCTCACAGTAACGTAAAAAAATTAGTAATTATTGTTAGTAACAGTGTCATAAAAATATCACAAGTATTTACAGCTACATCCCTTCCACACTTTACCACCAAATGCACAAAAGCTCTTCCTGTGAGCGTTTGAGTTTACAGTTAAAAATCAGCCTAGAGCGCTGTTTAAAACTAAGTTAATTCAAGAGAGAATAGAGATGTATTAAAAAAATAAAAATAATTAAATGCAAAATAGATTTCTCTAATGATTTTTCACCACAGCTCTACTTGCAGTGTTGTTTGTGTTTAACAGATCTTTTCTCTCTGTCAGGGTAATTGTCCACGTGTGAGCTCTATTAGTGATAAAAATGGATGGAAGGTTGTGAGAAATGCTCTCACCATCATTGGTTTTGAGGAGGAGGAGATACAGGTACACACACACACACTCACACTTTGTACGTTAAAGATTTTTTTGTCACACTCAACACACTCACAAAGTCTCCCCTCTGTAGGCTCTGATGGAGATCGTGGCCAGTGTTTTACATCTGGGAAACACACAGTTCGGTGAGGATGAGGAGGGAGAGACTCACGTCACCACTGAAGCTCAACTGCAGTTTCTGTCCCAGGTGAGCGGAGCTCAACATGACTTAATGTCCCGGCTCAAGTGATATGTTAGGATCTGTCAGAACTTTATACCTGTTTCTGAGGAATTAGATACCAGTCTTATTAGAGTCACTTGTCTCAGGTTTGTCCTGTGCTATTGTGCTCAGGACACACTGTCCAGAGGTTGTTTTACTATGTATACTTTTAAAAGCGTAGTTAAACGCAATATAGGTCAGATGCAGACGTAAAATAAGGGAGTGTCTGGCAATTATGACATAAAAATGTTGAGGAAAATTGTAATGCAGTAATTCAATCCTTAACTGAATTACAGTTAAAATATTGTACAATTATTGTAATTTTGTTTTATAAAATGTTTCATAACATATTTATTATATTTGTTTCATTCTGTAATCTATTGATAACATTTCTAATCAAAACATTAAAGCTAAAACTCTGGTATTGTGCTGAAAACATGGCATTTTTGTTCGTTATTTTGACCAATTATCATTTTATATTTTGATGAAGAACAAAAAAATTTTCCACTTCAAAAATAATTCAAATATTTAACAATGAAGTTCACATGTGTTCAATATTAATATAAATAGTTAATATTGATATAAAGTTAAATGATTGTATTTAAATAATATTAAATAAAATAATATATGACTGGTGGTGTTGCAAAAACTATAACTACAGTGCGTCTGGAAAGTATTCAAAGCGCTTCACTTTTTCCACATTTTTTTAATGTTACAGCCTTATTCCAAAATTGATTAAATTCATTAATTTCCTCAAAATTCTACATACAATACCTCATAATGACAATGTTAAAACAAGAGTTTTTTTTTAATTGTTGCAAATTTATTAAAAATAAAAAACCTGAAAAATCACATGTACATCAGTATTCACAGCCTTTGCTCAATACTTTGTTGATGCACCTTTGGCAGCAATTATAGCCTCAAGTCTTTTTTCGAGTATGATGCCACAAGCTTGGCACACCTGTCTTTGGGAATTTTTTGCCCATTCCTTTTTGCAGTACCTTTCAAGCGTTATCAGGTTGGATGGGAAGCGACAGTGTACAGGCATTTTCGGATCTCTCCAGAGATGTTTAATAGAATTTAGGTCTGGGCTCTGGCTGGGCCACTCAAGTACATTCACTGAGTTGTTGTGAAGCCACTCCATTGATATTTTGGTGGTGTGCTTTGAGTCATTGTCCTGCTGGAAGATGAACCGTCGCCCCAGTCTGAGCTCAAGAGTGCTCTGAAGCAGGTTTTCATTCGGGATGTCTCTGTGCATTGCTGCATTCATCATTCATTCAGACCTAAATTCTATTGAACATCTCTGGAGAGATCTGAAAATGTCTGTACACCGTCGCCAAAATCTTTTTTCACATTGTCATTATGGGGTATTGTGTGCAGCATTTTGGAATAAGGCTGTAACATAAAAAAATGTGGAAAAAGTGAAGCGCTATGAATACTGTCCAGATGCACTGTAGAAACTTCAATAAATAAATAATATATACCTTACAAAGTTTTTTTGTACAATTTTTGTGTTCATTCATTCAAGCTTAATCTAATAATCAGGCCTACATGGAGGCTGTGCCCATAGGAATCCAAAGAAATATCAGAAAAGCTGTCATTCAGTCTATTTATTTACTTTTGTAAGTGTGTGTGTACTGTATAATCAGCAACAAAGTCGGCAGATTTTCTTGGGCCTGCTTATACTGTAACTAGTGTTTCATTTCTTGCCCACCTCACAGACATGTTGAAATCTTGTGTAACACTTAACAGCTCAAGTGACCACATCACAATTAAGACAATGTAGCCATTATTTTGAATCCAACTGCAAATTATTTCTTTAATATGTACTCCATAATATTTTGGTTTCAAAAAGTTGAAATAACCATTCTCAGTCATAAACCCTTCTCGGTTTTGTCCTTGTTGATTTACACACGTGCAAAAACACGGAATGAATCTGATTATTTTTTTCTATCAACAGCTGCTGGGTGTGGATGGGTCAGTCCTGAAAGCAGCTCTTACTCACAAGAAAATAGTTGCCAAAGGGGAGGAGGTAATATCACAATATCTCTCTGTCTGTTCGGACTCTCTTTCAGTTTTCTGCATGCTTGAACTTTGCTAATCTTCACACACGTTCAGTCCAGCAATAGATGCAGTGTGTGTGTGTGTGTTTGATTTCAGATGATCAGTCCCTTGAGTTTAGAACAGGCTCTCTCTGCTCGGGACTCTTTGGCCAAAGCCATATATGGTCGTGCCTTTACCTGGCTTGTCCAGAAGTTGAACCAGTCATTGGCCTTTAAGGTGAGCTCCTTCTGTCTGTCACTGTGCTTTTGTTTTATTAAAGTGGGCTGACTTTGGACTGAATTGTTGTCTGTGAACTAGAGCTTAATGTGCCCTCTAGTGGAGTGCTTTTGAAGATGATCATGCGTTTGTGCTTCACAGGATGAGGTTTACTACTCCAGTAAATGTTCTTCTGTTATTGGTTTGCTGGACATATATGGATTTGAAGTCTTCCAACACAACAGGTTGTTTACTCTTTAACTTTAAAAATGTAGGATTGTATGATGCAGATGCAGAAAATTAAACATTATTTTTTTAGGAGAAAGGCATTAATACAGAGTCAATCTAGTTGAGCAAAAATAAAAAGTAAATGCAAATCTACAAAAATCGCAAAGTGAAAATGAATCTTTGAGAAGAAAAAAAAAATTGGCAACAAAAATAAAGAACTGCAAAAGGGAAAATTACGTTTTGAGAAATAAAAAATATATTTGCAAACATTAAAAGAACTGCAAATAAAAAGCAAGCAGCAATTTTAACCGTGAGTTTGCGATGCTCTTTTCACTTTGCACTTCACGTTTCTGTGCGTTTCATGTGGTCCTAATTTGACAAGGGGGCAGAGTCACGGAACCTTTAGCGTTTACAGCAGGCCGCAAAGTGCAAAGTGAAAACAGCATTGCAAACTTACAGTTGGCTAAAAAGCAAATCAACATGAGCATTGCAATGGACTGGACGGGTTTTGTAAAGGTGATTTTATATATAGTTTTTTTATTATTATTATTTGCAAATATTTTACTTTTTTTTTGCACTGCTTCATTTTTATTTGCATTTTTTTTTTGCAATTCTTTTTTATCTCTCTGGGCTTAATTTTCCCCTTTGCAGTTCTTTATTTTTAATAGCAAAATTAATTTTCATTTCTCAAAAATTAATTTTCACTTTGCAATTATTGGAGATTTTAAATTTATTTATTTCTTTTGCTAAATTTTCTTTTATTTTGCAAGTATATATGGCCTAAGATTGACTTCATACAGTAATCATGTTTTTGTCATATTGGTTATAAGCATAGCCACATCTTTACTACAAATACCATAGTTAAACTAGGTCAATGTAGCAAAAAATGTGTAGTTCAAAAAACTGTCATTGTAAAGGGATAATTGATCTAAACTGAACATTCTGTCATTATTTACTTACTCTTCACTGTTCAAAAGCATTTTTGAGTTTCTTTTTTTGTTGTTTCTTCATTGTTGAACACTGATAACTGGTTTCTCAAATTTTTTAAATGTCCTGTTTGTGTACAACAGAAAAAAACTTGTAACCACACAAGCGTGAGGAAATAGCACATTTTCATTTTTGGGTGAACTATCCCTTAAATTTTAATTTGACGTAAAACAAAATTTTTGAATCTGCATCACATTGTGGAAAACGTGAAATGGAAATTATATCAGGGTATAAAAATGAGCAAGAACGCTAATTTGTTTCTCCTTTCTTTTTGTAGTTTTGAGCAGTTCTGCATTAATTACTGCAATGAAAAACTGCAGCAGCTCTTTATTGAGCTCACACTGAAAAGTGAACAGGAGGAGTATGAGGCCGAGGGTGTCGTGGTGAGTGTGTATATGTGAGAGGAAAATAAAACACAAACTGAGAGATACTGAGAAATCCACCAGAAAGGGGTGCCACTGGCTAACATTCTGATGGGGGCTGTGGTGGGAGCCCTTAGAATCGTCCCCTATAGCAGCGCCCATGCAGCTGATTCAAATGTTATCACTCGATTGAATAGGTCAGTGGTTATCAGCTGATAGATATGGGCCAGTAGATGCCTACTGGTAGGCTCAGAAGGCTGTTATTATCCATCCACATGGTTAATCAGCTATAGATCACATACGGCTGCGGCCAGAAGTTAACAAGAACTATTTATATTATTTATTAAATTTCCTATTAGGTGTGTTTTATTAACGTCTACCCCAACCCCAAACCGTATCGTCACAGTAATGTAAAAACAGATCTGAATCTGGAGTCTTCTCTATTAGTATAGTTGATTAACCATGTGGATGGATGATAACAGCCTTCTGAGCCTACCAGTAGGTGCAGAAGACCCCTACTGTCCCATATTTATCAGATGATAACCACTGATAACGCACATTCAATCAAGTGATAACATTCGAAGTGGGTGGCCCATGCTACCAGATGATATTTCTATTAAAAACTAGAGGTAACACTTAATTTTGATGGCCCATTTGAGTATTAGTAGACTGTCTACTTAATATCTGTTGTGACTGACATTCAACAGACATTTAACTGACTATAAGAAACTTTACAAGTACATGTCAACTTACACTAACCCTAACCCCAACCTAACTGTCTATTTATAATCTAATGAGAATTAGTTGAACTTAAATTCAACAAACAGACCATTAAAATAAAGTGTGACCAAACTAGAGCTGCGTAATCATCAAAAAATCTCAATCTTAATGCAAGCACCCATGCAGCTTTTTCCTAAATCTCAATATGCTTCTTAAACTTTTGACCCAGAGGGAGCAATTGTCATGTGAAAATATAGAGTGCTATTCTTACTTAGATTTTTCACTCTGGTTATGTTTGTGCAAAAATGATGTTTCTTTTGTTCTGGTCAGTGGGAGAGAGTGGAGTATTTCAACAACAAAATCATCTGTGACCTGGTGGAGGAGAAACATAAAGGCATCATCGCTATTCTGGTTTGTGTGTTTGCCTTTTATTCATTTTATTTTTGTAATCAGCTTATTACTTTTTATATTATAATTTGAATGATTATTTTGTACTCAGGATGAGGAGTGTTTAAGACGAGGGGATGCTAGTGACATCACCTTCCTGGAGAAGCTGGAGGACACACTGGGGGGACATGCTCATTTCATCACGTAGGACCACTAGTGTACTTTTTGTTAACATTGTCGACGCTGCATAACTGCTCTCTGATTGGTTCGTTTAATTTTACAGTCATAAAATGGCCAACGGGAAGATCCGCAAGGCGATTGGTCGGGAGGAGTTCAGACTGGTACATTATGCTGGAGAGGTCAACTACAACGTCAACGGTGAGGATAAAATATTCATTAATTTATATGTCCATCCATTGCTTGTTCCTTTGGTGCCATGATTTTTTTAATCTTACTCTGAATTTTTTAGGGTTTCTGGACAAAAACAATGACCTGCTGTACAGGCACTTGAAGGAGGTACAGTGTAGTTACAGTGTGAGTGTGCTGTTATGACTGAACAATGTGTGTTTCTAAACCCGCTGTGTTTCATTGCAGGTGCTGTGTCAGTCTAGCAATCACATTGTGAGTCAATGTTTCCATTCAGATGAGCTGATGGACCAGAGAAGACCTGAAACGGTTAGATGAACACAAACACTTACAGTACAGTACAGTACAGTACAGAGGCAAGAATTAAACTGAATTAAGTTTTGATGTCTCTGCTCAGGCTGCCACTCAGTTCAAGCTCAGTTTGGCTAAACTGATGGACATTCTGATGTCTAAGGAACCATCATATGTCCGCTGTATAAAACCCAATGATGGTAAACAGCCAGGTGAGAGTTTGTTTTTTCTTCTTTTTTTTTTATTGGTTCATCTTAGGTCAAACAGAAAATAATAACTCTGTAAATACAATGTAAAGAATAAAGATAATATGAATTTATGTGTACACATATCATCACCTTCTGAATAAGAATATGTCTGCTCGAGAATATGTCGAGCAGACATATTCTTATTAATTGACAACTTATTTACATTATGGGATGTTTTTTTATAAGTTGTTTACATCTGAAGACTTTTTATTTAAAAAAACAAATGTTACACACGTCCTGTTTGCTATCGGATACAAAAACTTTGAAGCTCAATATCTCAAAATCATATAGAACGCAGATAGAACCTTATAATTCCAAGGTGACGATATACATAAAACCACTAGTAACTAACAAAGACATCAAAAATCATATATATAAAATATACACAAATGCATAAAATAACATTAGATAAGCTAATTAAGGAATAAAATTAACAATATATAGGTGACTCCATAAAATATTTCAGAAAAGGGTTCCTGACTTTCTGAAACAAAATTGAAAATCAAAAACTCATTGGCGGTAATGAGGGTGAGCTTCTGACACCCAATTTATTACAAAAAGTCATATAGACAGTAGAGTTACAAAGGCTACACTATCAGCCTAAAATGAGTATAGGTTAACAAATTTTAGCACAATACCTAACAATGTTGTTTAGATCTATTTGTTTAAATAAGCTTGCCTTGCTTTGCAAAGAAAACATTTTTTTTATTTGAAGTCCTGAAGATTTTACCCCAGAGGTCAGAGTATGTGTTTGCTTTGCATAATCTTTAATAAATTGGACATGTTAATCTGCTTATATTTTGAAATGATCTACATTATGTTTGTTCTGTTCTCCATCCGTTGTCTTGCTCTTTTTTTTTTCAGGTAGGTTTGATGAGGTTTTGGTCAGGCATCAGGTGAAGTATTTGGGTTTGATGGAGAATCTGAGAGTAAGAAGAGCTGGATTTGCATACAGACGAAGCTATGAGGCGTTCTTGGAGAGGTCAGGCTCTAATGCAAAAGGCTGATAACACATGGCTGTTTTATTTAACCACGATGTTTTTATTTAACACTTTGTTTTGAACAGGTATAAATCTTTGTGTCCGGACACTTGGCCAAACTGGCATGGGAATCTCCCTGAGGGGGTTGCCACACTGGTCAAACACCTCAACTACAAACCTGAAGAATTCAAACTGGGCAGGTGAGAGACGTTAAAATAACAGATATAAATGCGGCTGTTCAAACATTTGGAGTCAGCCAGATTTTTCAATGGGGTTTTTAATGTCTTTTTTTTTATGAAAAACATCTATTCTGATTACAAAGCCTGGGTTCATTTGCCCAAAAGATAGTGAAAACATATTACAACATTTTGATATACTGTAGGCGCCACGGTGGCCTAGTGAGTAGCACGTTCGCCTCACAGCAAGAAGGTCGCTGGTTCGAGCCCCGGATGGGTCAGTTGGCATTTCTGTGTGGAGTTTGCATGTTCTCCCTGTGGTTGCGTGGGTTTCCTCTGGGTGCTCCGGTTTCCCCCACAAGTCCAAAGACATGTGGCATAGGTGAATTGGGTAGGCTAAATTGTCCGTATGAGTGTGAATGTGTGTGTGTGGATGTTTCCCAGGGATGGGTTGCGGCTGGAAGGGCATCCGCTGCGTAAAAATATGCTGGATAAGTTGGCGGTTGATTCCGCTGTGGCGACCCCGGATTAATAAAGGGACTAAGCCGACAAGAAAATGAATGAATGATATACTGTATTTGTCAGTGTATCATCTTAATACATTATCATGTTTATTCATCACAGTCATAAACTTACTGATGTGTGGTACAAATAATATTACAGTTTAGGCTATTAAACATTGAAAGAAAACCACTGCATTCTATAATAATGAGTTTAAAAAATATGGAATTGTACATTAGTTTATTTTTCCAAGAAAACATCTCATTTTTATTTAAATGGTTCCAGGTCCAAGTTCATTGCCATGTGGTGTCTTTTAATAAATTATTTCCAAAGCCAAATGCAACTGTAAGTGAACAAAATGATGCCGATGCTGTCAGGTTTTGCTTGTATTGTACTGATGTTGTCTTGGTTTTTTTGTCTTTGTTTATATGTACTCAGTGTTAAAGCACTATGTTTATATTTATGTTGTTGTTAGTTATGTCAATTAATGAATGTTGAAAGTGTGTTTCAACTATTTAAATAAACAAAAATCGAAAAAAAGAAAAAAAAACTAATTTCCATTTAACAGAATAACAAGAATAAGGTCATTAATTTTTTTTTTTACAATATTTTGCTAAATTGAAAATGCAAGCGAGTTGTTTTTTTTTTTTTTTTGTAATAGACTTCCAGTTTATTAGCTGCTATAAAGAACATTTGTTATGCTTCTGTTATTTTAACAATAATGGATCAGTTCGTTTAATCTAGAACGTGTGTAATCACTATGCTAAAGTCAGGAAGTGGAAGAGCTGGCGTAATAATGATCATACTTGAAAACATCTTTATTTGTTTTCACTTTAGGTCCAAAATCTTCATCCACTTCCCAAGGACTCTGTTTGTAACTGAGGATGCACTTGAGGCCCAGAAACAAACTATCGGTAAGACCGTGTTGATGTTACTTGAAATTGATTTTTTTCTTAATGGCCTTCTGCTGAGTATTTCTTTTAGATGACCTCATGAAAAGTTTAGCATTAAAAAATAACTGCATTGTTATTTTAAGCCGTCACTCTGCAGAAATCTTGGCGGGGCTACAGGGAGCGAGCCAGTTACCACCGGATCCGGCATGCAGGTCATCTTAACAAATAGAATGAACACAGACAGACAATGATAAGAAGAGAATGCAGCAGCTGACCTCTTTTGTCTCTTTTATCTTGCAGTAATTGTCATCCAGTCCTGGTGGAGAGGAGTCAAAGGTCGCAGGAAAGCCAAGCACCGTAGACAAGCTGCTGACACTATTCGCAAGTATGAGACAATTTCTTTTATTTTTATGCGAAAAGGTTAGGACACCCTATAAACCAATTTGTCCATATTAGGAGGAAAAACATATCCAATCTTTGACAGGTCTTAAAGTTTGAGAAATAAAACCTCAGATGAACAACAACATAGTATTTAGAAAAAAGTCAGGCATTGTTAATCAAATGGCTGAACTGATCATCAGCTGATGTTTTAGCAGTTTGGTTGCATGTTTTGTTGATTTAAAACCTTCAGGTATGTGTGAACACAATCCCCATTCCACAGCTAAAGCTGGTTCATCTAGCAAGACAATGGTGCCAGGCAAATCTACAACTAAACGGTTGAAAAAGAAAACAAATACAGCAACAGTCCAGTCAAAGTCCAGAGCCCACCCTGATTCTACATTTATGGAAAGAGCTGTGCAGAAAAGCACCCAAAACTTCTCCAGAATTACCTAAGAGGCTGAGAAGATCATACTGGAAATGATGACCAAGTCATTACTGCTAAAAGTGGATTTAAAGGCATCTGATTCATAGGTGGTCATACGTTTGTCACCCAATGCTTTTCTCTCTTGACGTTATTTCTGTTCAAAAATAAATAGTGATACATTGTAAGATGTCATGTGAAAGTGTTAAGGACTGGCAATGATCATATTGTTTGTTTCTTTATCATGCCCTGATATGGAAAACCATGAAATTCAATCGGATGTCTCATTCATGTGACGTTATATAGTTGAATGTGTTAAATTAGTTGTGCCAATGATTAGCTGGAAGAGTAATCGATTAATCCACCACAGTGTTTTTATGTTTTCCTCTTTCTGCCTTACACAGCTTCATCAAAGGCTTCATCCTGCGCAATGAGCCTCGATGCCCTGATAATGAGTATTTCCTGGATCATGTGCGATTCTCCTTCCTGATGAAAGTCAAACGGAACTTGCCAAAAAGTGTGCTTGACAAGAACTGGCCAAAACCACCACCCTCACTGACAGAGGTATCACACTGTAGTAATGTGTGATAAAGGTAGAAAGTGTGATTATGATAATATATAGAGTAAACCATTAAGTGTTGATTGGTCTTGCAAATAGAGACTGAAATCACTGTTTTGAGGATGTGGAGTTATTACTATGCAACTGTTCAAAATTAATACTTTGAAAATTGTTTCTGGCCTTTTATCAGCACTGTGGCACAGACCCCAAACATCATCAGTTTGATGATCCAGTTTCAGACACTGAAAAGCTGTTTTTTAAACACTGTTATGGATTGAAGGCTATTTTTGTGTGAGAAATGTTTGCAGCTGTTTCAGTGCATAAGTGAACTGTCTAAGGAAATCTAATTTAATTTAATTAATAATCTTTTCTTTTGCAAAGCTGATTGACCAATAGATCAAATCTGTCAAATAGATTGCAAATCTGGCATCCGTAACTCTGATTCTATTCAAGACATGGCTTGAAGCAGAAATATAGGCTTTATCAGTCATTTTTAGTGATGTTTTATAAGCAGATTACGGGAGAAGCACGGGCATTTTATGTCATGGCTAATTCATCACTGACAATCATTCAATTATCCAATCAGCTCAAGACCAAACTCCTATAAATAATCAATTTAAACCCCATACCTACTTAAATCTGGGGGGTGGGGGCGGGAAGCGGGAAGCGGGAAGCGGGAAGCGATCTGGTGCCGGGCAAGACACTTAGCTCGGACCCCATCTCTCTCTATCCTGATAAGGGGAATAACACGAGTTTATAACTCAGAGCACTCTCCTCGGACAGCACGCTACATACACTTATTCTATTCAGTCAAATATCTGTGAGTGTGAACTCGAGAAACAGAGGTTAAAAAGGTCTAGTGACACCCCTGGCAAAGGTGCATTGGATTGATTGAAAGGGACAGTTTTATAAAATAATATTTAGTAAAGTTATCATTTCTAATTCAAATAAATAGTGTTCTTCGTCAGCATTTATCAATAAACAAAAACATCACGGTTTTCACTAAAAATATGGAGCACAACTATTATCAATATTTTAATAATAACAAATATTTCCTGAGCAGCAAATCAGCATACTTGAAAGATTTCTAAAGGAACGTGTGACATATTTTACATATTTTTTAATGAATAAAAAATAAAAACAATAGTTTTTTAATTGGAGTATTTTTTTACAACTTAGATTTTTTTTGTATTATTTTGTATTTGTATTTTGTATTTTGTATTATTTTGTATTATTATTTTAGTATTATTTTGATCAAATAATTGTTGCTTTAGTGAGCATAAAACAAAACAAAAACCATGGAAGTTCTCTGTTGTCTTCCACAGGCGTCTGAGCACATTCACAGAATATGCATCCGCAACCTGGTCAATGACTACTGCAAAAGAATCCAGCCGGAGTGGAGGAAGCAGGTGCCGCCTTTATACAAGAACAAATACACATGAACACACACTTACTGTACATGCACGAACAGCTCTTCTCTCTCACTGTCTCCAGCTGGAACAGAAAGTGGTAGCCAGTGGGATCTTTAAAGGGCAGAAGGATGGCTACTCTCTAAGTGTGCCCAAACTCTTCGTGGCCACCAGGCTAGGTAATATTTTCTCATACAGCAATAAATGTCTATACCCAAAAACATACATACTATATGTACACAAACAAGCATGCAATTTCACTGATGGATTTTTTATTACTACAGAAGCTGAAGAGATTAATCTCAAAGTGCTGCAAACTCTTGGAAGTGACAACAAAGTGAAGGTAAATGCGTTTGTGCTTTTTCATTGGAAATCATGATTATTCATTCATTCATTCATTCATTTTCTTGTCGGCTTAGTCCCTTTATTGAACCGGGGTCGCCACAGAGGAATGGACCGCCAACTTATCCAGCATGTGTTTTTACAGCGGATGCCCTTTTTAGCTGCAACCCATCACTGGGAAACACACTCATTCACACACATACACTACGGCCAATTTAGCTTACCCAATTCACCTGTACCACATGTCTTTGGACTGTGGGGGGAAACCCGGAGGAAACCCACACCAACTTGGGGAGAATATGCAAACTCCACACCAAAATGCCAACTTGACCCAGCCAAGACTCGAACCAGTGACCTTCTTGCTGTGAGGCGATTGCGCTACCCACTGAACCACCATGAGGCCCAAAATCGTGATTAATCACATCAAAAATAAAATATTTTGACTAAATATATGTGTGTACTGTGTATATTTATTTATACATAATAAACATACACAGTACACACATATATTTAGTCAAAATCTTTTATTTTTGATGTGATTAATCACGATGCATGCATGCATTGAGAAAAAAACCTTCTTGCGCTGTGAGGTGACAGTGCCACTTTGCCACCGTGCCACTCTAAAATATATATATTTTATGTGTATATAGAATATGTGTATATATAATATGTGCATATAATACAAATTATATATACCGGTACAGCAGTCAACTATTTAATTTGGAAGGTTAATTAGTTCATTTGTTTCTATGTATTTGTATATCACATATACTTAATAAATATATATACTACACACATTTGTTATGTCAAAACCAACATTTTTATTTTTATTTTGGATTCAAGTCATCTTTGCCCAGAACTGATCAAAATCCCTTATGCATTGAAAAGCAAAAACAAGTCACATTATATGCCAACTGGGAATCTATATATAAATTACTTAGTTTAGTTTAGTGATGATGGGTTACACTATAGTTTTCATTAAAGTCTATAATGAATGGGGTTGATTAGAAATTTGTTAATTAATTTTGAATGTTGACGTCAACATTTGAAGCCAATTTAAGTCATAAAAATCTAAAGATTTTGTGACTGATCACATGAAGAGTGCACACAGACCCTTAAAACAAACATTTGAAAATAGAAACTAAAAAAACAGACAAGCTTATGACATAAAAAGTCTGTATTAATCAGCAGGAACTATTATAATCAATATAACTAAATTAATATTAAACATAAAAGTAATCTACTGATTATCTTGTGTTTTGTTGATATTAGAGAATTGTGTTGTAAATTCTCCTCATGTTTTTCAGTATGGTATAGCGGTCACCAAGTACGATCGGCATGGTTTTCGCCCACGTGTGCGTCAGCTGCTGTTGACCACTTCATCTGCTGTGCTGGTCCAGGAAGCAAAAATCAAACAACGTATCGACTACGGCGCATTGCTGGGTAATGTTACTGTAACACAGCTCTCTCTATTGTTGGCTAACAATACTGTACCACAAATAAGCCTATTAAAGTTGCATAGTCTCGTTTTTCACCATATCTAATTCTTGGCTAATCATGCTCTTTACTAGTACTCAGCTCGTAAATTCTCATCAGTGTCTTTTATTTGTTGTTGGTTTAATTATTTCTTGTAGGCATCTCCGTTAGTTCCCTCAGTGATGGGTTTTTTGTTCTGCATATTCCCACTGCTGACAGTAAGCAGAAGGTGAGAGTCTTTTCTTCTCTGCTATTGACCTTATTGTTCAGTTGGAGCTCTGAGGTTTCACTTTTTGTCTTTTGACTCTTAGGGTGACCTGGTGCTGCAGTGTGATCATGTGATTGAGGCTGTCACCAAGCTGGCCATCATGGCAGACAAAATACACAATGTCAACATTAGCCAGGACAGGTGTGTACTTTGTAGAGTATGTGTGTGCGCACGTCGCGCAGATGGTTTTGGCAGTTGTGGCGTTGAATTTTAGGCTGGCACCTATAATGTCCTGAGCTAATCCTGTGGTGTTATTAATATTACAGTAATGCCACACATTTCCACAAAACTATTTCAAGAATATTACAAACAGTACAACAAAGTCCTGTGGTAAATATTACAGAAATATACAGTAATATTACACGTTATAACAAAACTATTCAACAGAAATATGTCAGTGCGTCGACACAGCACTATGGTGCTCACAGCGACCAGAGCTGATTTCCAGCTCAACGTCCTTTGCCGATCCTTCTTCTCTCTTTGCTCCCAACACTTTTCTATCTGTTCAATCTCCACACCCCCCATAATAATAATAATAATAAAACACTACAGAAATATTACGATAAAACCACACATTACCACAAAACACATTTAAACAAAATACTACATATATTCATTCATTCATTTTCTTTTCGGCTTAGTCCCTTTATTAATCCGGGGTCGCCACAGCGGAATGAACCGCCAACTTATCCAGCATTTGTTTTACGCAGCGGATGCCCTTCCAGCCACAACCCATCTCTGGGAACACATCCATACATTCTCATTCACACACATACACTACGGACAATTTAGCTTACCCAATTCACCTGTACCGCATGTCTTTGAACTGACTAAAACATCAGTAAGTTTATGACTGTGATGAATAAACATGATAATGTATTAAGATGATACACTGACAAATACAGTATATCATTCATTCATTTTCTTGTCGGCTTAGTCCCTTTATTAATCCACGGTCGCCACAGCGGAATCAACCGCCAACTTATCCAGCATATTTTTACGCAGCGGATGCCCTTCCAGCCACAACCCATCCCTGGGAAACATCCACACACAAACATTCACACTCATACGGACAATTTAGCTTACCCAATTCACCTATGCCACATGTCTTTGAACTTGTGGGGGAAACCGGAGCACCCGGAGGAAACCCACACAACCACGGGGAGAACATGCAAACTCCACACATAAATGCCAACTGGCCCAGCCGGGGATCGAACCAGCGACCTTCTTGCTGTGAGGCGAACGTGCTACCCACTAAGCCACCGTGGCGCCAATACTACATATATATGACAGTAATATCACGTTACTGAAAGAATATTCTAGGAATGTTACATACCGGTTTCCCAGAGATGGGTTGCAGCTGGAAGGGCATCCGCTGCGTAAAACAAAAATGCTGGATAAGTTGCCAGTTCATTCCGCTGTGGCGACCCCAGATTAATAAAGGGACTAAGCCTACAAGAAAATTAATGAATAAATGAATGTTACACACCGGGCGACAAGGTGGCGCAGTAGGAATTGCTGTCGCCTTATAGCAAGAAGGTTGCTAGTTCGAGCCTCGGCTGGGTCAGTTGGCATTTCTGTGTGGAGTTTGCATGTTCTCCCCGTGGTTGCGTGGGTTTCCTCCGGGTGCTCCGGTTTCCCCCACAAGTCCAAAGACATGCGGTATAGGTGAATTGGGTAAGCTAAGTTGTCTGTGGTGTATGTGTGTGACTGAGAATGTGTGGAGGTTTCCCAGAGATGGGTTGCGGCTGGAAGGACATCCACTGTGTAAAACATATGCTGGATAAGTTGGCGGTTCATTCCGCTGTGGCGACCCCGGATTAATAAAGGGACTAAGTCGATAAGAAAATAAATGAATGAATGTTACATACCGTACAACAAAATCCTACTATTTAATGTCCCAGAAACAACACAGTACCACACAATTACCAGATTTTATGTGGTTCTTTTGATCTTTTATCATATACAATACCACAAGACGTTTTTATAAAGGTAGGCCTACTGTCTTTGACACTGATTTACTTCTATGTCAGTGGCTGTTTCTCAATATGCGTTCTTCAGCGATCTTGTGTCCATCATCAACAACAAAGTTCAGTTCCAAAACTCAGGACCGCAAGAACAGAGGACACGTGGAAGCATGTGTTCTTGGTATCGAGGATGCACCGATGCAGACTTGAGCACCAAACTCGCTCTAGAAGTCCCGGAAGTCATTGCGGCTGGAGGTGGGAAGCGCAGCATTTTAAAGTTCAGAGATAACACTTATTTACCTCAGGAGTTTCCCTAAATGAGACAGTGAAAGTAAACATTAACATGAAAATCTCGATAAAGGCATAAACACATTAAGGGTGTTTATTTGCTGAAATTCGTGTTAAAATCAGTTTTATCTGTGTTGTGCAAAGTACATTTGTAAAGTCTTTGTGCGTAGTATATATTGTGAAAAGGGGAAAAACAATAAGTCGCTGTATGAATGCTGTAATATTTAAATTATTTTCATTTTAAAGATGCGTGAGGGTCATGTGACCATCAGGTAGAACGCAGCATATCATTTCTCAGAGGACACGTTCTCTGTTCTCGCGCTCTCCCGAGTTCGTTCTTCCGAGGTGACCTGGCAAGACCGGTCCCCACAAGAACACAAGTCCGTTCTCACATTCTTGGAATTGAGAAACAGCCAATGGAAAATTGTTTACATTTTTTGGATCAGTAAGATTTTGGGGGTCAGGGGAGGGATGGATGATGAACAAAAAACATTAAAAGTTTTCAACACTGATAATAATGGATCATGTGACACTGAACACTGGAGTAATGCTTCTGAAAATTCATTATGCCATCATAGGAAGAAAGACATAATACTATCATTTTGAAAGTAAATGCATTTTCGATTTGAACACCATAGTTTCAGCTACATTCACTCTTTCATGGCGGGGCACCACACCAAATTTCATTCCCACTACAGCTACATTACAGCTTCTCATTCAAAACATTCAGCTATTGTTTTTTTTTAAAAAATAGCGGGTTATAATCGCACCAAAACATAAAAGGTAAGTGAGCAAACTTTTCTGTAATAGTAGTAGTGCTGTGCGTTATTTGTTTAACCCTTTAAGGTGACATACTGACTGACTGACTGACAGGTGCGTGAGGCAAGCAAACGCGATGTAGCTTTCAGTTATGATGAACACTGTTTCCATAATTATACTTTACAGATAAAGCTCTGTGGTTCTGCATACTATGACTTTATCTTGCTGTTTCACTTTACTTCAAGACACATCAATGTCATTCTGTAGGTCTATTGGAGACATTCATATATATTTCCAGCAAATCTAATAAATGTTGGAGACATCCTCGTTACATAAAGCAGCGTTTATTTGAGAGCACACAAGAAAATCTGTGTTTGAACAGCATATATTTGAGGGGGCATGCAAGACAGTTTTTGCATGAACAAAGGAAAGAGGAAACACTGAACATCATTGTAGTCTGCAAACTTTGGAACAGTTGTGTTTACATTTTGTTATTAAGGGGTCAAGATTGGGAGTTTTGGCACCTGCTGTAATTGTCAAGTTCTTCTGGCATGAAACTTCATCTTTTTTTCTATTCTGACAGAAATTGATTAGTCAAACAGTTCTTCAACAATGTATAAATACATTTGACAAAGAACCTTTACGTGTTGATGTGACTCCATCTTGGGCTGTGACGCCCCATTCACACGGGGCGTCAGCGTCAACGCTTCCCATTCACTTTGAATGGGTGACGTCAGGCGTTGCCGAACTGCATTCTGGATCCGTCGGCGCCGCTTCAGCCGCGTTGCTCGCTTCAGGAGTTGGGACATTCTCAACTTTTCAAGCGCCAACGGAAGCGTCAGCCAATTAGATCGCTGTATGCAAATACACCAGCTCCGACAGTAACCGATTGTTGACTAATTTCATTGGCTGACGCTGCTATGACGGTCGCGTCAGCCCCAACTTCAGACACACCCTTTGTCAAGCGTTGACGCTGAAGCCCCGTGTGAATGGGGCGTCAGTCTGAAAAGCTTTAACTTTGTCGTTGTCGCTTTCCACAGACAACACATCAGTTTTGTGAAAGTGCCACCTATTGGTCAAATGTAATAAACCATTAGATAGTACTACTAAAATCATCTTAATATATCTGCGGTTGGTCCGAGACTTTCTGCCATGCTTGCTTTTCATTCTAATTTGGCCCCTTAACTCTAGCTTACCGGTATATTTAAATTTTGGCCGTTTAATAATTGTTTAACTCTGTTTGTATTGATTGGGTTTTTACCAAAATCTTGTTCAATTCTGTCAACAGCTCCTTTAGAAATATTATTCCCAGGAAAAAACATGACATGTTCAATACATATTTTTCCCACTGTATGCATGTTTACACATTGTCTGAGTATGTTTTACTCTCCAGTATCAGGTTTGCGATAGCAAGAGGAAAGGAGGGAGTGATTGATTTCACCAGTGGTTCGGACCTGCGAGTTGTCAAGTCCAAGAACGGCCACCTCTCTGTGGTGAGACTCACACACACACACACTTTCTGTTAAGAAAACACAAGGCTCACCAATAAAATGGTTTTAGTTCGACAAAGCTTGAGGGTATTTAGCAGGAGAGTTCAAGGTAGTGACTCTGCTGTTTGATTGATTTCATGCATCGTTTGTCAGTAAACATGAATCCCCTCTTTTTCAGACCACCCCACGGGTCTCATGAACCAATGACAGCTCACCGGCAGTGGAAGGATCATTTTACAGGAGTGCTTTAGCCAATCACTACACAGAGCCAGACTACACTTTTTATGATTAATTTCAGCCTCACTCCAAAGCATATATTAGCAATTGTATATGAACAGACATTTGTAATCACTTTTTTTGAATACCACGTTCAGACTACATTTTGATGAAGGTTTTGTGGATTCTTTGATGGGTGAATTTTATATTTTCTCTCATCTGAACAAATTATTCTTTGCTGTTTTAGTTCTGTTCGTGATTCAAGCTTTACTATGCAGTTATACTACAGAGTATTTGTGAAAATTCTAGACTAGATAATCTTTTACATTTTAAACTATCGTAATCGATGTTGTTCTTTACAGATAACACCACTACCTATCAACACAGACTTTTTAAACTCATTTATTGTTGAATAAAATGAAAAAAAGCAATGGCTTATGAATATTTTTGGTTCACGCCGGCGCCAGTGGTGTAGTGGTTAGTGCGTCGACACATGCACTCCGGTGCTCACGGTGACCCGAGTTCAATTCTGCCTCGTGGTCCTATGCCAATCCTTCCCCTCTCTATGCTTTCCTGTCTATTCTCTCTACTGTCCTATCTAATAAAAGTGGAAAAACCCCGAAAAAAATATTATAAAAAAAAAAATTTTGGTTCACACTTCAGACAAACACTGGCACACCGTTTTGAAATGAAGATCAATCATAATATGCCTTGATTTAGTTCCAGTATGACCCTGTTTACCAACTGCTGTATAGAAAAAAAACCTAAACCTTTCACACAAACACAAACGGACCAGAAATACTTTCATTTGTCATTTTATTCAGTGCACATGGTTGTACAAAACATACAAAAAATAGTTCACTTTTTAATTTATTTATGAACAATAAATACTGTATGAAAAACATTCACATAAATAATATAAATAATATAATAAATAAGGCAAGTTGGAAAGTACAGGGGAATGACAAAGGAGATGTAACTTTAATCTCACTCTGATCTCTGATTTGCTGATAGTCATGATGGAGGGAAGTGGGGTGTTTGGGGAATTTTGGTTTTCCAGAATAGCTGACTAGTCCTTTTTTTGTCCAGTTAAACAGTCTAATATAAACCAAACATACTGCTGGTTTAAAGTTTGTGTTTTTCAGCCAGAGTCATTTAAATTCAGCGAAGATTCAGACATCTGAGTTAATACAACGAACACAATCTAAAAATACTTTTTGGTCGACGAACACTGCTTTGGCAATGATGGTAAACACCTCTAGCTTCCTTTTCAGATTCTCAGTCCCTTGAGGTTTATCCCATATATGGAAAAATACTCTGTATGTTTAATTATTAACACAAATGTAGAAAAACAAAATCACAGTTTAAGACAAGCTGCTCAATGACTTGTAAACAAATAGTAACACATTATTCTCATCATTGTAGTTCATGAGAAAGGTAAACAGCTCCATGAAGTTGTTAATGGAAATGAATATTAGTGTATTCAATTACACGTTTTGTTTTGTGATTCAACCCCTTAATACTTGGTTTGGATGTTTTTCCCCACAATTTTTCCGTTTTGTATTTCGTCAGTATTTAGTTTGAAGCACGGTGTAATCTCTGGCCAGTCTGCTTAAGTACCGTTCGAGATCTCTTAGTATCACATACCCGTTCAGATGCAGAACCCAGCGGGAAATCCTTGCTGTTGTCGTCTGCTGGGTGGAATGGGAGACTGTCGGTGCTCTGGTGGGTTGCAGGAGGCTGACAGAGGTTTCCTCGGTCACTGAAGTCAATCCTCTTTCAGACGAGCTCAAGGTCTGAGGTGACTGTGTGGTGGAGCGCGCGGAGATTCCAGGTTCACCAGTTTGAGTTGGGGTCTGGGGTATCGTGGTGCTTTCAGAAGAATGATGCACGCTGGGACTCATACTGGGAGATGCAGTGGTGGGATCCAGGAGTGGAGATTTTGTGGATGAAGATGCATGTTTGATAACGTTCAGCTGCAGGTGAAAAGAGAGAAGCATTAGTTTAAATAATCAGCCTAATGATTTATCACAAATAGCACATTTAATATAACTCAATGATTGTTGCAAATATTACTTTCTAAACACATAACAGGTTATATTTAGAAATAAAGATGAAACACTTATTTAGTAGAAACTTGTTTGCACTTTATTTTGATGCTCTCATTTGGACACTGGTAACTGATTACTTTGCAGCTACATGTGTACAAGTATTGTTTTTGAACATTATTATTTGGCTTACTTGGGAAAATGTACTCAAATTCTGTAGAAAAAAGTTCTTAGCAGATAATGAGACCATCTATCAATGCTTTAACGACTGCTATTTAAATCTAGTTGTAACAAAACTTCATCAAAACAAAGTCTTGCCAAAATGTTTTTCGTTTATTCTACAACCACAGACGTGTGGTTGTAACCCTGACTTTAGAACATTACACAATCCTTGAAATATGTAAACTTACTATTAAGAGCATCACACTAACCTGGAATAAAGAAGTGGTGTTCGTATAATCTATCAGTTGATCACAAGACAGACTAGACAAATTATATAATCAAAACACTAGGATAGCTGGATAAAAGTTCTTAATGGTACTATCCTTAGATTTAACTATGTTAAATCACACAGATATTTTCTATATACCCTAAAAACCCCCCTGGGCTTTTTGTAGACATCCTAGTAAGAGCCCCTTAGTGTTGCAACTCAGACTGGGGCAGGAGAGCACTGGTCATCTGAGTTGTGTCTATGACACACCAAGTGGATTAGCTTCTACTGCTGACTGACAGCTGATTATAGTTCACCTCAAAAAGAGACCATTCTGTCATCATTTACTCACCCTTTCCTTGTTTCAAACCTTTGGGTTTCTTTCTTATGTTAAACACAAAAGGAGATATTTGAAGAAAGCTGAAAACCTGAATTGGCATCCCTAGTATTGATATTTCCTACTATGGAAGTAAACGGTTACAGGTTTTCAGATACATAATTGTGCTCAGCAGAAGAAAGAAACGCATACAGGTTTTGAGTGAACTAACCCTTTAATGAATGCTCGCATCCTACGTGGCAACCGTGTGAACTCGGAGCCTACCTGATTGTTTACTTGTCTCATCAGATCCCGCAGGTCTATTTGCAGGACTTCAAAACTCCGGCACAGAGTTGGCAGAGGTCTTCCACGTTTGTCCCTTCTTTGAGGTTTCCTTTGTGTCGTCGCACCCCCCTCTCTCTCCAGCTGCCGCCGCTGACCTTCCAGATGAGTCCAGAAGATTTGCAGGTATTCAGAAGCCACACGCAAACGCTCATCGTCCTGAACAAAACACATCGTGTTAAAACACACCTCACTGTACTATATGATGACTAATTACATAATAGACCAAGAAAAGCGCGCACACCTGCATGTGGAGCCAGGTCCGGTAATTGACAGTGACCGCGGGAAGTGAACTCAGCATCTGTTCTCTGTATTCGAAGAACTCGTCGCCAAACATCTCCTGTTTCTGTCAACAAAATTATATATATATTATAAACTATATAAACAACTCGTAGATGCTAAATATTGTACGTTTTCTATGCAACATACATTGTATTTAAATTGCTTACATATAGAAACAGTAATTGCTGGACACGTGTGCGAATGGTGCGCGTGAGGCGCAGTGAATTAGAGAAGGACAGAGCTCCTCTCGGGCCGACAGGGAGACACTGGTTTATAGACATCATACACATGAGGATGAGGATAGGGATGCGAAGTGGAGTCTGACAACACCCGAACATCTGGAGGAAAGAGAGAGAAAATGTAAGATCATTCGAAATAGAAGTTCCCTGACTAATACAATTATGAATAATGAGACATCATGCTTTTTTCGAGATTTTATTTTGCCTCTCATATTTCACTGTCTGGGTAGGCTGCAACTAATGGATTATGCCTAAAGGCACTTTGTAACACTTGGGATTATCAGCAGATATGATGTATATGAAATAATGTCCATAAATTGTCTAATAATATGCCGTCAAAAGTGAATAGTTATATTGCCAGCAGCTGTCCACTTGATAAGTTTATTCGCGCGCAATAATGATCAATATCACTTGGATTTAAACATAATAAAAAGGCCTACATAACAAATAGGCAACATAATAAATAATTACATTAAAATGGCTTTCTTGCGTATAATTCTCTTCACAGTTAAAATACTGTTTTTGTTTAGCTAGAAAGTCAAATGATGCTTACCTCTTGCTGAATATTTGAATAGCAGCACTTGATTGTTCAGACGCCGCCAGTGAATTGAGATGATGGTGCACCGGAGGTGATAACTTTATATTCTGACAGCAGTTTCGGTTTCACTTTTTGTTTTAAGGGAATACCAGATTTGCAATCTTGTAACGAGTCTTCTGTAAAGTCACCTTTATTTCTACATCGCTATAATCATGTCACAGCAGCTTTTTACATGAATGAATAGGTAAATAATAAAAGTCTGATAGAAAAAGATTGTGGAAGATATCCACAGATTGTTCTAGTTAGTCATTAACTAGTCATTATGTTTTGATAAATTTATCTAAAACATTAAGGGAAAAATTAAAGGGAAAATTATAAGAGAAAATGAATGTTAATGCAATGGCATCATTAAATGCGCAATTAAAGCAATAGCTTAATATGAACGATTATTTCCGTAGGCTATTTATTCTAAACAACTTACACTATAGTGCTGTCTCAAATCAGGTATGTGGAAGGTATCTGTGTTTGAGTATAATTGAGTGTTTTTGTGTAAAAGAGTTTTGTTTTACGTTTCAAAACTATTCGACTGTTGGACGGAAACTCACACGACAGTCCCATATTGGGAAGACCCCCCACGTTTCCTTTCATCATAGTCTCTGTCTTTCTCTTAAGTTTCTTACTCAACAGCTGTTTTTTTTTTACACATGAAAACGAAATGTCTTGTCTCGCCCTATGACATGCTGGGACGTACATTCATAAAAATACCCTTTAACAAGGAGAGCACAATATATGTAAATTATATCTGATTATTAAATTAAATTAGTAAATTAAATCTGTGTTATAAACGCACAAAGATCTGGCATCGCTTTTAAATATCACCTTCGACCGCCTGTATTTTTATATGCGTATGCATGAGAACTATAGCCTACCACTCCACAGCCTCAATGTTTAGCCTAATTTGTCTTTGTTGAGAATATTGCACACTTTTATATGCTTGATATGAATACACAAAACATCAAAGACTGCAGAATAAACTTCTGTTTAGGATTTTTTACTGTTCCTGCTGCTTGTCAAAATCAGAAAAGGTCTAATGAGGTTTTATTTAAAGTTCTCTAAAACATGTCTGTAAACATGAGGTAAACATGACAAACAAGATGTGCAGTTTAGTCTTGGTGCATGTAACCTACTGTAGGATACACATGATGTTTTCATCAACTGAAAATAACTGAATATATTCTGAATAGTACAAAAACAGTAGGTTTCAGAAGAAAATCCTCTGGGTTATTCTTGTACATTCCCAGCGTCTATTGAATTTACATTCTTTCTCTGGGATATCCACATACTACAAAATATTTTTTCTTCTCCTCTTACACTTTTAAGGGAATATCCATTGTATTGAAACCCAGTGAGTTTATTTAAAGGGTTAATCGTAAAGTGTCATGTCGAGGTAATCACATGAGCATCGTTTAACAGAAGATGCCACACATTCAGACCACAGATGTTATGTAAGATAACCTATATATTACAGCGAGTGTGTACTTAGAAAAGATGTGATTAATGATGCAAACCGCAGTATTACTTCATGTTTTTTTTTCTCCTCAGTCAGTTTGCGTTGAGCAACACTTCCTTTCTCTGTATCTCCTTCTCTTTATGCGTATCTATCATATTTAGTGATTTATGTGCCATGGTTTACACTGAAAAATAATTTGATGTAACGTTAAATGTCATATTAAATTATAAAAATCTTGTCAGTTACATTTCTAACAAGAATAATTCCACAGCATTTTAAAAGTCTTCATTTAAGGATCCCAATGTAATCCAAAATACAAATTTATTTGTCGTTTGAAATCTTTGCCACTTTCTTTCAGGCCAGGGTTTATACACATTCATCAAGCAAGAACTTTTTAATCATTTAAGATATAGTTAGGCCTGTCACGATATCTATTTTTTGTTGTACGATATATTGCACCAAAATATATTGCGATAAACGATATTATTGTCATTTTAAGACCAATTCATGCCACTCATTATATACTGCCTAAATGACAATATAAGCACAAAGCAAGTACACTCTTTCAAAGAAACACATCATATTTAATTCTTAATAATATTTTTATTAATTAATTGTATTTTTCATTTAATTATAGTCACTTTAACAGTTCAATAATGAGTCATTAGAATCAGAATGTAAAACACATATTTTAAATAAATAATAATACATGTTGACAAAAAAATTGCAAGGTAAAAATTAACAGAGGCTGCGATATCTGCTACCAGATCTTTTTTTAGTTGTCAGCTGTTGTTTTTTAAACATACTGACACTGATTCCTCCAACAGAGATAGAGATATATGGCAATATATTTTGCAATGTGTTGTGTGATAAGTAAATATATTGATTATTGTGACAGGCCTAGATTTAATTAATAATAATAATAATAATAATAATAATAATTCATTTTATTTGTAGATGGCACCTTTCTAGATACCCAAGGTCGCCTTACCACAAGCATCGACAGCCAAAACAGAAACAAACTAAACAATTAATAAAACATTGCCGAACAAGCATTTTAAGTGTATATACATACATACATACATACATACATATACATAGATATACATACACATGTATATACATATATATATATACATATACACGTACATACATACATACATAAATACACATACATATATTAAAAGAAAGCCTGCTTAAAAAGATGGGTCTTTAGGCGAGATTTAAAAGTGTGAAGACTATCACTGCTCCTTAAGTCCAGGGGAAGAGAGTTCCATAGCCGAGGGGCCATAGAGCTCAAGGATCTGTCTCCCATTGTGCTTAATCAAGTGCAAGGTGGCACCAGGGAGAAAGAGTTGGCTGATCGAAGAGTGCGAGAAGGGGTATAGATATGAAGAAGTTCGGTGAGATAGTGAGGAGCAAGATTATGAATTGCCTTGAAAGTTAAAAGTAGTATTTTAAAATCAATACAAAACTTTACCGGAAGCCAGTGAAGCTGATAGAGAATTAAATTTATTACGATCACCTTTATATATTTAAGAAAGCACAGGTCAGAAAATGCTTCCATTTTTACATGAATGATGATCGAACATTATTTCACCCATACTTTGATATTTTTGTGAAGTCACAGACAGACATTTTTCTTGCATTTAATATAGTTTCTATTTTTATAAAAATAATTGGGATGTTTTTGACTCATGTATCCTCCTATCATCATATAGATAATTATAGATAGCCACTGCTTATTACCAAATTATTACTAAAATGCAATTAAGTATTAGTTTACATTATGTAATCAGCATTACAAATGTACTTGAGAGTGCACGATTGAGTATTGCAGCACTAAAGCCGCATGAACTTTTTGCATGAATGTACAAAAATGAGTCCTCCTCGACAGTGTTAGAAATGAGCTTAAGTATGTAGAATCAGTCATATTTATTTCTTCTGAATTACTGTGTTTTGATTTTTTCATTTTGAGTGGCAGATAGAGTTGCGTAAAAGACTACCCAAAGATAGTCCTACAGTAACAGTACTGCACGCTGTTCTCAGTTTCTTTTGACATGTGCATGTTTCGAGGAAGTCATGGTTCTTCCTGGTAATCCCAAACTACAAGGCGGAGCAAAGCAGTGATGTAGAGACGGTCATTTCTGGTTACGCAGCGGTGACCCGTAGGAGTTCTCAACCCACATAGAGACTCCACTCGGTCACGAGATCTGCGGAGACTTTTGATACAAATGACAACGCATGCATGGACAGGTCATTCAGAACATACGAGACAAACATTATGCTAATATATTTACTCTTAATGGGTTTAATTCAAGCAAAACCAAGCATGGCAAGTTTAAACACAAACAACACGACATAAGCACACGTTTGATACCAACTTCCTCTTGTTCCAGTGTTCTTCCGCTTATTTTTTTCTGTCATTCTTTCATGACTCCTGACTCATCCAATACTGTATATTAGTTTATCCTTATGACATTACCAGATTTGTTATATTTCTCAGCGAAAATGCATGGTCTCACTTCTCTCTCTTTCTCTCTCTCTCACTCTTTCTATCTTCCCCTAGGTTTTCTCAGTTTCTCAACTTCCCTTATCTTTCTCCAGATATTCATGGTGTGCCGTTTAGTCATGTAGTCAAGTGGACAAAAACAGTCAATTACAGTTAATCTTGTGAGATCAGATATACTCTCAATAGTTAGCAAATGCAGTGCTCGTCGTAAATTAGTGCACTCCCTCTAATTTGAAGGATTGTTTTTCAGTCTGCGTCCCTTCATCTCAATGCAGAGGCTGAATATCCCTCGAGTCCATGAAGGCCTTTTTAAAGTAAAAAAGAAGTGAAATGAAATTTGAAGGTTTTCAAGTCTTTGTTCTTTTTATTGTTTTCATATCGTTTGGACATCACAGTGAGTTGAAACAGAACACTTATATTTACAGCTGACATTTTCTGCAAAATCAGCCATTGCTTTTTAAAAGACGCAAACTCTGACATGGGATGCAGCTAAACAATAACATTAATAACAATAACATTAATAATAACATGACCCGCCTAATTGTCCTGATCATTTATGAGTGTCCAAACATCCCTAGAGGTCCACTGATCTGCTCAGTTTACCTCCAGTCTTGTTGAACAGCCGAACCAGCCTGTCTTCAGATTTAGATATTTTGAATATACTGTAGGGTCTTTCATTCATTCGTTTTCTTTTCGGCTTAGTCCCTTTATTAACCTTGGGTCGCCACAGCAGAATAAATTGCGAACCTATCCAGCATTTGCGCTTTACGTTTAACATCTGGACATCCGGGAGCAGGACTTGACCCCCCTAGTCAAGAGAGTTAGGACTTTTAATCTTGGTATGTTTAGAATGCTTAGAATGTTTAGAGCTTCAGTTGAAAATATGTCCTACCTACAGCGTATAATCTTCAAAATAAAGGTTTTTTACCAATGTTTCCTTGACAAACCTTTAACATACATGGATCCTATTTATTGCACAAAAATTTCAAGTTGAAAATGGTTCTTTAGATCAGCGGTTCTTATACTGAATATATCCCAGATATAGATAAGATATATGACAGTTATCATATTCCATGTTTCAAAAATTATTTTTTGGGTAACTTTTTGCTTGAACGGGTGTCCATAAGACTGTTGTGGTAGATATACTGTATAATCATGAACATAAAAAATTCAATAAACAACCTGTTTATAAATCAAAACATATTATGACCCTGATACATTTTGAGGAAATTGTTCGATTTTTAACAGAATTTTTTTTTCCTGAGGTGAATAATATTTTGTCAAAAAAACTGCAAGAGATTTAAAGAGGTTAACACACTAGAATAAGCAATGCTGAATGCTGCTGGTTTTCATTTTATTGAATAAAATAAAGTAAAACTTTCATTTGAGCTAGGGTGATAGACAAAACAAGTTCTTTTATTATTTTATACCCCGACAAGTAAAATGTGTTTTATATTTTATTGGTGGGCCAAATTAAAATGAAAATATTTGTTAGACAGCAACACGAGTAAAAAGCTTGCATTGGGGTCGTTTCAGTTTGCTCAGTTTTATGTGAGCTCAAAGAATTGCTAAAATTCCCTTCAAAGTGTTGAATCATCATCTGAAGCATGTTTCTGTGTACATCTAGATGAAGTGACTTATGTGAAACACAACACAAGAACACAATTAAATAGATAGGCGAGGTGCACTGGTTGTCCTAATTCTCTGGCTTTTCTGACTGTTCACACTTTTAGCCTATAAAACCTATAGACTCTTTACAGCCTATACTGTAGATCATGATCTACTGATATCACACCACAGTGTTGTAGGGATCAGCAAATATTCTATATTCTTAGAAGAACATACACAAACAGGACATCCTTTATTCTCACCCAACAGAAGTTAGACTCATATTCACCATCCCAGCATCCTAGGTAGTACAGCAGACAGGACAGATTCCTGGGTAGCTAGATCTACTCTCAACCTTTAAAAACTTTTTTTTTAGACCAATTAAAGGTACATGGTCACAGATACAAGACCACTCACCATGTATACTCTTTCCAACCAGAATCCCCCCCTAACACCCACAGGCTGGGAAGAGAAAGAAAGCGAGGAGCACAGGTCATAAAATTGACAACCAGAGTGAGATGCAACATCACCCATCTATATTGTTGTACATCCATCTGCTCCAATCTGACTGACACCTGTTCAACTGTCAGTCTGGGGACAAAGAATGGTAAATCTGATCGTAAAAGCAGCCACTGAAATCCAGTGACATAGTAAACTCACAATCGTAGTTTCCGGTATGAAAAATCCTATCATAAATCATATTTCACACACTCACACACACATATTTCACATGCTTAATCCACGAGTGGCACTTGCTCAAAATGTTGGACCTAAATCAAAGCGATACATAATTTTTGAGACATGGTATAGGACAACAATACCTGTCACAATTTTCCATTCATTTTCCGTTTATTTGTTAAACTCGAATGATATAGAGCAAATATATATTTTACAGTTAATCTTTTTAAAGCTCTTACAGATTGACAATAACAGAGTTGACATTTGATGCCAATCTCTAACTAGCGGGTCTGCCTAAAAACAAAATACTATGCATTTTCATCATATTATTGTCAGGTCCTGTCATCCATGTGTGTTTGTTTTCATAATGTGACCTTCCCCATGTGCTCCTTTGTTCTTTTTTTCCTGCCATGTCATCTGTTCCACCTGTGTTCCGCACCTGTGTGTGATCAGTTTAATCACCCCTATTGTATTTATTGTCCCTGTGTGTCATTCAGCCTTCGTCCGGTATTCTAAGTTGTGCTTGATGTCACCCCACGTCCTTCCTGTGTCTCCTGCGTTATCGATGTCCTTCCAAGTAAGTGTTTGTGAATAAATCTACGTGTTTCGTTAAACTCCTGCCATCCTTTGCCTTCTTCATTGAGTCAAGGCGTGACAATTATAGTTTTCAAAAAGTGGATGGTCAATAAAATATTACAACAACAAAGCTGACAAAAAGAAACATTTTGTAGAAATGAATGCGAGAGGAATGACGTGACACAATGCCTTTTAGAGTAAAATTACAAGACACAAAATGTATTTTTTATTATAACTGAAATTATAAATAAAAGATGTTTCATGCATATGTTCATTTAAAAAATTTGTATACATACAAATATGACAAATACATAGACTTAAATATTTCATGAAAATCAAAGCTGAATGTATAACTCAGGAGGCAAATAATACCTGTGTGAATAATACTTTGAAGACAAATATTCCTGAATTCACATACAAACATTATATTTGGAGATGTGCTACTAATTAAAAATGTTTCATTAAAGTGTCTTTTTTTTTTAATATTAGAAGGTTAATAGATGCTAAATATATCCACAAAATCACTCAGGGGTGATGAGAAATGCACATTTGATAGTAGCTTGAGTTAAAAGCAGGAGCTTGATTTGGAATGGAGATGTATATTTATTTTCAGTAAAGTTAAGAGTGACGGCACGGTGGCTTAGTGGTTAGCAATGTCACTACACAGCAAGAAGGTCTCTGGTTCGAGTGAGCCAGTTGGCATTTCAGTGTGGAGTTTGCATGTTCTCTCCACGTGGGTTTCCTCCAGGAGCTCTGGTTTCTCCCACACAGTCCAAAGACTAAACTATAAATGAGTTGGATAAATAAAATTGGCCATGTGTGTTTGAATGAGAGAGTGTGTGTATTTCCCAGTGCTGAGTTGTGGCTAGAAGGGCGTCCGCCGCTTAAAACAAAACATATGTCAGAGTGATTGGCGGTTTATTGGGGAACCAAAAATATTTCATCGCTGCAAAAACTCATTCATGAAATCTTTATTTTTAAGTGTAAAGAAAAGAGCCATTAAAATCTTGTTTCGTGGTGTGTAAATTCTTGACAGCTCTGATAAAACACAAATCCCTCACACCATCAGCTCTCATACTGTACATCAATATGTCGTAGAAGTACTTTACTACTACCAAACATCTTACTCTTCTACCTCCCTTGCACCACATAATGTTTTGTATGCAAAAAGGCGAGCAGACTGACTTGATCTCAGAGAATGGATTCCCAGAGGTCTATATTTTGTAAAGAGGTTAAATAAGTTTATTTTTCTTCAGTGTCAAGCAACAGGCAAGCATTTCACTTTTTCCGTTTTACTGTTTGGGATGAAACTGTCACATGTTTCTTGTTTTCCTACAGAAACAATTATTCGTGAAACGAAAGCTAAAAGTAAACCTTAAAAGCCTTTTGCATATGTCCGCAAGAAACAAAGTCAGTCAGCAACTGTTATTAAGCATGGAAAGTTAATATTGCAACAATTGTTGCAATTTTCACATTTTCCATCATAACTCGCAGATTTGTACAAGGGTACAAATATTTAATCAAATCCAAGACATTACAGTTTCCCCTTTAGTGGGGTGATTGCAACAGAGTTTGGGGCAATTGTTACACAGAAAGATATTATCATATTAATTAACCCACCGTATCTCAATTTAAGTGATTACGTGTACCTCTTTCTCCCTCTTTCTTTTTTCAGATGTCAGGTATCATACATTCAAAAATCAAAAGGCTATTTCCATTTATTGCAAGCTTATTAAGGCTGGACAACTAACTGGTGACCCCAAACTACAAAACCAGTCATAAGTATACATTTTTGGAAGTTAAGGTTTATAACACACATGGAAGCTGAACAAATAAGCCTTCCATACAGTTTGTATGCAATAGGGCAATAATTGAAAGAGATACATCTATTTAAATATCTACAATCTGAGGGTTGAAAAAAGATGCCTTTGAAGTTGTCCAAAAATGATTTGTTATGCATATTACAAACCGAAAATACAGTTTTTATATTTTTACACTATGGGCAATTTACAAAATGTCTTCGTGAAACATATGGTAGGCCTAATCTTTTTCTTATATTCTAATGATTTTGCCATTAAAAAAAAAATCTATAAGTCTGAACCATACAATGTATTTTTGGTAAAGTGTAAAGATGACTCTTTAACCAAACTTTAATTAAATAATAATGATATTTTGAGTTGGGCAACTAACCTACAATGCTTTATCTGGACTTTGAGATGATGGCTTCAGCATCTTCAAATGTCCATCACAGCTGTTGCTTTCAATTGCTCCACAAGATGGCAATGAAAACCTAAAGCTATCGCTGATATTATAAGGTATTTCATGTACGTTTGCGCTTTTGTGCGCTTGCAGGAACCAACAGACTTATTTCTAGACATGAATTCAGTTTAATAACAATATTAATATGCATGTGTTTATACAATTTTAGTTGCAAAACAGAGACACACGTATCTCTGCAATGCTTCCAACAACAAATTGTGGGCAGAACTGATGCAGTTCTGATAAACATTTTCATTTTCAGATTCTTTTCTTTCCATGAATATTACAGTAATGACATATTGATGTGTGGAAATTTATTATTATTATTATTATTATTATTATTATTATTATTATTATCATTATTGTTTTTTAGATTTGCTCTTAAAACATGATTTGGTTGTCTTACATGTTCTTTATCTGGTTTATCGTTCCCTTTTGCCTAGAAAACAAGACTGACATCAAGCAGTGAAAGCAAATAAACTAAATTTCACCAGTCACAAGCGTCCCGCATTGACGCCAGCAGTTCAACATCTGGGGTCTGATAGTCAATACAACCATCTGCTTCAAGCCCACATATCAACTCCTCTTTTGATTTGGATTATACATGTAATGTTTTTATATCATATGATACATTTATATGTTTCTATTCCCAATGAAAATCTTATTTAAAGTCTCTTTAAGTAGCATGTTTGTTGTTCATCCAGTTAGTCATCTTGTTTTATTTTTAAAAGATCCAGATTTCACAACATGCATCAGCTAGATAAATGAAGAACTTCTGTAAAACTGATATAAGAAATTTTTTCCATAACTATACCATTATAAAATCAAATTTCAAAACCAATTCCTGACAATCCCTGCCATAAATCAGCAATAGTGAAAGTGCCCTAAAACATTAAGGGGGATTTCTTGTGTCCTCTTTACAAGAAAACAGAATCAATTAATTATATGAAAATATATCATCTCTATCCTTTGGCTTAGTCCCTGATTTATCAGGGGTCGCCACAACGGAATGAACCGACAATTACTCTGGCATATGTTTGATACAGCAGATGCCCTCCCAGTCACAACCCAGCACTAGGAAACACCCAGTGTTTTACCCAAATTTGCACTGTAAAAAGAATTCCACAATTTGTATGGCATAAGCCACTACAGCTGTGGTTTCCAGAATTGAACCATTAAAAGGGCATAAACATTTAATAATTTACAGTATACTCCAATGTTTTATTGTTATTTTTTTACGTTTGTACCTTGCACCTTTGTAATACACAGACAAAAAACACCGCAAAAAAGATGATGAAGAAAAAGATACAAGATGAGTCAAAACTCATGTAGAGAAACATTAATATTTAGAGGGGGTTCAGTCTCAACTACTAAACACCATCATTGTAACAAACATTATGGAAACTTACTGTTAACCACAGTAACAAATTTAAACTGTAGCATTTTTACAAGTTTTTATAATTAAATCATGGTAATTTTTTTACAAAATGTGCAAAATATGGACAAACACAAATGTGAAGAAAAAAAAAAAAAAACAAGTGGTTGGGTTTGTCCAAATTTTACCCAGATTTGCATTGAAAAAAACTGCTTTATATTAAAATACACTACTTTTTTCGCATTCAGACATACAGTGGGGGAAAAACTATTCAACATAAAACTATTCAACATAACATGTTTTTTCTTGGAATAATATTTATAAAGGAGCTGTTGACATGTAATTGAACCAGATTTTGATAAAAACATTACAAACATAAGAATAAAACAAAACAAAAAAATCTAAAAAAATTGTTAAGTCTAATAACAATGGAATGTCACAAGGAGAAAGGACTGAACTACAGAAATGTATTTATTACTTTAAATGAAAGGCTTTTTGTAGATAGCAGTTTAAAGATACCTCTAATTTAGAGAATTAAGTCAGATGAATTGCTCAGCTGTGAGTTTTTCACAGACTTCAACAGAGTGTAAAATCTTGATGGTTCTGTGGGTCTCTTTTATCAAATCTGATCTTTATTTTGTATTTTCTATTGGAATCGAGTCAGATGGTTGTCTGAGCCATTCTACAGCTTCATTTTCTTTCTCTGAAAGCATTTGGGAGTTTCCTTGGCTGTGCTTTGGATCATTGTCTTGCGGAAAACTTTGGTTTCATCTTCATCTTCCTGCTGATGTAGATGTTGGACTGAAGCAGCTGATTCATTTACAGTGATGAAGGGCTGAGGGTTGCTGAATGACTACTGAGAGTTTTTAGTTGCTGTTTCGGCTTTCACTGCCTTTCTACACCTCCCTTTCTTCAGGTGTTCAATACTTTTTTCTGGTGTCATTTCACTTTATTACACATAACTTAATTTGTAAACGAATGAACATTGTTTTCTTTGCATATATGGATTTCTTTGGTTATTACCAACATCTGGGGAAAATTTCAAGTCAACCGCACCTTTAGAAATATGTTTTCTGAAGAAATAGGGTGACATGTTCAATACTAATTTATCCCACTGTATATATACATCAATTACCACTGCAGTTTTCAATGGAAATTAAGGTGCTAATTTTTACAATCAGTAGACTGCATTTAAGTGATACTACAGAATTGTCTTTGATTAAAGTTTACCCCTCGAATTTTTGGGTTTGTTGCGCATTTTTAGTTAATCTTACTTCAAGTGGGATTTCTAATAGAAGAGCTGAATGAATGAGGAAAGTACCAGATGGTGTTTGTTTTCACACCTGCGTAATCCACTTTTGTTTTTGTTTGATTTTTTTTCCTTGATTGAGAAGTTTAGTCAGCATAATCTTCACCTTACATGAACCACAATCATGCGACATGACACCAACTGTCTCTGATCCACCAGTATGACACCAGCACCCCTGAGCGCCGATCAGAGGCCGGATGGGGGGATTGTTTGTTGAAACATACTTTTTTTTTTTAGTGAATGGTCGTTTGTGCCAATTTTCCAGCTTTCTCATTTGCACTTACAATAGGTGTTTCGAAACATCAGATGTTTATTCTATTGCTGGACGTCCAGAGGCAGAGGGGAGGGGGCATTTATATGGGGTGCAGGGGTTATGTATAAAAGGCAGAGTCTGAATGAGGGTGGAAGTGTCTGGACCTGAAGAAAGTTAAAGAGCAACGATGCATACAGTCAAGCTGCTCTTTGTGGTGTTCTCGTGCCTCTGCGCCATCGGATGGGCTTCTCATCATTCTCATCGCCAGCCATGTCGTAAGTGCTTTGATTTTTCAAGTATTTACTTTGATAATATTGCTGCATTTTCTTACTAAAAGGGTCCGAAATGAGAATGACAAAGGCAAACATGTTATCTTTTCTGTTTCTTTTACAGATTCACCACAGCTGACCAGTGGAACAATGAAAGTGGTGAGTGAACAACATTGTAAAGAGATGATTGATGATTATAGAAGTGCAATTTTGCTGTGCAAGAAGAACGCTTTAAAAAAATGCTCTGTCATGCAAACATAAGCAAGACCAGTTTTCTTCACTGATTCACTGTAAACAATCTAATTCAGTAATGAGTGCAGAGATTTTTAGGTTGTACATATAGGCTCTAAAAGAAATGTTTGTCATTTCAACCCACATTTGGGTAAAATAATGACAAATCAGCAAATGGGCTTTACTTTTTTAGATTTAAGTTTTGGAGATGAAAAATAACCCAACAAAGTAACCCAGTGATTAGGTTTGTCCATATTTTCCCCAAATTTGGGTTGAAACCACCCAACATTTCTTTTTTGAGCGTAATATGACATTATCTAATGTGTTAATATTTGCTTTACTATGAATTTTAACCTTGTTTTTGTTTCAGAAATATGTAAAGCCCTAACCATTACTGGTTAACTGAACACTTTCAATCTTCTCTGTTGTTTCACATTCAAAACACACATTTAGGTTTCCACAGGGGGTCATGACCTTGCATCTGGAGAGTTCAGTTATGACTCCAAAGCGAACAAATTTCGTTTTGTTGAGGACACCACTCACGCGAACAAAACTTCTTACATGGATGTGCTCATACATTTTGAAGAGGTGGGCCGACGCAGCAATTCCCTCTCTCTATTCCTCTTCCTCTTTCAGCTTGTGATTCACCAGCTTTTGTTGACGCGTTTTACAGTCAAAACAATAAAGCATTTTTTTTTTCCGCACAGGGTGTACTCTATGAGATAGACAGTAAAAATGAGAGTTGCAAGAAGGAGACGCTGCAGTTCCGCAAGCACCTGATGGAGATTCCCCCCGATGCCACTCACGAGTCTGAGATTTACATGGGCAGCCCCTCCATCACGGAGCAGGGACTCAGAGTTCGTGTGTGGAACGGAAAGTTGCCTGAACTTCACGGTCATTAATTCTTAATTGATTAATTGGTTTATTGATTATTTTTGTAAGAAGATAAAAACATTAATGTTTACTTATTTGAGTTTCTGATTTTCTTTTCAGCTCACTACTCTCTGTCTACCACCTCCTGTGGCTGTTTGACCGTCTCTGGCTCCTACTATGGCGAGAAGAAAGACCTTTTCTTCAGGTATTCAAACAGTATTCTTTACATGTTATCATGTCAGCTTTGTATGCCAGTCAGTACATTGTGCTGTTTTCTGCTTTAGCTTCTTCGGCGTTGAAACAGAAGTCGATGACTCACAAGTATTTGTGCCCCCGGCCTATTGTGAGGGTGTGTCGTTCGAGGAGGCTCCAGACGACCACAGCTTCTTCGACCTGTTCCACGACTGAAGAAAACACACAAGTCACCTACAAAACTGCCAATAATGGCTACGTACAATAATAAAAAGAGCATTTAAATACAATTATTTCCTGTATCCATCTCTCTTTCTTCAGAAAATGCTTGCACTTTCTATCTTACTTTCTTTTTTTGTCTTTTGCAATTTGTTTCTGCATTCTAATGAAGTCAATAAAGTTGAGCTTTCGCTGAAATCCTTTTTGATGTTTGTTTGGAAATTGAAACATAATCACAAAGCTGTGTCAGCTAATGGGTCATTAAACAACACTGATTCTAAAACTTTGGAAAAGGGAAAAAGGTTTCTAAAAACTGCACACACAAAGGCAAATGAACAGCATTTCTTTACTTGGTTATTTAGTGTATCAAGTGTTTGTTGGAATGGCTGTTTTTTAATGAGAAATACTGTGTGTCCAGAAATCCCACAGATTTTTTTCTTTCTGAATACTTTCTTAATATTAAGCATGATTTTAACAGCAATAAAAACAAAATCTGTGCCATTTATTTAAATGAATTAATAAATCCCAAAATTATTTATGAATTTAACATGCTTATTTGCCATGAAGTGGTTTTGTATGGAATTAGGAACCTCTTGATAAATATAGAAAAAAAGGATGCTTGCATAATTTATTTATTTAATCATTCATTCATTCATTTTCCTTTGGCTTAGTCCCTTTATTTATCAGGGGTTGCCACAGCAGAATGAACCGCCAACTTATCCAGCATATGTTTCACACAGCAGATGCCCTTCCAGCTGCAACCCAGCACTGGGAAACACCTATACATTCTCAAGTTCACACACATACACCAGGGCCAATTTAATTTATTCAATTCACAAACAGAGCATGTCTTTTGACTGTGGGGGGAATCAGAACACCCACAGGAAACCCACGCAAACACGGGGAGAACATGCAAACTCCACACAGGAATGCCAACTGACCCAGCCTCGAACCAAAGGCCTTCTTGCTGTGAGGTAACAGTGCTAACCACTGAGCCACCGTATCAGCCCTAAATTATTTATTACTTGCTTAAAAACAATAATTGTACAAAAAAACTTATTTGTTTATTTGCATAAAATTCCCTTTTACTTTTTTTATCTGTCTTTATTTAACCTTCTACAAGCAATTCTGTTAAATTGCTTACACACAATTTATAAGATGTTACTAAGTTTGAACAATACTGTATCTTCAGTATTAATCACAGTATTATTTATCAGTCTCTCCAGGATTTTGCGACTGAAGGGGTTTTCAATGAAAGTCCTCACAGCAAACCAAAAGAATTGAAGCAAATAAAGTCATAAGTCTTGAGAAAAACATCACAAAAAGTTATTTTAGGCAAACACACACACACACACACACACACACACACACACACACACACATACACACACACATATATATATAAATTTATATATATTATACTAAATCATTCCAGTATTGCATGCATGGATTTTTTGGCCGAAAATGACTGCTAGGGCAGCGTGTCTGTGGAAATGTTTAAAGAAAAAAGTAAAAAAAAAAAAAAAAAGTTAAAAAATAAAATAAAATCAATAATATAGGCCTATTACACATCAATAAGTTTTTTAATAGAATCAAATAGAAATAGTCATGAAAAATTGGTTAAGATAATAAGTATAATGGAATCAAACAAAATTATTCATAAATTATAAACAAATAATATAAAATAATTCAAATAAATACAAATAAAAAATATGGAAGTGAATGTGTAAATGATAGAGAAGGGGAATTATAGGCTATTGATATTTCATAAATTATAAATTAAATCTCTACACCAAAAATGAAATAGATGGCTTTCGTCTGGTGTCTGTCGCTCGAGGATGCTGATCTGCTTCACTTTCGACTCAGGTTGTTTTTGTTGCTGGTTGGTGAAACGTGCACGAGCGCCTGCCCACCGGAACTAGCGGTGCACTTGACACATAACAGTACAGTGCATTTCATCTTAACAATGGCTATAGCTCGCGTAGCGACTGAATATGTGTTTTCTGATTTCTTATTGAAAGAGCAGAGTGATTCTAAGTATAAAGGCGTGCGGCTGGAACTGGCCACAGACAAACTGGTCAGTTTTATCGCGGTCGGGCTTCCTTTGTTACTCATCTCACTCGCCTTTGCCCAAGAAGTCTCCGTGGGTCAGTAAAAACATTTTTATCATCGATACCTTGATATCTGTAAAAAGGCTTGGTTTGGCAGATCAACAGATATAGAGCTGTTTAAACTTTATTCGATATACTGGTTTAAACACATAAACCTGAAGTCATTTCTCGCTTTTGAGCTGTTCGCTGCGGCTTGAACACAATGACTGACAATTGTTGAAAGAAACTCCCTAAATAGTCCTTTACTTCAGCGTCTTTGAACATAACATTGTTGAATGGCGTGTTTGTTCACGGCTCACTGTACATTATTAAGGCCAATTGCTAATCGGGTTTGTCTGTAAATCCACAATGGGCGCGTCACTGCTGCTGGTGATGATGCGTCAATACAGATATGCGCGTTCACGGGGGAAAAACATGAGCCAAATGCAGCATGCTAATCCTTTTTAAACGTTTTTTTTCAGCCGAGGGCGGAGTATCTGTCCTGCAAGACAAACTGAATCAGTATCACTTCATAAACCACTCAAACCACAGAGTTAGGCTATATCTGTCTCCCCAAGCACATATCAGATTGAGTGACTGATTTCAAACAAATCTCTACATGATCTATTTAACTTCTGACTTGTTGCTTGAAAGTTCAACACTGTTTATAACCATAAATGATTTCATGGTTGTCATCAGCCTGTTTTTAACTATAGTTATGAAATTAAACAGAAATTGTACATTTCAATTGCAAATTTCTCATTGAAGACTTTTAGTGTAGACTTTATAGTTATTCCTGATATACGTTTTCTGATATACATTTCAACATACGTGGATCAAAAGTAGTGTTATTGTAGTATAAATAAATGACAAATAGTGAATATTAATATTGTACATTACTTAAAAAAATGGAATTATTCAATTTTGATAACTTTGATGAAAACAGATAAGTAAAAGAAATACATTTTTCATGAAAATGTATTGGTTTAATAACTATTATAAATGTCACATTAATAGGATAAGGTGCTATTTGAGGTGACATGTATTGATATAATTTATTCTTATTCTTATTCTTAATATAGTTGGATTAATATAATTTAATTTAATAAAATAATTAATATAATATACATGGATTAATATAATTTACTCTATAATTCACACAACTGACCAAGGATGATTGTAACACTTACATGACATAAACAGATAGCGTCAACAAAAATGATTAATTTTTCTCACTTCATCTGTGGGACACAAAAGAGGAAATTCTGATAATTATTTTTATGTTCTTTTGTCTAAACAATTGAGCAACAGAATTGTTGGGCTACCAACATTATTAAAGTATTGAAAGTAATAACAGTATTGGATTTTGGGTGAATTATTCTAAAGTACTAACTATGCAGTTAATCATGATAATGTTTCACAGAATTATAAAACATTAGGTAGATTTTATGACCCACGAAGGAAACATTTGATCATGGTCTCCACCTAATTAGTTATATAATACATTGCATGAAAGTGCTGCTCATAAACATCTATTGTGATGAATTTGCAATTGATGTTTCAAACATCACACAGCACACTATAATGCACTTTCCAAATTCATGCTGCAATTAATGAAAGCAATTATCTATCACATCACTCTTTCTGCACTTTCAGCTGAGAAAATAACACTTTCTTGTGTAATTTCCCTGTGTTAGGTACTCAGATCACATGTTTTCCTCCAACTAACTTCACGATGAGACAGGCTGCGTATGTGGACTCTTTCTGCTGGGCTGCAGTAGAGCATCACCCGTCAGAGAAAGAGACTTACAGCGCCCCCCTCCATCTACATAAGGTAATGCAGGGTGATTTTTCGGCACACGGTCATCACGAGCAACAATCAAAACAGATTCCTGATACAAAATACCAATGTCTTTTTTGTTTTGTTTGTTAGAATCATTTTCTAAAATGGATGTTGTACCACCACATGTAAAATTTATATCACCTTAATCTTTGCAAAAGAAAAAAAGCCTATTCTTCAACTCTGGAAAACTACATATTTATTAAATATTGATTAGTGGTTAAATCTAATATTTGGTCATGGAAAGGATGATGTTTATAGAAAACTATTAGATCTTATAATGAGAATTTGTGGTCATCTTTTAAATTTAAACTTTTTTAGCATTGGATTCATTATTAAAATATACTAACATATTGTTTACTTAATACATAATGTATTGATTCATATAATTATGTATGTATTTATTTATGTTTATTTTTAATTATTATAAATAAATATAGTTTGAGTTCAATATTAATCAGATATTTTGAAAAAAAATATTCAATTTATTTTGATTGAAGTGTTAAAAGGGGCCTATTATCCAAAAATCTTTGTATAAAGGGTTAAAACACAGTTGTGTGACAACATTGTGTAAATATAGCCACACTATTAAAAATAAAAAGGTGACTCAACTTAAAATTGTAAGGCATCATGCTTTTTTGAGTTGAGTTGACTTAACTTTTAACCCAAGTACTGCAGTTGACTTGATTTAAGTTGACTCAAAAGAAAACCTGTGCCGCATAATGGCTTACAATTTTAAGTTGAGTCAGTGTTTTTTTTTTTTCCTACAATGCAGCCTATAATGACCAAAATTAATTCATTCAGTTTTTTATACCACAGTTCATAAAAACACTCTGCATAAATACTTTGATGAACATTCTGCCTTTGTACATATCATCATACGATCTCTCCCTCATTAGCATAAACATCCCTGAATGAGATGCAGCCATCCACCATTAGAGTCTTCACCTGCTGAAGATAATATCAGCAATTGGCAAGAGGATTATAACTGTAGAGTTTAAGGATGCACAAATGAACACCGGAGTCTCCATAGACTGCCTTCTTTTGAAACTCTTCTTTTGACATTTATAGTTTTTTCATGTTAGTCCTGTTTTGAATCTGACGCTATGCAGACACATAAGTGTTTGTAGGGCCTCCCTCGTTTGAAAAGAGGACTGGGAGCACAATCATTTAAATTTAAAACGACAGTCACCAAAATGTCACAATTTAAATCAAAGCTTAAAAGGAGCAGTTCCAAAGAGTTATAAAATATTATTTGTGCAATATTTTGAGCTGAAACTTCACAGACACACTCTAGTAACATCAGAGACTTATTTTACGTCTTGTAAAAGGGTCATAATAGATCCCATTTATTGAGTTTGTGAATTGCAATACTGGCAC
>CAIGQQ010033541.1:11871731-11890478 GCA_903798035.1 Danio albolineatus
TAAAAAAATTATATATTATTTAATTATTATAAATTATTATTATAAAATATATATATATATATATATATTGTAATATATAATTTTTATAATAATAATTTATAATAATTAAATAATATATAATTTTTTTAAGAAAAAAAAGCTGAAAACCTGTATCCATTGACTTCCATTAAAAAAATTACTAAGGATGTCAATGGTATCTTCTTTTGTGTTCAACAAATAAAGGGAGAGTAACTGATGACAAAACATTACATTTTCAGTGAATCCCCTTAAATTCTGTAATATTCTGTAGAGAAATGATCTAATAATAAGAAATGATCAAGAAATAAACAAGAAATTAAATAATATTATACTATAAAATCTTTTAAAACCCAGGCCACTACTGTATGACTAATAAGCATACATCTTCATTAAAAAAAAAAAAAAAGTCAGAATGAAGACGTCACAAACGTTACTAATAACTAATGACCCGTCTAATCCCACTTTACCTTCTGCTGCTTCACTCAAAGAAAAGCCACCAGCTGTCTCTGTGATCTGCTCACTTTGTGTCAACTTGTGTTCTCAACAATTAACAATTAACCAAAAGCCTCTGGAGCTGCGTGAGCACCACGATGTGTTTGTCTTCTGTGAGCGTGGCCGCGTTCATGAAGTCAATGTGAATTGGTTGGCCAAACACAGCTAATGTGGCATGTGTGATTGGACAGCCACTTTAAAGTGTTAGAGTGTGTTTACGCACAGGATTGGTTTTCCGCTGAATCAGGCGAAACCCGCAGAACCTACCTAAACTTGTGTATAAAAGCGAGGAGGGCACGCTACTCGTCCCAAAACATCTTTCCTCCACCATCGCCACCATTCCTCGCCTCTGCTTCGAGAACAGGTGAGTGACCAATGGGACAGTAAACCTTCAGCGAATGCTGAATCTAACTGCTGTACATGTTGTTTTTGATTAACAGAGATTGTATGTGTTTTTGTGTCAGTGTGACCATGGCAGTGTGGCTCCAGACTGGTGCTCTGTTGATCCTGTTGGTCGTGTCCAGTGTAAGCACCAGCCCGGGAACACCGCAGCACCTGTGTGGATCTCATCTGGTCGATGCCCTTTATCTGGTCTGTGGCCCAACAGGATTCTTCTTCAACCCCAAGAGAGACATTGAGCCCCTTCTGGGTAAGAAAGTCTAGTAGAGGTGTTTGAAAAGCAGTGCATTAAAGAAACACTCTTAAAAAATTGGCTCCTTTTACAACTCCATTAGAGTTAAACAGTGGATTTTTACCATTTTTGAATCCATTTAACTTAGCTTAGCTTAGCATAGAACGTTGAATCAAATTAGACCATTAGCATCTTTAAAAAAATGTTTAGATGATTTCCCTATTGAAAAATTATAGCTTGAAAATTACAGCTCGACTAGTCTGTAGTTCAAGAGATCACACTTAGATAATGCTCGACCATGATAGCAGGTTTGGCATGCTGTCCCGGGAGAGAACCCTGAGCTCGGAGATAGATGAGCCCAAGGTTCCCGCCTGGTCAATGAGCATTAGGAGCGATACGAGATCAGGTGTTTCTCGAGTGCCCCCATTTGTACTATGACTAAAATGTGGTTCTGATGATTCAGTATGAATGTGTTAAGTGCTTGTGACTGTTGTTACAATTTGTTTATATGCATGTTTTTAGACTGTGGGAGGAACCCGGGGAAAACCCACGCGAACATGGGGAGAACATGCAAACTCTGCACAGGGAGAGCCAGCTGGCTCAATTAGAACTTAAGCCAGTGGCCCTGCTACTGCGAGGCAGCGGTGGTAGCCGCTGAGCCGCCGTGTTGCCCGATCAGAGAAGTGAAGGATAGGGAGGGAGAGAGGGTTTTACGAAAACAAAAATGTAGGATGAAGGCAGGATATATATATAGTAGCTTTAGGATGATCTGATAGGCTAGCTAATGATTAGCGATAGGGATCAGCTGTAGTCGAACATATTATGTGCTCCTCTCAAAATTAGTTTGTGAAACTTCACTTACATCGTGCACTAAAACCAGTGAAAAATGAAAAGTTGCTGCTTCCTAGGTTGATATTGCTAGGAGCTATACTCTCATTCTAGCATAATAATGAAGTAACCTTGCGCCCGTATCATGGCTGCAGCAGAAGGGACTATTTTCAGGCGCTGCATAATATCATTGTGCCTGCTGCAGACGTGGTTCAGCAACAAGTTACTTGTCTAGTTAGCCTAATTAACACACACTGTAAAATATCTGTTAATTAAAATGTTCTGTATTTAGTAATTTACAAGTGTTTTTCGTGTATTTGCGGTTGTGAATTGCATTATGGGATCTTGATCTTTGCTCTATCGACTTTTGATTTAGAAAATCCACGGTTTAACAAAGTGACTTTTGTTGACCTCTTAGTAGTTTGAAACAATACAACATTTAAGAAGTAATACATAGAGAAATAAGTCTGTAAAATAAGAGAAAATACACTGGCAGTTTATTACAAGGTTGTAAAGTAATATTCAGCACCAACCCCCACAGTATAACACTTTAAACTGTAAGAAATGTTAATAAAAGTCACTTTTTAAAAATCCTTTCACAGTAAAAGCTGTTGGAAGAAAGATAAAGGACCCATAATGCAATTCAAAAGCATAAATAAATAGGTGAAAAATTAAAACATAAATCACAAATGACAGAAAACTGTTAATTACAGGAATATTTTAGTGTAGTTTTTAAATGACCACTAAAAGATACTTGTATCTTTCAAAATATTTAGAAAATATCATACTGTAATAATGGCTGAACAAAAGAAATGAGTTATTAAAACTATTATTTTAAAAATATCAGTTAAAATCGTATTTGGAATTAATTTAAATTGAATAACTAATAATAACTACAGTCTTAAACGGTGTAATGTTTAAACAATCAAACTGTATACGTTTTTTTTTTTGGATTAAATTGCAATAAACATGTTTGTTATTCTTTGACTTTAGAAAGAAAAGGTGTAACTAAAGGCAATATATTAAACCCTGAATAGGTCTGATTTCATTGTCTGCACGGGGAACTACAAAGTGCCAGCAGTGGTAGACTAATATTAAGCTAGACTAATGTCAGGATTTTCCCTATTGTTGTGTTTTTTCAGGTTTCCTTCCTCCTAAATCTGCCCAGGAAACTGAGGTGGCTGACTTTGCATTTAAAGATCATGCGGAGCTGATAAGGAAGAGAGGCATTGTAGAGGAGTGCTGCCACAAACCCTGCAGCATCTTACATCTGCAGAGCTACTGTAACTGAAGAGCTCTGACCACCGCCGATGCCAAAAACACCTGTTTGCACACAGGTAGCAGCCTTAATGATCTCCGTTTGTTTTTACAAAAAATAAAATAAAATTATCAAATGATGCTGGAGTTTTTCTGTTACACTGCAGTGTTTCCTAAAAAGCGAAGTCATTTAAATAAGAAAGCAATGCAAATGGAGTTGAAAATTGAGTTAGACAGTAATAACTGACTATTTACATACATTTAATAACAATTTTAAAAAAAGAGTCTAAAGCAGAAAATAGTCCTGAAAGCAATACTGTATTTTGCTGCAAAAAAACAAACAATAACTTTACTTATGATTAAAGTGGTATGATTGCAAGATAATAACACCAAATTAGTACGTTCGTTTTAATTAAACACTTTTTAGTGTTTGTTTTTATATTAAAAGACCTATAATTATTTGGACTTTGACATTTCTCTTTCTGTATATCAATGTCACTAAACAAAGTATTCAACACTTCCAAAAGTGCCTATGTATGAACTTATGAAATATTAAAGGTATACTTTAGACTTGACACTCAATATAAACTTATTCTAAACATCAATTATAAATATTATTTTAAGGAAATGCTGATCTCTATGGCTGTGAATATATGCAAAATAATCATCACAGCAGATAGTTATACAGTAAATGCATAACCATTTAAATCTTTACGGTTTTAGTTTATAAAATATTTCTAAATATAAAAATTTTAATAAATATTAAAAGAAATTAAATATAATATTTAATTATAATAATAATTAATATTTCTTTATTTTTAATACTGTTTTTTTTTTGTTCAGCAAAAACAAAAAGAAAACATTGATCAAAAATAAAAAAAAACATTTAAGTTACTGAACATTTCTGTCAAATCTCTATTTATGAGAAAATCTTTAGTTTTATCATTTTCACCAAAATAATAAGCCGTTTTAATGACGGTTTAAAATCCAGCGTTACCATCACAGAAATACACTGTGATGTATTTCTTTTAATCATTTTTAAGTTTATTGTTTAAACAAACACAGTATTTGTGAACAAGAAGCTGAAAAACATCTTTATAAAATGTTACTAAGTTTGAACAGTACTGTATCTTCAGTATTAAACACAGTTTTATTTATCTCTCTATTTATTATTTTAATCTATTTATTTGTCTCTCCAGGATTTTACGACTTAAGTGGTTTTCAATGAAAGTCTTCACAGCAAACCAAAAGAATTGAAGCAAATAATGTCATAAGTCTTGAGAAAAACATCACAAATAATTATTTTAGGCAAAACAAAAACCACATACATACAGACATACAGACAGACAGACAGACCGAAAGATAGAGAGAGAGAGAGAGAGAGAGAGAGAGAGAGAGAGAAAGTAAGAAAGAAAGTAAGAAAGAAAGAAAGAAAGAAAGAAAGAAAGAAAGAAAGAAAGAAAGAAAGAAAGAAAGAAAGAAAGAAAGAAAAAGGACTGCCCGATGGCCGAGGGCCATCATGAGAGATGCCTGGGACAGTAGACAGGATCATTACTGGCCCGGTTGATACTAATATTTAATTTCCCTGCAAGTATTTGCTAAATGCGTGCAAATACAGTCTTAGAATCGAGAAACAGTTTGTGCTTTTAAGCCATTAAATGCTACCTTTTCTGTAATGTCGTAAACACCATATTGCGTTTCAGTTCCTCTTATCTGATTGGATGTTTTGAACGTTATTTTTTCTTTAACCAGATAACAACCAGTCCAGCAAAGAGACGGCAACATTAAATTATGAGGCTAAAAGAAAACGTCTGTTTGTAACGTCTTGAAGCAGATACCTACGTGCGTACAACACGACAAAAAAAAAAAGAATAATTTATAAAAATAATTATTTATTTAAATAATTAAGAACTTCCATACTGATCTTTTTGTTTGCATAACACTTTGAATTTTGCTCATTATATATTTATTAACATTAAAAAAAAATTCTAGATTCCCAGATATTATTTTTGACACATTATTTAAAATGTGTGGCTAAGAAATAGCTACTAACTTCTTTTTTTGGTGCGGCCAGTGAAAATTTTGGCAGGGCGAGTAAAAATCTGAACCATTGGCCCGATTGGGCCAGTACAAAAAATCCTTAGCGTTGAACCCTGTATAGTCCCTACAAAATCCCGGAGAGACCATCATATCAGTGGAATGTCACTCCATCTAAAGAAAACAAAACAATGAGAACATAATACATGTAACAAAACTTCATTTATTGTTCGTTGTCATTTATTTAAAGCCCTCCTGACCCTCTTTCATCACAGGATCATTTTGCTGTTTTATTTTCTTCATATTAATTAAATACATAATCAGACTCATATTTGGAAATACTGAAAGCAGCAAAAACCTCCCTGTATAGATCTTCGGTCATGCATGCTACTACACTAACACCATAAAAAAAGAAAAGAAAAGCTTAAATAAGAAGCAAGAGACTAAGCACCAAGACTTTTTTTATCATCTTTTGTTCATATATGAAAGAAACAAGTTATGCTGAACTAAAAGGCAGCGTGTTTCATATTCCTAACACACAACCAGGCTGTCACTGCAGTAACTCTGAAAAGTCCTTCATTTGAGCTGTACAAATACACCATGTGAGCCACGTCATTATAGACCCACTGTCAGCGAAATATCTCATCAAAACCTTCTCTAAAGCATAACATAAAGGTTGTTTCTTTTCAACATGAAAGGAAATAAACCAACTACTCACAGCGGAAAGAGCTGCTCAGCTAATAAATATAAACTAAAGGCACCAGAAAGAGGATGAAAATGTGTGGTGTGTGTGTTTGTGAGTCTCTCACACAAACTAGACCACATAACGATACCTAGTAGCTACGAACCAGGCTCATCCGTCTCTTATATTTGCCTGTTTTTCAATATCTAAACTGTAAACATAGCTGCTAATAAACTTATGTCCACAGGAGGGCAGCAGAACATTCATTTATTTTGTATGAAGGACTCCGTCTTAATTTAGTTAATACGGATGATCTCTTTGTGATTACATTTTTTTTAAACAATGTTTAATAGTCTATAAAGGCTCTGATAAAGAAAAAAAATCTTTAGGATTTATGTTGAAAATGGTTCACACAAAATTAAGAATTTGCTGTTATTTTACTCACCCTCAGATCAATGTGATAGTACCTTTCTTCTTCAGTAAAACAACGAAACACGATTTTTAGCTTTTAGATTTTAACTGTGGTGATCTGCTTCACTTAAATTTAAGAATAAATTAAAAAAGTCAAAATGTATGAAAAATAAAATTGTTCTTGTCTCCTGAGAATAATTTGAAGTATTATAAAGTGATGTTCAGATATTATCACATTGAATGAATAAGCGAAGGCTGTTGGATTTAAGGTAAAAATGTTGTTATAATGTTCACTTTATTGCACAGATTTCTTTCACTTCACAAGACCTCAATCAAATGTATCATCAGGAAAAACAGGTGCTATTTATTTATTTGACTCAAAGTGCTGAAAGGCATCACCAAGGACCACCGTTTCAGCAAAATCATCGCAGTTACATCATATACTAAGGCAAATGCAAAATGAAAAGTTGATATTTTCTAGGCCGCACTCAAATAAAATTATGCTTGCCGTTTGTTTCAACTTGTTCTTCCGTTTGTTTCAATACTTGTTTAAAATGAGCTGAAACAAATGTCTTGACATTTTTTTTAGGACAACTTGACTTTTATGTTCAATCCACTTAAATTGGGAAAAACTAATAGGTATATATAACTTGATTTCAAGGTGTCATGGTGGCGCAGTGAGTAGCACGATCGCCTCAAAGCAAGAAGGTCAGTTGGCATTTCTGTGTGGAGTTTGCATGTTCTGGGTTTCCTCCAGGTGTTCAGGTTTCCCTCACAAGTCCAAGGACATGTGCTATAGGTGAATTGGGTAAGCTAAACTGTCCATAGTGTATGTATGTGAATGAGTGTGTATGGATGTCTCCTAGTGATGAGTTGCAGCTGGAAGGGCATCTGCTGCATAAAACTTATGCTGAATAAGTTGGCGGTTCATTCCGCTGTGGTGACCCCAGATAAATAAAGGGACTATGCCGAAAAGAAAATGAATTCAAGTCCTTCATGTTGTTTCTATATTCAAATCGATTGTGTGGAACCCAGCAGTTTTACAGTGCATGTTGAGGAACTATACTCTCATTCCGGAGTGATAATCAATAAAGTTTGCTGCGGCAGGCACAATATTACACACAGCCTGCAAATAGTCCCCAGTTAGGTAACAGCATTGCATAATATCATTGCGCCTGCTGCAGCCATGGTACAGCAGCAAAGTTGCTTAATTATTACAGTGGAATGAGAGCAAAGTTCTAGAAAATGACAACTTTTTGTTTTTTTATCTTTAGTACATGATGTAACTACAGAACGGTCAAGCTCTGAACAAGAACATGATCAGAACAACTTTTTTGGAAATTGTTTAATGAGATGCTAATTGTCTTATACGATTCCATGATTTATGCTAAGCTAAGCTTAATGTTTTTCAGCCTGGCCTGGGGATAGGTTGAAGCAATGGATTCTAAAATGATAAAACGGAACCGTTATCTAGTTTTAAAATGAGCCTGTTTACAAAAATTGGAGTGTTTCTTTAAGAAAACTCGTCTCCATTTTGAATGGATGAGGTTGAGCAAGTTAACAGCAAATTAAACGTTTTACTGTTTAATTATTCCTATAATCGGCAGATCAGGGTGTCCAAAGCTGTCACATAGAATCCAGAATTTTGACTAAATCTCACTTAGCAGTTTATAGGGCAAGTTTGTTCATTTCCTGGTAAATAAACTCAGCAGGTCAGGTTTGGGGAGGTGCAACAGTGCACACTTCATTTGTTACTTCATGTTGACTTCAAATTACTCCACATTCTGGGCTTAACCCAATGCAACAGCAGACAGAGAATGCGCAAGTACTCAGTACTTTAGATCAAAAACAAAATTTCAAATCCAAAGAAGCTCTACTTCTACAAACACTTCTACTTAATAGAACATTTCGTGGCACTCTTGAATGGCCTCAGTTCTTTTAACCATTATGATAACCATCATCAGTTATCCATCCTTTTCATGACTAATCACATTAGCTTGCATTCTTAAAAGTATAACACACACACACACACACACACACACACACACACAAAGAAAGATGGCTGAAATGAATTGCTAATCCTAGAAATTTCAAGCTGAATCTCAATAATGAAAGGAAAATAGCATTTTTCAAGTAACGTTGGGATTCTCTCAGTCTTTCTCAGCCTGGCAGATAAGCAGCAGATACGCAGAACGAAAAAGATCATGAACGAAAGCGTGTTCAAATCATCAAAATTTCACCATTTGGGCTTTTTGTCAAATACCATTTGTTGAATCCGACATGACTCATTCTCGACCCGTCATCAAAATATTTACAACTGGTGTTGAACCCTCTTCAACCACATTGCACTACTTTGGTACTTCAGCTTTTCTACCTTGGCTGGATAGAAATAGGAAGTGACATTTCAAGCAAAAATATGCTTAGGAATAATTTCCTTCACAGCAGAAGCTTTGCGGTTTAAGAGAAAAAAATAAAATAAACGTATTATGGTAATATACATACAATCTACACTCAACGAATCGCGTCTTTATACATTATGGATTTATCCAAAAGGATTTCAGACAGCATGAGATGGTGAAAGCAGAACTAGAGATGAACTGTGTCGTTCCAATTCAGTCGAATGCAGATGACAAAAGGGAAAACGGTGGTTTACGTTCAGGCTGTACAAGAGATCTATAAACATAATAGTAGACAAAAGACAGACTAATGAATGCAGAATCATCAAGAGTGAACTTCTGACCAAGATTAGGCTTAATCTGTGTGACTGCTCCACATTCTCCTTCAAGTCTATTGATCTTTTAAACATGATTGCAAAAAAAAAACATTGAAACCAATCATTAGTCAGTGTCACCGTTGACAGGTCTATATAAAAGGACGAAAAGTGCTTTAGATAAAGTAAAAACAATGACATTTTTTTAAAACAGTCACATTGGGCGTCAGAAAAAAGGCCTTAATCTTGATTTTTTTTTAATACCATGAGTCCAGAATTTAAGGTGTGAGGGTTTTGAGCTGCTGACTCAAAAGAGTTTAAGGGTCGGAGTAAATCTGCAGTCTCAGTGATCTTGAGCCCTTCACCAGCGCTAACTGGAAGTGCATTCCCTAAAACCACGTGATACCGCTGCCATTTAAATCCCAGCCTTCAAAGAAAGGGCACGCACACTCCCATTAGGTGAATTTATGAGCCGGGATCCACAGGAGACTTTCAGCAGAGCAAATCCTCATCGACATCACCTTCTAGCCTATCAGCCGTCAGAACTTCGAGTCTTCAAAGCTAGCGATTCACAACAAACATCCTCCAAAATCCACTGGATGCTTGTGGGGTTTGTAACTTAACATACAGAGGCATGGCGTACGGCAAAGTGGAATAACAGCCAGGCAAAGTGGTGAATATGGTTGCAGCTAAAGTGGTTTCATTCATCTTCTTAAAATAAAGAAAATAAGAAAGAGTTTGTTCTATTATTCTCCCAAAATGATGAAAGGCTGAAGGTGTAAGTGCTTCATGGGCTTTATGACTACAGTGTCCTTTATAGCGCAGATCCAAATGGAGATGACAATAGAAAGAAACTGGATTTAAAATTGATCACCTTCTACTGAGAGGAAGATCCTTCAAAACGATTGATATCCTTCTTGGTTAGAACAACTATATTCGCTCTCATGAAATGACACCGGCGTCCCGCCTTCTGTAATAAACAACATGGAGGGCAGAGCTGACGTGGTGATTGGAGTCTTTGTTGGTTACAATGTTCAAGAGTTTATAAGCGCACAGACCTTTGTCTGGTGTGTGATATGTGTTAATAACTGCAGTCCTATAAAGAGTTTGGATACTAATCAAACACACCCGAAACAGAGGTTTTGGGGTACATTAAAAATTACAGACATGTTTCAGAGCAGGTTGGAACTAAACGCAGCAGAAAGGTCTTGAGCATCCCTGATGTACAGCAAGTACCGAGAGCTCGATTTTTCACAAACACCACTGACCTAAACAAGCTACATGTTTTAGAGGCATTTAGATATGTGTGTGTGTGTCTGTATGTAGATGTGTAAGCATGCATTGAAGTGTCTGAGTGTATGTATGGTTAAATAACGGACCACATCATTTATTGTCCCCATCTCACAGTGTTTGTGGTTCTCCAGGGGCAGAGTGCGGGCTCTGAGGGGGAGAATGTGGCGGGGACTGAAGAAGAGGGGTAAAATGTGGGGTCGAAGGGCAATAAAAAGGGGCAGCTGTGGGGGATGGGGGCAATCCGGAGGGCACCAGTGGTCCAGGCTGGCCGAATAGGCCAGTGGGCGATTCAGCAGGAGGCTGGTTGTAGAAGAAGAAAGCACACTGATGGATAAACGTCTCGATGATTGTCTGGTAGGTGCGTGTGGCGGTCAGGGCATCCATAGATGTGAAGTCTGGCCGCATCAGTGTCGGCCAGAAACAGATAGAAAGATTCTCACTGGTCATTAAGTTGACTCTGTTCCACTGACCAACCCTGACAAAAAGAGAAACAGTGAGTTAAGCTATGAAATTTTTTCCATTTGGCCAGCTGTTATTTAATTTTTTTATTTGTAGATATTTGGAGACATATTTCAGTTTACACTTGATTAATCAATCAGTCTCTGTAGTCCACTTTAGACCACGTTCCTCTTTTGACTTACAAGACAGTCTATGGGGTGGGTGTATATATGAACCATTTCTGATCTTTCAAAGGATTTTGGCAAATTATCTTGGAGAATTTCTAGAGAATGCAAATGTGTTTCCACTGCACAATGATTTTTTAGAATTTGGGAAACTAGAGCCTGGAACCCATTTATCTCAACTGGTTTATTGTGTCATATCCAATCTGATTTGCAATAAACTGTAAGTGCTTACACCACAAATAAAGATGAAAATCATACATGAATATGTTTTCTTGCAGCAGCATGACAGATTCCTAATCTCTATGCATGAAGACAAAAGGAAACAATGGGAAACAAGATCAGAGCTGTGGCTTTAGTTTCTACTCTGAGAGCTGCAAAACTATTCTAAACGCTGTGGGTTTTATGATTGAGAACTGTTAAAAGAACTTTTTTTAACTTCAAGTCTAACCTAATTTCAGAGAGCAAAGTTTACATCAAGTCTGACTAGCGTGTTTCGGTTGCTCATTCTGTAAAGCTTAAAGGTGGAATAGGTGGTTGACTTCAGAAACATTTTTTGTTATGCTGGGTGAAAATCTCCACATCCTGAAAGCACACATTACATTAAGTGGTCCAAATGTGTATGTATTTAATATTCTGTGGAAGGTGTTACACCAAGAAAGGTTGGTCTAATTAAAATGTTTACTCCAGGCATTATGATAAGATGTCCTACCTGCCTGTTAAAGAGCCCATATTATGGATTTTTGAAAATGACCTTCCATGCAGTGTGTTACACAGCTCTAAGTAAAGTGAAATGTCCAGCTAAGGCTTAAATCTGAAAGTGCACAGTGTTTAAAACGATTGATTCATATATAAAAGAGTCGACTCATTGTTGTTTAAATGAATCGTTATTAGAACGAGTCTTTAGCCGTTTCGGCTTGACGTCAACGCGAAACATAATAGTTGCGCGCGCAGACCCGGGAAATTTGAACTGCCCGGCCCCGCCCACAGACAGGAAGGAAAAGTGGAAGACAACAAGCACTGTATTGCAGTAAGTGTTGTAGCATAACCGGCTAGAATAACCGCATAACCAGCGGGACAGCAGTGACGTGTGATCTGAGTAATATCTAAGTAAATCTTTATACTGTTTGATGGCAGTATAAAGATTGAGAGAGAAGTTATTGACAGCTTTTATAGTATTGGTTTTCGCGTTTTGCTCTTTGTAGACGGTCCCTAAGGACCGGTCTCTCTGCCGCCTGCACAGAGTTTAATATGATGCGTCCAGCGCGTAGGCAAAGCTCATTTTTAGGAAAATAAGGTTGTAGGCGATTGTATACATTGCGACGGTTGAAAAGAGGTGCTATTTGTGTAGGAACAATGTTTCGGTCATGAGTTATTGATCCGGAAAACACGACTGCTGCTAACTTTTCTAAACTCATCGGCATTCCGGTTAAATCATGACCCGCAGACGCTGTGCTCTGAAGTGCGAGGGAAAAGCTGTGTTATTTTCCCTACCTGGAAATCTCTTTTCCCTACCTGGAGTGGTTGAGGTTTTTTTCGTAAAATACCTGAGAATTACATCCCCAACACGGTGCTGTGTTCACGTCATCTCTCTGAAGAGAGCTACACAAATCTACCAGCTTACGACGTGGGATTTGTTGCACGGTTGTTGTTAAAGGATGGATCAATACCCAGTTTATCTGGACCAGCGTGTTCTTCCAGTCCTGTTGACTGTAACAAGGTAAATATGGATGTAGTTGTCTGTATTGTGTTTGCTCCGTGCAGCATGTAGCGGTAGCCATTTAGCTTACTGCCGAATGTAACTATTTGTTGGCTTACAATAGTCCATGAAGTGTTAATTATTACTGAATGTTTGTTGTTATGATGAAGAATTTAGCAATGCGCTGTTGTACAAAAGCAGTGATTTGTTTTTAATATTTTCTGGCATTGGGACGTAACGTGGTGGACGTGACGTGGTGACGTGACGTGGTAGCGTCACGGAAAGGAGGTGCTTGGGGAAAAAGACTTGCTCAGACGATTCATATGGGAGTCGGTGGGAAAATGAGGTAAAAATAAATAGATATTATAAGACATCGAAAGTGTTTTTTAACCTTGCATACACATCATCCTGTTGTTTGGGACTTCAAAAAGTGAAATTTAACCGTTCTAAACCCACCATATGGGCTCTTTAAAATATGTAATTTCACACCTTTGTACACACTGTTTGCACTGAAAAGATTAAGACATTGGCATATTCACAGATGAGGTCCAAACAGAAAATGTCAGACAAACATCCACAACTTTTCATTTATACTATAAATACAAATTGACTGAATGCATTTTTGTCCACCTCTGAAATTAAGATTATTTCAGACTCCATTAACACCCATATTTAGAGTTATCCACCCTTGACAGAAATTGACAATAGTGCATCTCACAACCAGGTCTAAACAGGGCCTCTAACAGATCTCCAAATCGTATAGACTGCAGGTGTATTGACACTCACTTGTTTAGATGGCTCATTACATACTTGAAGACATCAAAATTCTCCCTGGGAAATCGTCTCAACACGTCCTTCATCGTGTGAAGTCTCTGTTCTCGATCATTAATTTCTATGCACAAAAACAAATAAAAACTTGATTATCCCACAGGCCTAGGAAACATGTTATGGATGAAATGGCACTCCATTTTGCTTTGTTAGTTAAGAATAGAAGAATATGCGATTACTATTATAATCTTCACAAACACTATTAAGTGAAATCTTACTGAAAGCTTCCACAAGCTCCTCCTGTAAGCTATAAGGAAGCAGAGGATCAGGCAGCTCAGAGAAGAAACTTTTCATTGCCCCGGCAACTGTGTTCACAGTGAAGTCCTTCTCCACAAAGTCCAGATTGTGGTCTAAAATTAATGAAAAAATGTAAGAGATGGATAAAAGAGAGTGCAAAACCATCCTATCAGCATGCACTAAGCGAACCATAAAACCTTAAGGCAATCATTACTATAACCCGCAACAATTTTCTATTCAAATCCTTCTGAACTTACCCTGTTCAAACTGCCTCTGCATGCCCTCTATCTCCGACTTATTCCCGCTTACCCTGTAGATACCCTCTGTTGTTAAACCTTAGAGAAAGACAACAACTTTATTTTAATTATTATTTCAAATCATTTTGAGGTTCATTTTCTTTCTATTTCTTTAACTGCCAGAATAATTCTACAAACTACAATGTGTAGTTCTAATATAGTGTACAAAAATGTTAACAATTCTTATATTTACATTTATATTATTCTATAAACTTTGTTTTAATACCATAAGCGAAACCCAGTCACAAAAAAGGTGCAATACAATGCTGTGGTGTGATTTATGACAGCTACAGCCCATTAAGTGTCTAATTTTAACTGGACACCGAGATAATGATAAGCTTATATGGTTCCCTAAGCACATTGTTATGGGGGAAGTATGACAGTGAAACAGATGCAGCAAAAGTACCTGTTGCTTCGATATAACGAATACACTTGTCAATGAAAACTGGAATAGGTCGTTCGAAGGAAACAACATTGACCAGAGGCACTCCAAAGTAGTTACTCTCCAAAGGTTTAGAGATAGAATGACGAGGCTTTGGTCTTGCTTTCTAGCAAACAGCAAAACAAATACAGCTTAGTTGACAATTATACAAAACGATTAGCATTTCTTCTTCTTTATGGTGCATCCAAAGAAAGTTAAATGAAATATGTTTAAAAAGATGAACAATATAATCAAAAACTTACTTTGCCTGGTCTGCGGAGACTTTTCAGGATGTTTCTCTTTTTGGGATCTTCTCCTTCTTCATTGGTTGTATCTGTCTTCAGTGCTGAAACATCATCATCTTTTGATCTTGAGAGCGTGCCAATCTCATCGTCACTACCAATGGAGAAACTAGTACGGAAACTGCTGAACTTCCCTAGACGTTTGGAACGATCACGGTAAAGCCGTGGCTTCACCCTTGCTGCGGAAAACTTGCGACGCCTTTCCAATGAGCTGCCATCCCCTTCACTGTCTGAACCATTTCCTCCTCCGTTGGAGTGGATTCGATTTGAATTTCGTATGGTAATAATTTTGCCTTGTGTGCTGTCATGAGGCACAGAATATATGCTGTCTTCATAGCTGGGGCGTGGCTTAGAGACAGCATCCATTGGCTCAGCATAGTCTGAAGGATCATAATCTCCTCCTAGAGGCCACGTCACATTGGATGTAAGGGAACGGCGATGGCTGACTCCATCCACATAGGGGTTAAAACTTGGCTTTCTAAGGTCAAATGTGACACTAGGTTTGGGTCTCACTTGTGGAGGAACTTTATTATTTAGCTTGTTTTCAAAGGTGCTGAGTTCAGAGATCACAGAGAATGTGTCACCTGAGTCCAGGTCAGGTAGTTTGAATCCACCGTGAGAGGTAAGTGTGCCATCATGGTAAGGCGGGGAAGCTTCCATGTCTTCCTCAGAATCTAACAGCATTGTGACAGGGCTTGGGGAGCCACAGTGTGGCGAATACACATTCTCATTTGTGCTACTGGCTTCTGCCATGCTTTCATACATATGGCTGGCTTCAACTATGGATTTCTTTTCTAATACTTCTGTGAAAAATTGTTCTAATAGGTCTAGTTTGTGCAGCCCTCCAACAACACCACCATGACCACAGACAATACTGCCAAATCGTCCTTCAAGTTCATGTGCCAGCTCTTCACCTTGCACTAACAATTCATGAGCAGACTCAGAGTCCTGAAGCTCAATCCGGGTTTCCCCCACTGCAAGCATCTGAACAGGGATGATGTCCTGAACCTCACACAAAAAGGCACACAGGGTTTCAAAAGAAGCCTTGCGGCTAGCAGAATATACAGCGATGTAGCCATGCACCAGTCGACTCTTACGAGTAGCAAAAGAAGCATGGTATGACAGTAGAGAAAGCTCAATCGTATGCTTTTGACCACCAATTGTTTGTTCTAGCAGCACTGAAGTGCCACTTGTCTGGGGAGAAGTCGGCTTGCAATGCTGAGGCAGCAGGAATGGTGCAAGAAGTTGATCGATGTCGTAAGAGTCTCCACACATTAGGCACATGACGATACGCAAATCAGCCTCTGGGCTCTGGTCTTGCTGTAAGTCTCGAATACATGGAGGCATTGGAGGTGCAGGTGGAGAACAGCTACGAAGTGTAGAAGTCCTCCTTGTTTCAAGTAGAGCTTTCATAACCTGGTTGATCTGCTTTTCATTCACATTTCGCCCATAACCAGTGCCTGGGGAGGCAGGTTCCAGGTAGTTACATTGCAGTTTTATGGCTACTTGCTGACCCTGTGAGATTAACGCTTGAGCAGTCTCACCACCGATATCGCCCAGTCCTCCAACACCTCTTTTGGTTACTAATAAGAGGGACAGCGGAAGCTGAGCCATATGGTTGTCCCTTCTGCCAAGCGTGGACTCTCGCAACTTCTCAATGCTTTCTACAACATAGGACAAGGACTCTTTTGAATTGTACAAACACAGGCATCCATGGGGAATAAATGTGGATGTATGAAACGAATTAACAGGAAGTCTTACATTGCCTTCAATTGGACGAAGGACAAGCTCATACATTCTTCCTTCAAGCACATAATGATCATCATTAGTACACAGTGCCCGAATTTCATTGGCTAATTCTCTAGCAAGACCATCTTTGCCCAGGATAACAAGATTGATCCTATCTACCTTTGCATCAGTCATATGCGACTTTCCAAAGGAAGGATATTGTGCAGGGAAGCATGAAGCTAGAATTTGCTCAATTTTGCTGTCAACACAGTGTGGGCAGTTTGGGCATGTTTCCTTTGTAGGGTGATAAACAAAATGGATGTGTTTCAGCACTAAAGCATCCCTTTCAGCTTGCAGTTTCTGAAGTGCTTTGAAGCGTTGTTCTTCACCTAACACTTCTTGAATTGCTCCCATTTTCTCTTTACTAGGTTTGGCATCCACCTCAAGTTCATAGAAGAGTTCAGAGTACTCCAGTAGAAGCTCCTGAAAATCTTCTTTTGCCCTGTCAATGATTGCTTTCTGGTGGCGGTTATAAATGTCCAAATATTCTGGCTCCTCAAGCCACTGGTAGAAGTCTTCATTCATGATGAAGCTTCGAGCCTCCTCCCAGGGCTTTCCAGGAGTAACGAAAGGTGAAGATGCTAATTTTGCTTTGAACTCATGACGCATCTGGGCACGCTTGCATTCATTGCGCAAGTGTTCAAGGTGTGCATCAAAGAGGATTTCAGCGGCTGTGGTGTCTAGCACATCAAAGGGGATGCGGTCATCCTCCATATTGTCAAGATGTGGTGTGTCTTCCCATGGTGCATCATCCAGTACCACAAACCAATGATCAAAGTCTTTTTTAGACTCGAGCACTTTCTGGACCCCAGACCAGCTTAAATGCTCGATTTCATCCAACTCCGACACCAAGCTACTTAAGGCGACTGGAAGTGCGCTCAAGTATGCTTTACGACGTCTTTCAGTATGCTCTTGTTTAAGTCTGTGAATGTGCTGTTGAAATAGCTTCTTAGCTTTACTTGTGCCTTCTAAAAACACATATTCCTTATATTCAGGTGAAGTCTGCATACGTCTGCTGATGTTTGGCCAAGTTTCATTGTGATTCTTCACAATGTGGTTCACCAACCATTCATAGCGGTCTTTTGCAGAGGCAATCAGTTGACTCTGGTGTTTCAATGCCTCAAAGTAAGGTATGATCTTAGGCTTCCCTCTTCCCTTATCAATGAGTTGGATCAACGTAAGAAAAGCCAAATCAACATTGATATTGGATCGTGCCGAAGTCTCAACAACTTGCAGGTTCTTTTTTGTAATGGCAAAGGTATGGGAATCCTTGATGTATCGCTCCACACCCTCATCACACTTGGTGAGAACCAGCACAATAGGCTTTTTTGTCTTGCTTAAGTGATTGTACAAGTTGGTGACAAATTTCATTTGATCATCAAAGTTGCGGTTCATACCACGACTGACATCAACACAAAGCAGAAAACCATCCACCTGCAACTTGCCTTCAGGCATTTGCTTCTGTTCGAAGTCCTGCTCCAGTCCCAACTGATCAGTGCAGAAGTACATGAGTTTTTCTGCAGAAGCCAGTTTGGTAGAGGCAGCTCTTTTGATATAGGGCAGTAAGGCTGTGCTACGATGGGGCTGGAACGTCTGGTCATCAATGAATTCTGTCTGCTCGACCACATGCATTCTGCAGTCTGCACCATCTTCCAAAACTCTCCCAACCTCCCCCCAGAACAGGAAATGGTCATTGTTGACAACCCGGCCACCAAAGTCACTAGTACTTAGCACAGAGGTGTGATCGAGATGGAAGTCGTCCGCACTAGGGCGAACAAAGCGATTACAAAGGCAGGATTTGCCAACTCCACATTGCCCCTTCTCCTTCTCAGTTCCCGACAGGCCAACAACAACAAGGTTGTAGATTGGCAGCCGGGATTCTTGCTTTTTAGCCATCATCATCGTACACAGGCATTCATCTTGCCATGCCCCAAAGGCTGACAGAGGCAGACTCTTTAAAATGTGTCCATAAAATGTTAAAAGTCTGGGGGCACTGTATTTGATTTAAAATTGAGGCCTTAGTTCCGATTTTTCAGTCATCCTTTGAGGTCAAGAAAACTGCTTGTATGTTTTGCCCATTTTAGAGGGTACTAATCAGAGATAAGAGAGGGGCCTGATGAAGCGAAGCAGGAATTGGGGCCAGCCTAGATGAGAGAGAGAGAGAGAGAGAGAGAGAGAGAGAGAGAGAGAGAGAGAG
>CAIGQQ010033541.1:11890488-11910550 GCA_903798035.1 Danio albolineatus
GAGAGAGAGAGAGAGAGAGAGAGAGAGAGAGAGAGAGAGAGAGAGAGAGAGAGAGAGAGAAAGAGCAAACCAATCATCAACAAAATGATGGACTTTATTTGCCAAAAGGCAAATTTCAAAGAATTATTAACTAATTTATTACTTCCCAAAGATATTAAAGCAATAGTTCACCCAAATTTGAAAATTCTGTAATTATTTACTCTCCCTTCAAATGGTCAAAACCAGTTTGAGTTTCTGTTATCTTTTAAACACAAAAGAAGATATTTTAATGAAAGCTGGAAACCTTTAATTATTGACGTTAATATAATTTTTTTTAGTCTTTCTTCAAAATATCATCTTAAGTGTTAAACCGTATAATGAAACTCATAATTGTTTATAACCACTTCAAAGAGAGTAAATAGTGATTACAAGTTCTTTTTTGGGTGAATTATCACATTAAAATGCTGTTCAATAAACAGTAAAATCCTACACCAATGCCAAAATAAAAATACTAAATTAAAAGGTATTAATGTTTGATATCAAATTAATATAATACTTTTCCTATTTTCTCCACACAATATCTTAGTAAATATTATTAGTTAAGGTTTTTGTTCAAAAAATAATCCATGTGGGACTCAAAAGTCAAAATACACATGTTTGCACTGAAAAATTTAATGAGAAAGACAGTAAACACATCTCTTTTTTAAATTTACAAGTATTGAACTGAATATGCACAAATGCATATGCTTTAACACAAATACATGCATATTTTTTTTTAAATAAACTCCACTTAAATAGTATTAAACAGGTAAATAGTACTTAACTGCACTTTTTAAATTTTAACAGACGTATTGTTTGCAACTATAACATAATAGTGTGTTCTCAAAGACAAAGGTATATACAAGCAATATAACAGGGTAATTGCAGCATGTAATTAACCCAATATAATCCTTAACTAGTGTTAGTTCTACAACTTAAAGACTGAAATTCCTAATAAGTTCATTTGTAGGATTTAAGTTTTCTGTAGTCTGAAGTAGTTACTTACATTTCAAACTAAATGTAAATATGTTTCACAACAATGAAATATAAATATCACACGATGACTCCTAATTACAAACATCATAATAAACAACCAAAAAAAATTGTAGTTGTTGTTTTTTTGCAGCATTTTGTTATCTAAATCAGAAACCAAATAGCATCCCCCTGGAAACCACAGTGAACTGAGGTTTAAAGTCAGATTTTATTCTGGCAATTAAAGTGATTTGTAAATTGTTGGCATGTTTAGGCATGGGACGATAACCACTTTCAAGGTATACCGTGGTTTGAAAAAGTCAAGGTTTAAAAAATGCCAAAATTTTCTGTAATATCATTCCTAAGGTATTTGTACGATTTTTTTCTTCCTGTTTTGTTTAGGACAACAGTGTCTCCAGGAGAAAAGATATCCAAAGATACTGTTCTAAATTGTAAAGAAATCTGTGTTTTTGAAACGTATGAAGACAGCAGAAGTCAATGATTCATTTTCATTATTTAGCTTGACATGTTTACTGCTCAAAATAAAACATAATGAGTTCATTACCCAGGCTTTTAAAAAGAATTTATTTTAGAGCAGTAATCACAATATTGTGAAACCAGGATATTTTTATTCAAGGTTATCAAACAGTCAGAATCTTATACCGGCCCATGCCTAGCCTATTATTGTAGGTGTTATAGGTAGTTGTTCATTACAAGCTTCTATAATAATCAGGTTATAAAATATTTAATTAAACAATACCTCATCCAAAATAACAAGACAAAACATAATAAATTCAGAAAATCTCATTTGACTGTAAAAAGCAGCAAGGTAATTACTTCCTCCCTACTGAACTCTAACACTTAGCCTACATTTTTAAGTCCTTAAATAATGTGATCTAATGGTAAGCACGATTTAATAAATGAGAACTGGTGAACAGACTCCTAACATTTAATGCTTTCTTTATCTTTTTTGCCCTTTCCTTACTTATATGTCATTCCAAATGCTTATGGCTTATTCATATATTGCAAAGAGGGGGATGTTATATGGGAAAATAATGCAATTGCTATTTTTCATGCAATTACAATGAATGGGCACTGGAGCTTTCAAGCTTCAGAAAAGGACACAAAAAACACCATAAAAGCATCATAAGTGGTCAATATGATGGGCTTTATCCATGACTTCTGAAGCCATTTCATAGCTTGATTTGAAAAACAGGCCAAAATTAAAGTTGTTGGGCTACTTTCATGATGTTTTTTGTCATTTGACAGCTTGGCAGCTCCAAATCCTCTTCTCCAAATCTTAAATTCACTGAATAGTCCCAGAAAAGAAAGTAATGATAGTTGTTTTTTGAGACAATTTTGTTTATTGGGTTAATCTGTTATTTGGGTAGTTGTAAACCCCATGTAATCAGTGAATATTATTTAAAAAGACTTAAAAGAACTAATCTAATTTAACAAGAGATCTTGTTTCTACTAACAACAAAAACACAAACACATTTATTTAGTTTGGTGCAAAAATTCAGAATACTGCCATTTGTTGTTTATCTGATGCTCGACCAAACACTTCATTAAGAAATATAAAATACATTTTAAAGTTGTGACACCTTTTAATAAAAAGTGGCTATTTAAGATCAATAAAATCAACATCAGGTATGTAACTCCAGCTAACTTAAACTTTTATTGGTATTTTACCAATATCATTCAATATCTCAAACACAGACCTGTGCAACTATGACGCTTAGACTAGACTGGGGTTAGGCATGGGCCGGTAAAAGATACTGATGATATAAAATGGACAAAAATATCACAGTATTGTGATTGCTGTTCTAAAATATATTATTTTTAAATGTCTGGGTAAAAATAAAAAATCCCTTTTGAACACAAAATATTTTATTTTGAGAAACATTTATAATATTTCAGAACAGTAAACATGTCAGGCTAAATAATTCAAATGAATCATTGACTTCTGCTCGCTTTGATAGTTTCAAAAACACAGATTTGTTTATAATTTTAAGTGCCATTTCTGGATATCTTTTCTGCTGGAAATACTGTTGTCCTTAAAAAAGCCCTAGGATACCTTAGGAACGGTATCACAGAAAATTTTGACGGTTTAAAAACCTTGACTTCTCCAAACCACACTATACTTTGAAAACGGTTATTGTCCCATGCCTAACTGGGGTGGCCAAAATTTTCATATAAAAGGACCAAAAAACAAAAACCATTATGAGCCATGGGCCGAAGGTAAAAAATACCAAACTGTATTACATTGCAATTGCTATGGTTTAAAACATTACTTTAAATTGTATTAACTAATGCTGTGTAACTTAAAAAAACCTATTGCAACAAAAACATAACAGTGGAGTTCATCAATGCTGAATACACTAGTCAAGCAGAATCTGCATTGTCCTCTATCCATCAGGTGACAGTATGTACATTTAAACTAAATTTGATTCACTTACAATATTTATTTGAAACACTTAATTTCAGGTATCTTTTAAAAATAAAACAAAAGGTTACATTAGATTTGAAATGACACTCTCTAAACCATCCCCATACTTCATTGGGATGGTGGGCCTAATCAAAGGTTACCATGGGCCAACTTTGACCCCCGGGTCGTAGTGTGTGCATCTCTGGACTAGAAGATCCCAAGCCGGGTTAGGTGCAGAGCAAATGGGTGCTAGTGACAAGGCCATTTGACTGCTTGCTACATGACATTCGAGTGTACCATCTGTTTAGGCTCACCTTCACCTGACACACCAAGAGACAACCTGATGATCTGACAGCCATTTACTGGCTTATGCCATCTTCTTGTATTCGAAAAATCGATTCCGTCTAGTATGTGCATTGAAACAATGAAGACATTGATGCACACACATTCCTAAAGCAAAACCCTCATTTTAAATATAAAACTCTAAAAAAAGAAAATGATAAAGGATTTCTGAAAAGTAGGCCCAGCATAGTCAAATCTAGATAATGCGGATGTCATGCTTTAGAATTGCCTTCCTATGAGCGTCTCAGCTGCAACAAAAATGACAATTTACTGTCTGTGACATTTTCCCCATGTATTTAAATCGGAATATATACTCTTACAATACTACTACTCCCCTAAGCTGCATGTACTACAATTAAATACTTCTGCAATTCAGTGGCAAGGTACACATCACGTGAGAAAACAGGTCTGCCAACTTACAACATTCTAAGATTATAAGAGTGCAAAATAAATCCGTTTTCGGTGCAACCAAGGCGCTGCCTGCACAAAAGACAGCACTCACTCTATGCATTCGCACACACTGCACTACCGCCGCTTATTAAAATAGTCGATTCATATGCTTTTAAACGACGGAATACTGTAAAGTGGCGGGTGACACGTTGTACTGTGGTTATTAATGCTGTTTTTATTGAAACACCCCTGTGAGAATACATACATACCAGTGCCTTTCTCCGTCCTCCCTTTCCCTGCTCAATCCCTCTTTCCTCGGCCAGGCCACCGCGAGAGGGCTTACCACCGGCTCGGCCAATGTTGTTGGAAACCAGAAATAAAGGCTAACAAAAGACTAGGTAAAAAGCAGAAGACGTTAGATTCCCCGGAGGCTCTGTGACTCTGGCTTGACAGACTTGCAGTTTCCAGGGGATATTTTTGTCAGGCGCAACTTACTGGTCTCGCGTTCGCATAGAAACGGCTGTGGAAATCCAGCGACGGCTAACATATCCAAACAAAGAAATGTCCTTTCTAGGAGGCCAGTCGTTTCCGTGTTGAAAAAAATGCTTGTTTTTAATTCTTCCTCCGGCCTAAGCACATTGGATTTGATCAATTATAATGCCCTTTGTTGTAGCCATAAAACGCTGATTTCGCCGTGTGCAGACAGCATGCAGCGATGCCTTTACACTGAGACCCAACATCCAGTTTTTCGTAGCCAAATCACGAGCTATCTGGACCACGCGTGTCTTTGAAATGCTAAGATGTATACATTCTGCGCGAGGGCGAAAGTGGTTGCCCAAGCCTCCCGATAATGGCGGTCCCTCCGCCCGAGCCCAACTCAGAGTCTGCCCTCTTTCGCTCTCCTTTTTTGAGGATAAAGGAGGGTTAGTGAGACAGCCGAGACTCGCCCAGTGGCGCATGGACAACAGCACAGCGCTGAGCCAATTACAGGAGCCGAGCTGGAGCGCGCGCGCGCGGACACAGAGCCGTCCTAAAGGCGAAGCAGCATCCTTTCACAGACACAGTGATTGATGTTGTTGCAGATGATTCTGATCGTATACACAAGTCTAAAAATAACTGCGCGAAGCTGTATCTACAAATATAATGCGCGTCACGTGCTCTGGAGTAGCGCGTTGCCAGATTTTACACTCATTTAACAATCTGTTTTAGAGTAGAGATCAAAATTAGACAATTATACACTTAGATTCTTTTTTTTTTTTTTAGAATCTTCATTGTTTATTATTGGACAATTTCAGCTTTAGTTGGAAACAGCCAAGGCAACAAAAAAATAAAGACAGAAAAATACAGACAGCAAAAACTGTAGCAAAGATAAAGAACACATTTTTTTATTGGGCTATTAATTATGGAGTCCCTTGCTTCAAATGACTTCTGCAGATCTGCATCCACAGGACATCACTTACACATATCAGGCCTGTAGCCAGCCTGGTGAAAGGAGTGGTTCTTTTTTGTTTGTTTGTTTGTTTGTTTGTTTGTTTGTTTGTTTGTTTCAAAAAGTGTACCTTGTGCAGTTATTCACTTCTATTTCTATTATTTCTATTATCATTTTCAATTATGAGGTTTAAATAGGGCGCCACGGTAGCCTAGTAAGTAGCACGATCGCCTCACAACAAGAAGGTCGCTGGTTCGAGCCTCGGCTGGGTCAGTTGGCATTTCTGTGTGAAGTTTGCATGTTCTCCCCGTGGTCGCGTGGGTTTCCTCCGGGTGCTCTGGTATAGGTGAATTGGTTGAAATGAGGTTTAAATACTGCATTTAGTGACATTTTAAGCACCTTTTTTAGCTGAATTAGCTGGATGCTAACCGACATAACCACACTTTTTAAAATATTTCCTTAAGATTTTATACTGTATTCTTAAGTTTTTATACTGTGCTTCAGCATGTATCTCATGAAATATGCTTTAAAAACTCCTGTCTGAGTAACTTTAAATAGGAGTAATCAATAAACTCAAAAAATTTTTTATTTGTATTTCCACTGAATATATAAAAATTAGTAGAATTTAATCAAATTCGTATATAAATATACAATTCTTTCGTATAATTATAACATGGCGGTTCATTCTGCTGTGGTGACACCTGATTAATAAAGTGACTAAGCCAAAAAGAAAATGAATGAATTAATGAATAATTATAACATTGTTTCCACAGACTGGGCAATTTATAATTCATTTTGAACATTTTATTGTGATTGCCTACATATTGTCAGACCTTGTGAACTGAAACCGTTACAGAATTCATTAGACAAAAAAATATATATATGTAAGTTGAGAGCCAAAAGTGATAATGATATTGTCATCCTTGGTGAAAATATTGAAGTATCCCAGTACCTGCATAAAACAGTAAGAAAATGGCAGTTTTGGTCACTGAATGAATGCAAATATATCCAGCAATCTTTGAAATATAATACACTTCTACATTGTGAATCTGTATTTTCATTGAGAATTTTTGAGACAAATCGTCACCTTAGAATTATAAGGTTCTATCTGACATTTTTGTTAAAATTTAGTTTTTGACATTCATTTTAATTGACAACTTATTTACATTATGGAATGATTTTCTATAAGTTGTTAAATTTTAAGACTTTTTATGTAAACAAACAAATGTTACACACATACTGTTTGCTATGGAAAGCAAAAAAATTTAAGCTCAATATCTCAAAATCATTCAGATTGCAGAATCCAAGGCGACGAAATGTGTAGTGAAGTAAAAAAGACAATGGCCTTTTAAATGTCATCTAAAAACACTCTCCTGGCAGAAAGTTAAAGCCTTTATTTCATAAAACATGATGTATTGCTGACTGGAAATATTCCTGCTAAAAGTGCAACACTGTATGTTAATGCTCACAGTGAAGGTTAACGAAGGAGAGGTCAAAGATCACCATTATCTTCATGCCTGCACAGAAGACACATCCAGAGGTAAGAGAGAGAGAGAACAAGTGTGCTTTATCTTTTGTCGTAAAATCTTATATGTGCCTCACACAGCAGAGGACTTTCCACATTTGAGTTTTTTGCCTGCCAGAAAAGAAGATAACATTTGGTTATACAAGGAAGCTACAGTATGTGTGATTTATTTCTTTATTGTTTATTATATTGTAAGTAGAGGAGATGCTGTAGACTGTATGGATATTAAACTTACTGAATATGATAACCATGCCCAAACAGAACAAAACAGCCGCGAAGATCAGTCCGCCTCTTCTGATTAACTCATAATCTGACATAAGCAGACAGACAGTTACAGTTAAGATGTCCACAAGGGTTCCTAAAGGCTTGTTTAGGAAGCTCAACAGTTGTCTTGAATTTCATAAAATAAGATAGAAACAAACTAATTTGCAACCAGTTTTGGGTGAGTAACTTCAAAAAGTAATTAGTGTTGCATCATTAAAATTATATTTAAATTCCCTTTCTACTTACTTGTTACTTGTCTGAAAAGCAACTTATTTGCTCAATGAGTAATAAATGACTTGACTCAATATTGCTAATTCACATGACATTGATCTCTTAATTATTTAAATTTGATTAAAAACACTTATATATTTTTAGCATATGTAAAAAAAAACATAAAGCGTTTAAAAATAATGACCACATTTCATGCATGCCATATATCGTCACTTTCATTTTAAGAGTTTAAGTACACTGTGAGGCATTCTTACCATAGGTGAAATCAGCATCTGAAGGATCAGGACTTTCTTTAGAGAAAGAAACAAAGATTATCACTTTAAACTTAGATTAATTATTAGTTTAAATTCTGCAATACATCTAAACATATATGAAATGTATGGTTCACCCAAAAAGTGAAAATTCCGTCATCAACAAAAACTATGATGCCCAATATTTGTCAAAAATATCTTCTTTTGTGTTCCACAGAAGGAAGAATGATGCAGGTTTTGAAATGACATTATGTCAATACACAATGGCAGATTTTTGGTTAAACTGTCCTGGTTTTCATCATTTAATACTGATAAATAAAACTGCATGAAGTTAAATCAGACTTACCCACTCCCATCTTTTTGATGTGCTGCAGGATCTCAAATGTCTCAGAGTTGATAATTCCGCCCCTGTATGTGTGTGAGAGTGCAAGTGACAGAGGAATCTGAGTGTTTGCAGGGAGCTCCTTAAACTCTCGGATTTGTAAATTTAATTGTGACTGGATGAGCGAATGACAAATCAGAGAGAGCTACGGGGAGGAGATAAAGTGTGTGTGTGTGTGTGTGTGCTTCGCAAATAATGACCTTCAAACCCTTCGCTCTGACATGTCTTATCCAGTAAACTCACAACATGCACATAAACACAAGCCTTTAGGCCATTTCTTAATATCTAACCATTGCACTGTTGTGAACTTGCCCTTGCAATAAACTGACAAGGTCATTGATGATCACTGAGAAACAGGCAGACCGTGAGAGACATATTTAATCTCTGAGAGCCAGAAATTAACTAACAATTTGATAAAAAAGTATCCAAACTAGTTATTTGTGCAGTGATCTTTTTAAGCATTTTTTTCTAATGTACACTGTGAAAGTTGTTGACCAATACACTGAGAATTCAGGACAGCAAGCTGTGATCTGTTAGTTCAGTTTCAGTGGGTAGTTAAAAATTAAACAGTAATTTTCTAAAGATCCCATGAAGAAGTGTGGAACAAATACATAACTAATCACTTTAGTCACGAGTGGAAGTATTCATAGCATGTACATATTAGACAGAACGTCTCTTGTTTTCAAATAAGAGCAAGTGAAAATTTAGGACTCTAGTCTCTAGCGTTTCTAGCCTTATGCTATACGCTCTCTTTAATAAGCTGGAAGATAAATCTATCAACGTATAAAGAGACTAAGTGGGGTATTCTTACCAAAGTTAATGATTATGACTAAACTGAAAGATCCTGCCAACTTTCACCTTCTCAAACTGAAAAGAATTTGTCTTCAAGGACAGTAATACTGTTTCAGTTTTCAGCAAATGTTGACTAAAATGGTCCATCACAGCCTGATGTTTTACCAAAGGAACTTCAGCTCAATATTCGGTAACACTTTATTTTGATGGTCCCTAATGCACATTTTGTTGGCATTACAACTACATGCCAATTACTTCCCATTTGAGTATTACTAGACTGTCTGCTTCTGCTGATACCACTCCTTCAACAGACATTTAACTGACTATAAGAAACTTTGCAAGTATGTCAACTTACACTAACCTTAACCCTAACCCCAACCCTAGCCCCAACCTAACAGTCTACTTATAATCTATTGAGAATTAGTTGGCGTGTGGATACAATGTAACTTAAATTTAACAAACTGTGTTGAAGGGACCATCAAGATAAAGTGATACCCAATATTCTGCCACACTCTTTGTAAAATGTAATATATAGTTCATCATTTACTCTGTAATAACTCTGCTTGTCTCAAAACCTCTATGAGTTTGTTTATTCTGATTAACACAGAAGTACCTAGAACAGCAAAGTCAAGGAAAGGGGGTCGAGCCTTCTCATTTACGGCTCCTGGAATAGACTTCCTGATAATGTCCGAGGCTCAGACACACTCTCGCAGTTCAAAACTAGATTAAAAATCTATCTTTTTAGTAAAGCATACACTCAATACATCACTTAGCGGTATGATGCATGAATGTGCTCCACGCATCTTGTTTATATACACTATGAACAGCAGCTACGCTAATTATTCTCGTTATTCTCTATTTCCACCTGGGGATACTCATCCCGAGGTCCCCTGAGACTACGCAGCGCCACGGATGTGATCCAAGACCCGCAACGAGACGATTCCAAGGTTTCTATAATCCTGGACCACGCTGCATCCTGAGCAGCTGCTTGGTGCATGGCAGAGTAGACAGCACGAGACTGATTCCTGTGACCCTCCATGGACAGACGAGCCTCGAGTTCTCCAGCCTCCGGTGCCTAGACTGAAGCTCTGCACAAGACGTTTGGCCATAGGAGAAACGGTCATGCACAACTGAGCCTGATTTCTCTCGAGGTTTTTTAATTCTTCACTTTCTTAGGAACTTAGGAAGTTTTTTCCTAGCCACTGTCGCCACTGGCTCACATGATTCACGACTTGTAGAGCTGCGCATCGATAGATTTGCTCTTGAGTGTTTGGACTCTCAGTAGTGAATTTTAAACCACACTGAACTAAACTAAACTGAACTCCAACACAGAAAATTGGACTGACACAGTTTCAATTTACTATAACCTTCTATGTGAAGCTGCTTTGGCACAATCTACATTGTAAAAGCGCTATACAAATAAAGGTGAATTGAAGATATTATGCTCTTCTTTTTGGATTCAACAGAAACTTGTTTATTTGGAACAAATGGAAGGTGTGTAAAATATTATTGTGTGAAAATTTTGTTGTTCCTTTGTACTAATAATCCTGTAAATTATGTAGAATAGTTTAATGTTATTCATACTAATTTCATGTACTTTTTATTAAACAGTAGTTGATGACCTCCTTGCTATGTGATACAATATTAAATGATTTATTAAAGAAAATCCTCATGACACAGTAATATAGTCCAGGTTTTTATTTCAGTACATATTCCTATGTCTAGAAAATAAATACATTTAATTACACAGTTAAAAAATATGTGAATTTCCATGATTTAAGCTATGAATTTAACATCTTACTGAAAAATGCCTTTACTATGTATGTTGCTTTACTGTTTCACTTAAAAAAATGAGAAAACATTGAATTGAAAGAATGTTTCATTCTGTGCAAAACTGCTATCAAATCTGCCATGAGTGCGTTCTTCACGATTGTAGAAGGTCAAGGTCGTGCTTGCTGTAATTAAAGAGACAGGAATAGAACAATAGTTGTTAGAGAAAAACTGTAATTATTTTAAAAATGACTAAAGTGATAGTTCAGCTCGCTGTTGGCATTTTTCTATTTTAGTGTGTGTTTCAGAAGAAAGACACGTAAATAGGTTTTTGATGTCATTTGTGAAAGTCTCTGTGTGTTCATGTGTGTGTGTGAGACATATCAGGACACAACACTGTATGACATGGATAAGACACAGATATTATAAGCAGATGGGCAATGATGAGAACTTTGCTGATGTCCCAATCTTTCAAGGCTTGTTGAAATATCTTTTTTTTTTCAGAAAGTAAAACTGCACAGTTTCTTGTAAGAAGTACACTCAAAAAAGACATTTGTTTGTTCAAACTACTTGTATAAAATAGCTGAAACAACATAATTCTTGAGTTTTCTGGGGGGATTACTTAATTATATGTTCAATCCAGTTAAATTTGTAAAAGTAATTCCTTCATGTTGTCCCAAAACACAAGTGAATTGTGTGGAACCTAGCATTTTTACAATGTAGGATTATGGTTAGCGTTGTGTGTGGGTGTGAGGAAAATGCTTTTGTGTTGTTTACCTGCATCTTGCTATATATCCACATTAAATATTTGACTACATCACTGTAGACCCCCGGACGGTTCGGCTGTCCACAGCCTACTCCCCAACTGGTTACGCCTGTGAGAAACCATTGACCGTCATTTGATTTACATGCCAATGGGCCGCCACTGTCACCCTAGAGTGAGAGAATAAAAAGGTAAGAAGAAAGTAGTTATGATACTGAATGAAAGCACGAGCATTGCAAGGTTAAACTACAATAAAATATTATACCACAAGGTGGCAGTAATTTCATGTCAAAACTGCAAGCTTTCTATATGTGTGTGTCACCTGGCATGAGTCTTTCCCTCCTCTAAGATCTCCAGCACACTGCATGTTGTCAGTGATTTCTCCATTGTAAACATTAGGTGAGTTACACACAGTCGAGTCTATCAGGCTTACTGTGACCTCCATCAGAGAAGTAGAAACACTATCTGCAAACACACGCGTCGAGAGAGAAGCCAGTCTTATTAATACACAAATTAATACATGTTAACTGCAACTAAATCTAAATATACGCGCATATACATACTAGTCCCTTGCCGAAGAACTCCAAAACCAGTTGTCCAGCATTGTTTGGCCGGGGGAAACTTCTGGCCAATCACAGGCAGGCAGATGGGCTCTATATCGCCTTTAACGACACAGAAAACACATTAGTGCTCAATAGTGCTTCTTATTGAAGTATGATTTGCATAAATCTTCACGTTCACGCACGAGGCATCACGTCTTGTACATCATGACTTGAGACATTAAGGGATAGTTCACCCAAAGACAAATATTTCCTGTTGAATTACTCACCCTCAGGCCAGGATGTCATTTTTCTTTAGTAGAACATTGAAGAAGACTTTAAGGTTAAATTGCTCCTTAGTGATTCATAGAATGCAAGTCAACAGCTATTTGATAGGGTGTGTGTGTGTGTGTTCATCAAAATTGTAGCCAACCTATTGTTCTTATCCTAGAAATTGCAACATATGTAACCTATGTAGCAGCTATGTAACCTGTGTAAGTGAACAGTTTGTGCCCACGCTTACTTCATTACACCAACATTTGCAGATACTCTATTAAAGATAATAATGTTATAAATAATGTTAAGGGTTTTTTTTTTCTTTTTTTTTCTTTTGCACAGTTCAAAATTCAGTGCAATTTCCTTCACGGCGCTCTTTCACTTTATAAGACCTTAGTGTACCATCACATGTCAAGGTTATTAATTCAATTTTGGCAGCATCTGTTTATTTGTTTATTTTTTACTCTCAAAGTGCTGGTAGCCATTGATTTGTTTTTTATGAATCACAAAATTTTTCTTTAATGTATTTAATTTCTAATGACATTAAAATGTTTAATTTTCAACTTGTTTAAATCCATTCATTCTGTTTTCGGCTTAGTCCCTTTATTAATCTGGGGTCGCCACAGCGGAATGAACCGCCAACTTATCCAGCATATGTTTTATGCAGCGGATGCCTTTCCAGCCGCAACCCAGTACTGGAAAACATCCATACACACTCATTCACACACATTCACAACGGACAATTTAGCTTACCAAATTCTCCTATACCGCATGTCTTTGGGCTTGTGGGGGAAACCAGAGCACGGGAGAACATGCAAACTCCACACAGAAATGCCAACTGACCCAGCTGAGGCTTGAACCAGCGACCTTTTTGCTGTGAGGCAATTGTGCTACCCACTGCGGCACCGTGATGCCACTTTTTTTTATCAACATGAAAATTGGAAAATTAACAGTGCATTTTAATTTTTGGGTAAGATATGGCTTTAATTCTCATCCTTTCGAATACAAAAATCTAACCATATATACAGTATAGGCTACATCATTTTTCATACACATTTTTAGAGATAAATAAACTAAGATTCAGCAAAAGAAAGGAATAACATCTTTAAAAACATACATTTTTAAGATAAAATTGATTAAAATTTGTGACCCCCACACACACATACACAAAGTTATTTTTTTGACCCTTGAGAGACACTTTGAAAAACAAAACAGGACAGAAGGATATTGGTTAATTATTTGCAACTCTGTGTGTTTCCAAACTCACTGGCAGGTTTACTGAGTTTCAGCAAGGCGATGTCATAGTTTTTTGTTGTTGGGTTGTACTTCTCATGTAAAATGATTTCCTTTACATAATACGGGCTGGGCAGCTTGAGCTGGGACACGAAACCAATGTACACTTTCCAGTTACTTGGCAACTGAGAGCCGGATGTTTCTCTAGAAAAGGGGGAAAAACAAATTCATTCATATGTTCAAACACCCATTTCTGATAGTGTTTACTAATTTCTTCATTAATATTATTTATAGCTACACACTATGACATTGTGTCTAACATGTATACTAGTCATCAGCTCTTCTGTCCATCTGTCTAATCTGCTGTGTACTCACTTGGGGAAGCAGTGAGCAGCAGTGATGATAAAGTCTGGAGCCACCAGAGATCCTCCACATGAGTGCTGTCCTTGGAAATGCAGACTGGCCTGCCACGGCCAGTGACCCTCAGCAGCCACGCTTCCCCCAATGATCCTTGACGATACCGGTGGCCTTCCACAATCTGATCAGGAAGAGACTGTTTAGACTTAGATAGCGTTATGAAAAAGCAATAACATGTGGCAATGGTGTACACTTCTCACCGCAGCACTGCAGGGACACGCTCTGCTGACCGGGACACGACGAACTACAATTACAACAACACCATTACACACACACAACATAAATATCTCATGCTTTTGTTCCTTTACATCTTTCATCAGTAAAAATAGACCAAATTGTAACATGTTGCCTTTTATACAGTTGAAGGCAAAATTATTAGCCCTCCTGTAAAAGTTTTATTTAATTTCCAAATGTTTCTCAAGTGCTGTTTAATAGACAGAAGCCATTTTTAAAACCTAATCGTTTTAATAAATAATTTCTAATCATTTCTTACAACGAATTTCTTTTATATTTGCTGCTATGAGCATGTATAATATTTTACTACTTATTTTGTAAGATACTATTCAGCTTAAAGTGCTGTTTAAAGCCTCACCAGGTTAATTAGGTTAAAGTTAATTAGGCAAATCATTGGACAACAGTGGTTTCTTTTGTAGGCAATCAAAAAATAATAATTTCTTAAAGCAATTAATAATATTGACCTTAAAATCTGTAAAAAGAGAAAAAAAAACACCATTTATCCAAGTCAAACTAAAAGAATAACTACTGTGAAAATGTCCTTTCTCTATTAAACAGCACATGGAAAATATTTGAAAAAAAAATTCACATAATAATATCTATATTAGCTTAGGGATAATAGTTTCCCCTGTGCTGCATTTCCAAAATCAGTTTTGGTAACACTTTATTTCGATGGTCCATTTGAGTATTAGTAGACTGTCTACTTAATATCTGTTGATACTGTAAGATTTATGGAAATATGCCTGATTTAGAGAAGGAGACACAAGACTGAGAAGCACCACACCCAGCTGAGAAAGGACAATGAGACCTACGTTTCACCCAAATTCTTCACACCCTTCTGTTCCCTTCATTTACATGTGAAGCATCTCACCCTCTTTTCCCTGAACTCACACAAAATGGTTATCTCAAAGTATGAACTGTTCTATATCCATGCAAGTGACTATATCTATCACGTTTGATATCATTTGAAATGTCTCGACTGGTACAATGGTCTCATTCCCTCAGAAATAGCCATAACCAAATAATAAATTGATGACTTCAGGTATTTTTTCACCACTGCTGTGACCGGGGGTGACCTGTGTGACCGGGGGTTCAGGAACCCTCACTAAATGTAAATGCCCTCTGTTATTCAACACACACCCCTTCTATCTCTTGGTTTTGTGACTACTTAAGGAACAGCTTCCAGCTGGTCAGGGCGCTTTTTGTAACCAAATTGGCCCGTAGCGTGAAGCTCTCCAGAGCTTCACACTATGTATATGCAGAGTCAGGTATGCATCTTCTAAATCTTGGATTTGTCTTTGAGAATTTGATGTTTTGTATTGATCGTTTATGAATTGACTGAATGAATTGGCATAATACACATTTACCTGACTAATAAATTGTTATATTTGAACGTATTCTTGTTACTCTGAAATTATTACTCAGATAAGTTAAGAATGTACTAGGTTCCATGATAGACAAAACACACCACGTGTTAAATGGAAATCCTAGAAGTTCCAACTTGTTGTTTGACTTTTAATTATGTATTCGTCGCAAATCACTATGGAAAATCAGGGTTAATGCAGTAAGATGAATGATCACATCTTAACTGGTACTGAAATTTTGACCTCTGGTTAAATATTTATTTAACTAAGTTGTACATAGGTGATTGTGAGAATTAAATGAGATTACTATTTAAATAATGACATCGTCTGTCTATCAAATAGTATTGATCATTAAACTCTAATCATTTGATCAGACTAGTGAGCTTATGATGCATTACAGCCGGCGTAATGTAATATAGGTTCACAATAAATGAGCAAACAAGAGTAAAAGTACTATGGGGTGCCAAGGTTATAATGCATTAGGATGTAGTAAGCCGACGGGTAACACATCTTACATGGTATTGGCAAATTGACCGCTGATTAATATTTCAATCATAATTAAGTTGTACGTGATTATCTTAATCATGGAAACTGGAGCTATAGAATATTGGTCTAACCCCTGGTTAATGTTTCAGCATTAATTAAGTTGTACGTGATTATTTCAATCATGGAGAACCAGAACTATAGATCACCTAGTTTAACCCCTGGTTATTGTTTGAGAATTAATTAAGTTGTACCTAGGAAAATCGGTAGGAGTTCAAGATTATTCAAATATATACCAAAATGTCTCATAAACTACTAAATTAATAAAGTAATATTAAACTATAAAATGGAGTCAGATAAAACGAGAACAACATTAACATTCTAAATCATCTTATATCAAAATTGGAGTCAGATACGAGTTAAACTTGAAGTAAATCAACATTGTGCCCTGGAAAGAAAGAACACGCAATTGAGCCTTCATCCAGCAGTAGACACCGCCGTTGGACTATTGGCTGGACCTTACAATACTGACATTCAACAGACATTCAACTGACTATAAGAAACTTTGCAAGTACATGTCAACTAAAACTAACCCTACCCCTAACCCCAACCTAACAGTCTACTTATAATCTAATGAGAATTAGTTGCAGTGTAATTTAAATTCAACAAACAGACCATCAAAATAAAGTGTGACCTCAGTTTTTAAATAATTTATTGCATTCTTTGATTGCAGATGGAAAAAATAAGCTCAATACTTCACTTGTATATACATCATGAACAAAAAAGTTTTTCTTTTGAGGTTGCATGTTGTAAAAATGTCATTCATAAATCCTTTAAGCCTTGTAAATGCTGTGAAAAACAGTAAGTCGTTTTGTAGGAAATCAAATCAATTGCAAACAGCAATCTATTTTACCTAACGTTAACTCTCCCCTGGATGTTGTTTAAAAGCAGGCTGTTCACGCTCTGGAACAAGGATGAGTTGGATTTCAAGACACCATACGAATTACTCCTGTGGAGCACACAAACCCAAACATACATGAATATAAATTCACACAGTTCTTTGATTTTGTTTGCTTGTGATTCAATGTCTTGTCAGAATTCATGGCTGTTTTCATTGTGAAAACCTGGTGGAATTCTTATTTATTCTAAAATCTCAAAAATATATATTTGAAACAAAATCTGTATTGACTTTTTTAATGTCATATTGGCAAATTTTAGAGTGATCGCAAGACTAATTTGTATTTCTTGTTTCTATGGATGTATATTATACTTACAGTCTGAAGCCAAGCTGTTGGCATGTTTGGTCAGCTATGGTTTTATTCCAGCCCTGTGCGCAGACTGGAAGAAAACTCCCTGACCTAGAGGTCAATACCTGCAATTCATTTCCTGTACCAATCCGCACTAAATAGGAAGATTAAAGACATATCAGTTTATAATTTACAACTGGAAAAAGATTTTTAAAAGTCACTTTTGAGACTATTAACACTGACCACACTGAGATTCATCACTGCCTAGTGAACAGTCTTTCTTCCCATCACAGTTGATTGCTGAAACGGGGCACGTGTCAGTCTCTGCATCTCTCTCAGAAAAAGCCCACAGCGATGGCCCATAACGCACTGCACCAGCAGAAAAGTGACTTAAACATGTACTCATGTAAAGTTACTCTTTATGGAGTTTAAACCAAATACACAGTTTAAATGAACATAGTAAAAAAAAAACTGTAAATTTACTGTTACCCTTATACCACAATTTATGATTTTTTTTTACACTCACATTTTGGGACCTTGATATCTGCTCATTTGATGTTAAACTTGAATAGTTTAAGTAATATATATATATAATGTGTAAATATATAAGGAGTTTTATAAGAAATTAACGCATTTAAGTGTAAATTCTCCTTATTAACTTGTGGCTGTAACACTGAGTTGGATGAGTTGAGTTGAGGATCCATGTGCAGATTTATTAAGAGAATAGTCAGATAGGCAATGGTCAAACAGGAACAAACAGTACTGTGAGGTAAATCCAAAAGAGTAGTCAGCAAAACAGGCGAATGGTCAAGACAGGCGGCAAGACAACATAAAACAATGAACAAAGCAAAGAACTAAAACCAAGAAAGGACAAGGAAAGGAAAATGCCTAAAAATGATACAGGGGAACAAGACTCAGTGAAGTCTGCATGTGTGCTGTTTATATGATCTTTCTGATTAGTCCATCATGAGCTTTAAGGTGTGTGTGTGTGTGTGTTTAATCAGGGGCAATCAGGAACTGGTGTGTCTGAGGTGCATGAGGGAAGTTGTGGTTTATTAAAGTGGCAAATGTGTAGTTCTCCAATGATCTGCATAGGCTAGATCGCTGGTGATTGTGACAGTGCAAATTATCTGCATATTAAGATATTAGCTGCTTATTAGCACTTAGTACAAATTTTGCATGGTTTTATTCTATATCACTACTACTACCCAATACCTAAACCTTACTGCTACCTAAATACTAGGCAACGTGTGAAATAACAGAAATGTGTGAGAAGTGCTGTTTTTTTTTTTTACTGTAATTTACATGAGCAAAAAAGTCACTTTATTAAACGTTTCAACATTTAAAGTTGTGAAAGCAGAGATTAAGCTCCCATTAATATCTGAGCTCTGTTTATTTACTGTCATGAACTGCATCATGGGACATTGATCTCTGATCTGTCGACTTTTGATGTTGGCAATCTGTCCACTCTGGAATTTAACAAAGTGACTTCAAAGCCTTTTTAATTGTTTAAAACAATACATTTTATAAGAAATAAAATATATAGAAATGAGTCTGTAAAATTACAGAAGAAGTACTGGCGGTTTATTACCAGTTTTTTGTCCTGTTATCACCAAAACAGACAATATATTAAACATGTCAATAAAAGTCACCTTTTCCAAACTTCTCAACATTAAAAAATGATTGGAAGAACGATCAAAGTCCCATAATGCAATTCAAAAACATAAATAAAAAATAAATAATGGATCATAAAATACAGAAAAGTGGAAATAATGCATAAATCACAAGCTACGGGATATCTTTTTAAACTGTAGAAGAGTCCTAGTTCCAAATAATGTAAAAGTTTCCACATTTAGGAGAAAAAGATACATTGTGCACAACCTAAGATTTGCGAATATGACGCTAATCAGATATGTAACATATATACAAATAATATCCTTACCTCCCAGATACACAGCAATTACAACCAACACAACTACAGCAGCAATGCCGGTGGATCCTCCATAGCAGCACCTTTTGCTCCTGTATGAGACTGCTTGAGTTCTCTGTGGTGGGGCGGCTGGAAGGAAACAGCAATGGTGATTATCGATCAACTTCAATTCGGTGACTATGATTTTGAGATGTGTTTGTAGGAAATTTGTGTTATTAATTTTTACTTGTCTCTACTACATGGGGAGCATGATTTTGAGGTAATGGCTGAGGTATGTAGTACGGCTGGATTTGGGTGGTCGACAATATCTGAAGACTGGGGTATGAAGGTGGAGGTGTGATGTTCTGGTTCACCACAGAGTCATATGAGGGGGGAGCCTCAGTCTGTATTCGTGGAAGAAAAGACTTATATAAAGGAGCATCGAACAAAATAAAATTATCCAGATAAACACTGTTCAGTCAATGAATTACATTCATGCAGCTATTTGGAATCTTAATGAATTATGGTAATGAACGGTAATTATTTAATCATTTAATATAATAATTATTATTTCAATGGTAAATTTCTAACTCAAGGTCCTGCTTTAATGAAGGATGTTCACCTTAAACTGAGAGAAACTTGCAGAATAATTCTGTAGTATATATTTAGTGAATACATTATATCATGATCGATCTATCTATCTGTCTGTCAGTCAGTCAGTCAGTCAGTCAGTCAGTCAGTCAGTCAGTCAGTCTGTCTGTCTGTCTGTCTGTCTGTCTGTCTGTCTGTCTGTCTGTCTGTCT
>CAIGQQ010033541.1:11910560-12011786 GCA_903798035.1 Danio albolineatus
TCTGTCTGTCTGTCTGTCTGTCTGTCTGTCTGTCTGTCTGTCTGTCTATCTATCTATCTATCTATCTATCTATCTATCTGTGTGGTTTGTCATATGACAAATTTCTCTCTAAATGTCCTCCACACCACTAGAGGGTGCAGTTAATCCTTATGTCTATGTCTCTACGTCTATATGTCTATACTGTTCTTGTCTAACTTGCCAAATTAAATTCACTAACAATTCCAACTTTCTTGAACATTATTCTAAAACGCTTTATTTCTGGCATATCTGAAAGTGTCGTTGACAGAGTAAGTATATGATTGCAGGGCAGTAAACAATTAAATGTCACTGAATCCAAAATTCTCATTTTCTTTTTTTGCTACTGCCTGAATGAATGCATGTATGCTATAAAACTCAACCTAATGTGCAACCCCTTTTCCATATTTAAACAAGTGTTTTAACATCCATAAAGACACCTGTGTGTATATACACATATTGAAACGATGAAGACAGCTTGCTGCAGACAGAGCAATTTGGGCAACTCAAGTCATCTCGCTTAACAATTTAATTGCATTTTTATGCATACAAGCATTGTTTGCCTTAAGTTTGTTGGTCTTCTTTGGCCCATTTTACATTAAAAACGTAAAAGTGGTTGCATTTCAAAATGTATTTTCATTTCTGCTCCCATATTAAATGATTATGGCTATTCACTTTTAAAGCTATTATACATAAACAGTAACTTGCAGTGGTGTGGTAGAAGCACAGGTACAAAGTAGATACTTAATATTGAGTCTATTTTGTCTATAAATTGCACACAAGAAAAAAATAGATGTTTATACCTGAAACTATCTATATTTGTACCTTAAAAATACAAATTAATACCTTAAGTGTATATTTTAGGACTTTACTTTCTGCAAAGGCACCACACCAGTGACCTCTTGTTCCTTTATTACAGAAAGTGTATGAAGTCAAATTTTTTCTGAAAGTCTGAATGTTTATAAGTGAACTTTTACTTGCAAAGCTATTTAAAGTCTATATCATGTTTTTTGAGTGACTTTAAAAAATAAAGTGATTTTGTGTTATTATTGAGCAGACGGTCTACAATACCCTATGACTTCTAATTGACATACTGTAATTCTAAAGTTACTTATAGTCATCAGAATGTTTAAAAGAGACTGTCAAAATAAAGTGTTACCATCAAATATGATCTCATGGTGACAAACACTTGTGTACAACCAAATCAGATGAAACACATGATTTACTTTATTGTGCATCTGGATTTTACAAATTAATTAAAGAAATGGCACCTTAAATTTTAACACTCCTAAAAATAAAGGCCTTGGAAAAACATTTCTGCTGTGATACCATAGATGCCAAAATTCTGTTTCTTATATAGAACAATTCTGATTTTTTTTCTAATGTGACAAATATACACTCACTGGCCATTTTAATAGGTACACCTTAGTACCGGGTTTGGACCTCCTTTTGCCTTCAGAACTGCCTTAATCCTGTGTGGCATAGATTCAACAAGGTACTGGAAATATTTGGTTTTTGGTTTATATTGACATAATAGCATAAGCAGTTGCTGCAGATTTGTTGGCTGTATATCCATGATGCGAATATCCCGTTCCACCACATCCCAATGGAGCTCTATTGGATTAAAATCTAGTGACTGTGGAGGCCGTTTGAGTACAGTGAACTCATTGTCATATTCAAGAAACCAGTCTGTGATTATTCACGCATTATGACATGGCGGGTTATCTTGCTGGAAGTAGCCATCAGAAGATGGGTACACTGTGTTCATAAAGGGATGGACCAGGCAACATTTTTCCAATCTTCTATTGTTCAATTTTGGTGAGCCTGTGCGAATTGTAACCTCAGTTTCCTGTTCTAAGCTGACAGGAGTGGCACCCGGTGTGGTCTTCTGCTGCTGTAGGCCATCCGCCTTAAGGTTAGAGGTGTTGTGCATTCAAAGATGCTCTTCTGCATACCTCAGCTGTAACGAGTGGTTATTTGAGTAAACGTTGCCGTTCTTTGAGCTTTAACCAGTCTGGCCATTCTCCTCTGACCTCTGGCATCAACAAGGCGTTAGCGCCTCCAGAACTGCCGCTCACTGATTATTTTCTCTTTTTTGAACCATTCTCTGTAAACCCTAGAGATGGTTGTGCGTGAAAATCCCAGTAGATCAGTTTCTAAAATACTCAGACCAGCCTGTCTGGCACCAACAACCACGCCACGTTCAAAGTCACTGAAATCATCTTTCTTCCCCATTCTGATGCTCTCTTTGAACTGAAGCAGATCATCTTGACCATGTCTATACGTCTAAATGCACTGAGTTGCTGCCATGCGTTGAGTTAACAAGCAGTTGGACAGGTGTACCTAATAAAGTGGCCAGTGAGTGTGAGAACACTTTAAAACTCTTATGTGTAATGTAAATTTGTTTGAATGTTTTAAAGGCTCTTCATGGAACCATTAAATCTTTTTTTTAAAGGTTTGTTGTTTTTCTCTTCATAAAGATTATTATGTGAAATTCAGAATCTGCCCTTCCTTCCTAAGGCACGTTGCATGTGTTATTCTCTTTGATAGTATCCAGTTAGAACAGGTACTTTATATTCCTCTCGGTGAATCAGTCACTCTGTCACATGTAATATACCTCAGTTTAATAACTCCCATAAATAATGCCTCTGCGACCGGCTATGTTACTAATTCTATATATGTTAATAATTAGTAACAGTAACCATGGATACAAGTCAACTAATCCAACTGCCGATTTGGACACAATAATAAGACAACTACTGACTACAAGCTGATCACTAAAAGAAAAACATTCAGACAAAGATCTGAATTTCACATAAATATAATTTCAGTGTCAGTCGCTCAAAAGTCACAATATTATGAACAATCATAAATAAAGGTATTAAAGCTGTCACTTTGCCAACACCTTTTTAAATCATCCACTGATTTGTCCTTTTTAAGTACAAATATGTCCACTTGGGTACAAATATAAATTGAAATGACCGGCATGGACCCTTTTATGACAGCTTTTGTACTATTATTTCTGATAAGGTACAAATAAAATTGGATGAAAACCATTCTTCATCCAAAAGAAACACCTGACTAATCACACACCTGAAATATGGTCTAAAATGTAAAAGTTTAAACGCATAAAGCAAAATTCCTACCTGTTTGTGCTCCATATGTGTGTATCCTTTTAAAGCGGTCAGGTAGCCTCTACCTGTATTGTACTTCAGCTATGGATTTGTTCTCTGTCATGCACCTGCTAGTGGCACAACTCATACATGATCAGAGCGGGACAGGCTCAGCCTGCAGTAACTCATGTCATCCTCTCCCACTCTTTCACCTGTTTAACTGGTTTTACAGTCAGCCTTTTCAAACAGAGTTTCTAAACAACATGTCCTTAGAAACACACACAGAGAGAACATTCCGTCAGCTTCTTTCATCATAAATGAAAAATCATTGCTACGTTGTCCTCCATCACACAAGTGGATCCCATTTTACACAACAACCCACACAACTTCAAAATAAACAAAGGATAATGTGAGTGTCATTTATGGTAAAGGGATAGTTCACTCAAAATGTACTATTTACTCTCAAGTGGTTACAAACCTTTAAAGTTTATTTATTCTGTTAAACACTAAAGAAGATATTTTGAAGAATGTCACCAAGTGTGACCTACATAGTAGGAAAAACAAATATTATGGAAGAGTCAGCTGACAAGAAGAAAAAAAGTCGAACAGGTTTGAAACAAGTGAATGGTGAGTAAATAATGATTTGAGTGTTAAATGAACTATCCTTTTCAGACTAACTGTGAAAAAGTGTCAAAAATCACAGGTTATTCGGAGTGAAAATAATAGACACTGATTACTCACATATTCACAGGTACACCGTCACAAACCAAACATAATCACATATATTAATAGTATTTCTATTACTAAACTAGCAGATATGCGTCATCAACAGGTGTGTGTCTGACACACAGAAACACCTCAATATTTAGCACACCATTTCTTTTATTCAGTAAGGTGTGTCAAACAAATGAACAAATACGGTATTTAAGTTATTTGAAGGCATTTGTTATTAAGGTATTTAAATCACTGACAAATTCTGTTTGAACTCTATTATTAAGGCCTTCGGGAATTACTATTCTACCAATGACAGGCTTGCCAGATTACATTATTTATCAGGAAGGGGAACTGGTTTGGGTCTCTATTTATGAACACATTATGATATGAATACATTATGATGTTTAATATATATGGTGATTTTAAAGTTGTATTTGCGTATAAAGCATAACAATGGTTGTACAGTATGCATTTTCATATTTGAGATACGGTCACAGGGCTAGCTTTGACTGGCCAATTTGACTAAAATATTAAAGTGCCAGGTGGAACCAAAACTACTTTTTGGCCATGCAAATGTTGTTGTGAAACTTTCTTCAAAGAATTCTCATAGACCAAATAACATTTTTTTTTTACTTTAAAGAACAGTTTTGCAGTATGAAAGATGTTAAATCAAATGTTCTTCATGGAACCATTAATGTCAATAAAGAATCTCTATTTCAAACGCATAGTTTACCCAAAAATGAAAATGTAATCAGTATTTAGCCACCCTCAAGTGGTTTCAAAATTGTATGAATTTCTTTATTCTGTCAAACACAAAAGAAGATATTTTGAAGAAAGCTGAAAATCTGTAACCATTGACTTCAATTTAATTCAATTTACAATGTAGATTGTGCCAAAGCAGCTTCACATTGAAGGTTAAAATAAATTGAAAAAGTGTCAGTCCAGTTTTTAGTGTTGGAGTTCAGTTCAGTTCAGTGTGGTTCAATATTCACTACTGAGTGTCCAATCACTCAAGAGCAAATCCATCGATGCGCAGCTCTACAAGTCCCGAACCATGTGAGCCAGTGGTGACAGTGGCGAGGAAAAAAAACTTCACCAATTGGCGAAAGTGAAGAATTAAAAAAAAACTCGAGAGAAATCAGGCTCAGTTGGGCACGACCATTTCTCCTATGGCCAGACGTCTTGTGCAGAGCTGCAGTCTAGGCACCGGAGGCTGGAGAACTCAAGGCTCTGTCCTTGGAGGATCACAGGAATCAGTCTCATGCTGTCTACTCCACTATGCACCAAACAGCTGCACCTGGAACCTTTGGTTCATCTCGTCGCGGGTCTTGGATCACATCCGCGGTAAAAAGAGAGAATAAAGAGAATAATTAGCGTATTTACTTCCATAAATAGCAACGGAAGTCAATTGTTACAGTTTCGAGCTTTTTTCAAAATACCTTCTTTTGTGTTTGACAGAAGAAATAAAGTAAAACAAGTGATTAAATTCTGAAAGAATTTTAGTTTTTAAGTGAACAATAACTAAAGGGACTAAGCCGAAAAGAAAATGAATGAATAAGTGAACAATGACTTTAAAAATGATGACTATTGTTTCACAAATCTGGCAATCCTGCTCATAGTTAAACCTAGTTTTAAATTAAACATTGAATTCAGAAATTCACTCTATTTTAGTATACTAGCATATTAGCTTTCTACCATATAAAACTAGTGAGAGTATGCTGCTCTTTGAACTAGTATGCTGGCCTGATTAGTTGATGCAGATCAGCTGAGTGGAGGTCATAAGTATGAGAGTCCCTAAACGCTGCGGTATGTAGTTAGCTGGTGGTTAGTAAGGAAACCTTGTGAGAGTCACTAATTAGAACTGTAGGATATCAACACTAGTTTAAATCCACAGAAAGGGAACTGATAAATTTGTAATATAATAAAAGCCTAAGAAAACTGTTAGTGTTAGTGAAGTCTCACACACGAAAGGGCATCACATCAATGATTCTTCAGTTAGAAGACCAGTAAACTAGCTTCCTTTCAGTCTATCTTCTCTCAGTGTGTGATGGCCCTGAAGCGAAGGCGAGAGTTGAGCACACTGAGGACGGAGGAGAGCAGAGCACGCTGGAGACTGACCGTCATCACCGTCTGCTGTGTGCTGGCTATAATGGTGTCCTTGATCGTGGGCTTGTACTTTAGTAAGAATTGTTGCATTTTATTGTGTTGTAGTTGCTTGTCTTCAATTACTTGTATGAAACTGACAGGCAATTAACAAAGAAATGTCTTTTTGTTGTTTGTCTTGGGCCACTTCAGCTGTTAAGGTGGTAAACAGCAAGTTTTTCTTTTGCTCTGGCTCCCTGAAGTTCATTACAATTGATAAGGCTTGCAATGGCAGGGCTGACTGTGCAGGCGGGGAGGACGAAAACGTGTGTGTTTCCAAACTACGGATCAATGACACTTTTCCAGGTGACTTTTCTTTATTTATTAGTTTGAAGCATTGAATGCCCAAAATAACTGTTTCAGTTTCCTCAAATGACCAGTTCGTAATTCTTGAAAGAACATTTTAGAGTTCTAGATAACGTTTCCCTATGTAATGAGCCATTTTCCGACAGAACCTTTTGAAAATTAACCTTTTTATTTGTAATAATGGTTCCTCGCAAACACAATGTTCTTTGAAGAGGAAAAGGTTCCTTAAATAATGAATATATTGTTTTACACTAAGAAATGTTTCTTTTAATACCTGTAACTAAAAGGTTGTGAAATAACAATAAAAAAAAAAAACATTCTTCCATGCTTGGGATCACTGCTAAAACCCTCTTTTGGCGACCGTTTCCATTCCACCAAAGATTGTGGTTGAATAAAAATAGAAGTTTATCTTAATAAAAAAGAAATTATTTAAATAAATTTTTCAACAAATATATTCTGGATTAAAATTAATGAAACATTAATATAAATCTGCAAATACAGTAACTTAATTTTTGAATTTTATTTTAGACTCCTTTACAAAGTAAACTTTTCAGTATAAACAAACTTTAGTATTTTTGTATAGATGTCCCTCATGTGGGAATTGTCATATTTTGAAGTCTGTGACATAAAGATTGAAAGGCCCTGCTTTAGAATATTATTCACAGTGTAAAACAACAAAAAGACAACTGAAAGATTCTCTGTGGAATCAAAAACATGGCATCACCATGAAAGAGAGACTATATTGAAAATGCTGATGACTATTATAAGTCTCATGGAGCTGTTTTGTACAAATTTAAGACTTTATTTTGACTTTGCTGTAAGTACACTAAAGATGCATTTGTGGAAGAACGGTGATCATCTATATTTACCTATGCAGTGAGGCTGATGGGGGATAGACTGGTCCTGCAGGTGTACATTAATGAGAGTGGATGGAGAACCGTGTGTGCTGATAACTGGAGGACAAAGCACACGCGGTTAACCTGTCAACAGCTGGGTTATACGGTGTAAGTAGAGCATGCAAAGGCCACAATGGTTAAACTATTATTACCACTCTAAATTAAACCATATGCAAGATGTGTGAGGTATAATGAAGAAATCTGATCACCTTCCTATTGAGTGCATTGTGTTTATCCTGGAATAAATCCACTATATTGCAGGAGTCCACGCAGTACACGAATCCCAGTGAGAAGTCTTTTCTTTAACCCTCAAAATGAATTTGCTACAGTTGGCAATGACTCTGCACAATATGACATTCAAAGTTTCCTCTCAGCCAGGTGAGATAGGATACACACCTCATACGTTTGTGATTTTCTCCACATAAGATCATCACATGAAGCAATGATTCTCTCTCTCCCCCTTTTTCTCTCTCTCAGTGATAAATGTTCCTCTGGCTCAGTGGTGTCTGTGTCCTGCTCAGGTAAGATTTGTGTGTTCATAAAAACCCATATTTTAAGGACAGATGTGTATCCATAAGCTAAACTTCACGAAATTATGAAAATAATAACGAAAAATAACGAAATTAGTGTTATCTCACTAGGGATAAGTATCTTACATTTTCAGAAATCTAATACTTCCCTGCACTGTAGGTTTTTTTTTTCACTTCTACCAATGATAGGTGATCATTATGAGGATACTCTGATGTAAACGAAAGCATGGATTGCACAGTAGACTACTACTGAATGTAGTGTTCTTTTGTAATGCTGTCTAAATTATGGAAGAATGTGTGGAAGCTGATAAATCGTTTAGATTTGTTAAACAGGAAAAGGTGTATGGCATGGTGACTCAGTGGTTAGCACTGTTGCTTCACAGCAAGAAGGTCACTGCTTCGTGTCCCAGCTAGTTGGCATTTCTGTGTGGAGTTTGCATGTTCTCTCTGTTTGCGTGGGTTTCCTCATGCTATTCCGGTTTTCGCAGTCTAAAGATAGGTGATGTTGGTGAATCGGGGAAGATATATTGGCCATGGTGTATATGTGTGAATGTGAGAGTGTGTGGGTGTTTCCCAGTACTGGGTTGCAGCTGGAAGAGCATCTGCTGTGTAAAACATATGCTGGATAAGTTGCCAGATTATTCCATTGTGGCAACCCCTGATGAATAAGCCAAAGCTGAAGGAAAATGAATGAATATCCCTTTAGGTTTATTTGGTGGTTCATTCTGCTGGGGCGACCCCTGATTTAATAAAGGGACAAAGCCAAAGGAGATTGAATGAAATAAAAGGGTGTATTTTGGTGAACTGAATTTAATAAGCTCTCTCCTAATTGTTTTTTTTTTTTTTTTTTGTACATTTTGGCAATCTTAAATACAATAAATGCTTTTTTCTGGTCTTAATGTTTAGTAAAGGCCAAAAACAATATTAATCATAATGACAATAATTGATAATTTTCAGCAGCAGTTATCAGGAAAATATTGTGTCATTCAGTTTAGTGTCATTGTTTATGTTCTGCTCTTCAATAAGGCTGACGGATGACATGTTGTTAAAGCTCTATGGTGTAAAAGAGGAAAGCAAAAAGAAAATAATTTTAAAAAATAAAGCTCAAATGTTTGTGTAAAAGGGCTTTGTGTACTGAGGATAATTTAGAACAAAAGAAACTATTAGCGTTTTGTTTTTTTTGTTTTTTCAACTCATGAGCTGTAATTGGAACACAACTCGCATGAAGTTGAACATGATTGAAAGGAAGTTGAATGGACTAAAGTGCAATTCGAAGACACTGAACAATCTGGGAATTCAATAAAGTCAGGAAGCGTACGCATTTCTTGTTTCTGATTAAAATGAACATCTGCAGACTGTGGGGAGGTGGTGGGAGAAGACCGTATTGTCGGTGGAGTGGACACCTCAATCGAGCACTGGCCATGGCAGGTCAGTCTTCAGTTTAACCACCGGCACTTGTGTGGAGGATCTTTACTGTCCACCAGCTGGATCGTCTCAGCGGCTCACTGCTTCACGGGGTGAGTAATGTGTCCAAGAACAGAATTTTAACACTGAATTAAATCAGTTTTTTAGTAGAATGATGGTAGCATATATACACTTAAACAAGTAGCTTCTCAATCTTTTTCTTTTTATAATAATGAAATGCATCTGTATGTTGTTGACTGTGTCAGTTGGTTTATGTGGATGTTTTGGGTTTCTGTGTCAGCCGGACCCAAGAGCTGAGCCGCTGGACTGTGGTATTGGGTCAGACCAAAGTGATGGACGTCAACGGTGTCAGTATAGAGATGATTGTTATCCACAAAGACTACAACCGCTTGACTAATGACTTTGACATTGCCATGCTGAAACTCACCTGGCCTGTCAAAACTGGAGGTAAAGTCCTTCAGGCATTTGTTAGTTAGGTCCATAATTACACATTTCATGCAACTGATGCAATATAAGAATTTCATAAAATATGCAATATAAGAATCATTCTAGGACCCTCAGAAATTAAGAGACTGATTCTGAAGGAACCCTTATTTTTTGCCATAGTACATTTTAATAATCTAAGGAAAATGAGTGCTACTGTCACTGTCAACTTTTCAAAGGTGCACATTCATACTGTAGCACTAATGTGCTCTTTAGATGCATACAATATGAATATGTACCCTTTTGGTACAAAGATATACCTTTTGAAAAGGTACCGTGACTGTTTGTACCTTTATTTCTGAGAGTGCATCAAGAAACCATTCGTGCACTTGATAGTTTCCATGGATACTTAAGGTTCTTTGTGGAACCATCAATACCAATAAAGAACCGTTTATGTTTTTATAGCTTAGCAACTGACAGCCATTAATACCCATTATTGTTAACCAAGAGTAAATTGAGAAACTGGAAGTGTAAAGCCAACATAGAGTTACGTTTACTTGGGGTCTAGTATGACAGGGTTAAGTGTGAAAGCCCTTAAGAACGCTTCATCAGTGGTTTTCTGCACTTGTTTTATGCCTACCTTCAGAATCGATCTTACCAGTTTGTTTACCACCGCACCGGCTGGCGATAAAAGACATGCTTGTGGTGACTGGATGGGGATTGCTAAAAGAGAGAGGTAAGTGAGAGGTTTATTGGCACTTAATGGATTAGAGGGAACTCTGGTAAGGCAGGACTGTGACATTCTACCCATTTTAGCAATGAGCCTTTTGTTGCGTTTCTCCCTTATCCTCTGTATTGTTCTGTGTCCAGCATGTCCTCATTCTGGTTGGTTTGACAGGTGCGCTGCCCACAGTGCTGCAGAAAGCCTCAGTGCCGCTGATCAACAGGTCTGAGTGTTCCAAACCCACTCTTTACAGTTCCAGCATAACTCCCAGAATGCTCTGTGCTGGATTCCTCGAAGGAAATGTAGACGCATGTCAGGTAACAATACTGGCTCATGTCAAAAGATATATACATTCACCAGCCACTTTATTAGGTGCAGCATGTTTACACCAGGCTAAACCTGCTTTGCCATTAAAACGTAATTGTGTGTGGCAGAGATTTAACAAGTCCTGGAAACATTGCTCTGTGATTTTAATCTATATTCACATGGCATCATGCAGATACTCATGACTCCTCAGTGATCTGAATCTGCCATTCCACAACACCCCGAAGTTAACCTGTTAGATTGTGGAGACCATCCAAATATACAGAATTCATTGCTAAACAATATTGAGATTTGAGTTTTGTGCATTATCCTGCTCATAAGATTGGGACCCTGGGGTCCAGGGTTGCCAGGTTTTTCCATCAAAATTGGATTTAACCAATTCCTGTCTTTTTATATCATGATATCTAAAGTTTTTTCATATTGCATCAATTACACACACACACACACACACACACACACACACACACACACACACACACACACACACACACACACACACACACACATATATATATATATATATATATATAGTTGTATTGAAATATCTGTAAAATGTATATTCTACCAATGATTAACTAATAATGATGACATATTTTGATATCATTGGGCAAGATTTAATAAGCCATTGGCCTAGTTTTTCTGCAAAATGATGAATGGATGGACATGGTCCAAAACAAAACTGTGTATACTGGGCCTGCTAGTACCAGTCAAGCATTTAAGCACATCAAAGTGTGCCAAGAAACTAGCACCCACACCATTACACCACCTACACCCTGAATTGTAGATGCAGGCAGGATGGACTGGACCCATGCTTTCATGCTGTTTTACAGCAAATTCTGAACCTGCCATTTGAATGTCACTGTAGAAATCAAGACACATTATTACACCATGCAGCCTTTTTCCAATCTTCCCTTGCCTAATTAATTGGCTGACAGTAGCAGTGCTAATTGTGGTCGCCTGCTGCCATATTGAAGTCTTCTCTCTCTTTCAGGGGGACAGTGGGGGTCCGCTCGTGTACCTCTCATCTCGTTGGCAGTTAATGGGCATAGTGAGTTGGGGAGTGGGCTGTGCGCGTGAGGGAAAACCTGGAGTTTACACTGATGTTACTCAACTTCTAGACTGGATATACTCCGTAATGGAGGTATGTTTCACATGTGTGCACATTAATAGGACATTCTACCAGAAACGTACATTTTTACTTTACTAAATAAATGTGACCGGGCCTGACCTTTAAGCCTGTCGTTCTCAAATCATACAAACACGGGCATAAAATCATATAATTCAAGAATAGAACGCATTCATGGTCACTGTCAGCTTCATACCCATCAAATGATGTCACTTCCAAGTCATAGTCTTAAAGGTGTATTGCATGCATTTTATGTTACATTAAATTAAATTCTGAACAATCCATCTCATGTACCAGGGGTCACCAATCTCTGTCCTGGAGGGCCGGTGTCCCTGCAGGGTTTAGCTCCAACTTGCCTCAACACACCTGCCTGAATGTTTCAAGTATACCTACTAAGACCTTGATAAGCTTGTTCAGGTGTGTTTGATTAGGGTTGGAGCTAAAATCTGCGGGACACCGGCCCTCCAGGAACAAGTTTGGTGATCCCTGTCATGTACTCTTCCCATGTTATGATCTCTATTCTTCTGGTAGAAGATACAGAACCTTCTGCTGTAAGCGGAAAAGACTTAAGAACTCTTTTCCCTGTGTCAATCCGAGTATTGAACACTGATCGAGAGTGTGCATATGTTTTCTTCTGGTATGTAGTTATATATATATATATATAATTTTTTATTGTGTCAGAACTTGCTGAAGTGCCTTGTGAGTCCACAGAAAATTTCCCCTTGAGGGACAATACAGTATAAAAAACAATGCAAATGTGGACTGACAGAAACATGGTGACAATTGTAAATTTATTTGTAGTATATATTTTTAGAATTTATTTATAATTTTGTGGTTTTAATCCGTTGATGTGAATAACAACTTTTGTAAATAACAGTTTTTAGCATAACAAAACGATAAAGCTGTAGGTTCAGTTAGGCTGAGGACACGGACAGTGACGGTTTGTATAATGTTTTCAATAAAGAGCAAAAATCTGAGAACCAAATGAACGACATATTACTTTACAGAACAACTTAAAGTAATCATACATCAGTCCATTTTAGACATTTCTGGGATGAAATACTTTTTATTCGCTGTATTTATTTTTATTTCAGGGACAGATCATGTACGTTTCTGGTAGAATGTCCCTATATACATGAATGAAAATCTAATTCCAGACTGATTGTCTGTTTTTGTTGTTGTTTTTAAGAGAAATCCATGAGGTGAATCGTGGAAGCATCACTTCATGCTTTCATGATAGGAGGAAAGAAGATAAGAGCATCAGTAGTGTTCATCAATTTAGATTTCAAATTTTATAGTAATATTATGATCTTAATGTTCAGTTTGGAATGATACCAAAACTTCATGCTTTTTAAGTGACATTAGTGGTAGCGCTGATAATTGTTCCTGTTAAGCTGTTTGTTCACTGTAAAGTTATTTAAATATTGTAAATGTTTTAATATTTTTCATGTAAGTCAAAATAAAATAATAAAAGCTTTTACTTGAAACAATCCAGCACACAAGTTTTATCCAAAACATTTTATTTTAGTAGCTTCTTATAATAAAGAAAAATATGCGTGACTGTACAGTCCCATGAGGAATAACAGGCCTGCACTGGATTATGGTAACAATGGGATCAAGAATTCTGGATTATGGGTTGAGTGGAGCATCTATGATACAGCATGAGGTTTACATTCAGTATGGCAGGGACTGATGTCAAACAATGTCTGCAGTTCAACTGCCATTTCGGTATCTGGTTCCAACTCCGTCGTTTTCCAGACATTGCTGACCACTGAGCCCTAGAGGTCTCCATTCACATTAGTATAACTTGTGTATTCACATCCGCAGAGTTCATAAAGCATCCGAATGTATCTGATACAGCTTAAAAAAATAATAAAATAAACGGCGATGATACTCACTCTTAGGGCTTTCAAGATGTACGGGACGTTAGGTGTAATGATTATTTGAGTAATTTGTGGTCCCTCCCTGGTCATTCATAAAATACAAGTCAATGGCTACCCACACAGTAAAGCGTACACACATAAAACACATACAGGCAACACAAAACCAACACCCATGGTTCTGGATGAGACTGGTCTTATAAAGAGAAGCTATCATACTGCAAGATACTAAACAATTGGCAAGTTACTTTCAATAAAGCCTAAATGTTGAGAATATTTAGGTGTGTGCATTAATGATATATCATCCCCACTTTCATTCGTAGTGTGAGTGAAACCTTCTGACTCTGAGATGGAATGACTAATCCATATAAAATTAATATTCTAGACATGCGTTTGTCAGAATGCAACCGAAAATGTGCAGGCAAGACTGTTGTGAATGTGCTTAAGTTTTACTTCAGTTTTTCCTACATGTTGTGTCTTTGTGTGTGTGTGTGTGTGTGTGTGTGTGTGTTTGTTGTGCTGGAAGCCATTGACTTTCAAGAAATCACTAGCCCATTTGAGTGATTTAAATAAACTGAAAATATCAACTGAGCGGTCCACCTTTTCATGGTTTTCTTTTGTCATCTGTATTGCTTTATCTCTGACGTTTCTACAGAAAGCAGTTTATCTGAACAGAGTATCATACAGTAGAATATGAACATTTGTGTCTTAAAATGCATGAAACAGGCGTTTGTGAGTCCTCAGACAGGAACTGGATTCAAACTACAATACCAAGACATGAGATGCATAAACGGAGAACAACAATTTAAGAAGAACACTGATTTCAAGTAATGGTGGAAACATCCACTAGCTGATGTGAGGTTTATTTTTTTATCCTAAAGCGAGCCTTTTTGTGTTGTTGGAAAAAATGTGTAATCACATTTAGGACTATCATCGAGCCTGACAAATAATAGCTAATCTAACCAAAACTGATATGTTCTTAATTAAATAGTGCATTGATTAAGGTAAGAGATAATTAAAAGCCCTAAAGATCCTAAAAGCAGACAGAACATCAAACATCATTTACTTAATGACCTGAGAAAACCTTGACCGTTCCAAATGTTTAAATATATTAAATGCAAGTTTAGCACAATGATATGATTAACATATTTCTGAACAAGAGGTAGAACAAGGGCTCAGACGTACCTTCTTGATATTTCTCCTACTGGACGAAGCTAAAGAGCCCTCTGAACGGATATTGCTTTACTGACCTGTGTGCCATCACGAGATGAAAAAATGAGGATCAAAATTTCAATCAAATACTGTGTATTCTCAATATATTGCAGAAGTTATCTGGTCAAATAACACACAGCTTGTTCACTGACCCTGACTCAAATGCAAAGGTTTGTACGGTTATTATTTCCAAAAAAATAAGTGACCTTACATTCATTTCAACTACTCCCCTTTTAAAGAAACAAATATAGACATCTGTGACCCTGGACCACAAAACATAAGTGTCAGTTTATTGAAAATGAGATTTATACTTAAAATTAAACTGAATAAAGAAGCTTTTGTGAGATATGACTGTATTTGCACTAGTGTTAAATATTGAGGAAAAATTGCCTTTAAAGTTGTCCAAATTAAATTCTTAGCTGTATATGCAAATTACTGATTATACATTTTTACAGTAGTCCTCATCAAAAATATTGACCATGATGTTAACTAATAAAGATCATTTTGACCCACAGCAAGTGTGTTTAAAACAAGTTTAATAGACATCTACACTCAGAAATAAAGGTACGTGAGCTGTCACTGGGGTGGTACCTTTTCAAAAGATACGCATTTGTTCTTAAAGGGTCCATATTGGCATCTTAAAAGTATATATCAGTACCTAAAAATTTTAAGAGGAACACTTCTGTACTTTTTAGGTACCAATATGTACCCTTGAGGTATTAATATGGAGCCTTTAGGTACAAATGTGTACCTTTTGAAAAGGTACCACCCCAGTGACAGCTCACGTACCTTTATTTCTGAGAGTGTAATAGATGTCTAAACATACACATCTTGGCTAAAGCGATGCTAAATTTGGGCTGTCAGTGAAAATCTAATAGATGCATAAGAATACCCCAAAACTAGACTAGTCCTTAAATGTCTAATCTGTTTATTTCATTGCAAGTCAAATTAACCTCTTAAGGCCCAAGCTGATTTTTTTTTGGCATGCCTTTTTAATTTCTCTGCTATTTGGGCTTATTGAAACCTAATTATAATAAAAATCTAAGTATCATCTTTTAATTTGATGTATTTTTAGAGAAAAATGATGTCCATATATACAGTATGTGCACTCGTGGTTAATAACACATACACATATTTTTAACATGTTTTGACTATCGGAGAGTAAAAACCTTTTTGTCCATTTTAGACAGTTAAAAATAGTGTTTGGGACATTTCATATGCTACAGGATATGCAGTTGCAGTTGCCTGTAAATATAAAACATTCAAAGTACGCAATTGTGGACATGAGAGCTAAAATGTGCTGTCCACGTATGTGGCCACTAAGCCCTAGGAGGTTAATTAATTTTGGACTATTCTTTGACATCTCTCAGGAATAAATGCATAAAATCTGTCACTGAGGTTGTACCTTTTGAAAAGTTTCACTTTTGTACCGTAGAAGTGGACATTAGTACCTTTAGGGCACACTTCTGTACCTGTGAGGTACACATTTGTACATTTTAGGTATTAATATGTACATTTAAGGACCTGTTACACTGTAAAAAAAAGTAAATACGTAAAATGTACGATAAAAAACAGCAGCTGTGGTTGCCAGTATTTCACATTAAAATGCCGTAAAAGTAATTTCTTTTTTACAGTAAACTACCTTATTTCATTAATTTATAGAAGTAATATCTGTATTTTTGAATTACCAACTTCTATACATCTTTTGTTACACAGATCGACAAGTCAGCACAGCCATATGCAGGTGGTGCTGAGAAAGTAACATGGTCACTCGCATAAAATTTAAGTCATGGAAAAAAAAACATCAACATTAGATGTAATAAATCTGTAATGTTCATAACTGGTGGGGAATTCTGGGGAAAGTCAATTTACGGTTATTTACTGTATATAATACGGAAACATACTTTTAACCAGGTTAGAGATTTTTACTGTAGCATTTTTACAGTTTTTTACCATTGAAATCACAGCCATTTTTTTACAGTGTAGGAACAAAAACATACATTTTGAAAAGGTACCACCCCAGTGACAGATTTTGTACCTTTACTTCTGAGAGTGTAGATTTTCACTGACAGCCACAATTTAGCAAAGATCATAAAGATGTCTATTAGATGTCTATTAAACGCAAAATTGCTTGGGTGCATACTATTGCTGAAAATAAACATGTGCAATATACAGTATGTCTGGTTTTGTTTTCCAGGGTCACATTAGTGATGTTACATGAGACGATGGCTACTGGACACACAGTATAGATTTCTATTACAGGTCTAAGTATAAATGTACCAGATTTCTCCGAGGTTGTTGTTGTGCTCTATAATTAATCAATGACCAAATCTGAATTCAGAGTTCATCCACAGATCTAGAAGCAATTCCAATTCTTCAAATCTACACTGCTCATCATGGAGCAAACTCCTTTTGGCACTGAAAGCAAGCTGCTTCTTTAAGGAAGACTTGTCCTGCATCACCCAGTATTCACAGTAAAATCAGTTATTGCAACATTAAGAAATAATGGTAGATTTCCTTCTATTACCAACCTGCTTAAAATACCGTATATCTCACTCAATAGAACATTTCGCTAAAAGAGGTAACATCTTTAAACGTGACATGAGAATGTGCAATCCGTCATTTAGAGATGACGTTAGAGCTCTGTAGATTCAATAAAAGATTGCTTGGGCATTTTGTTTGACTTCAGATCTAATCGAATGAACAGACCTCACCAGACACGCTTGACGTCAGTCCCTTCTCTGCTCTCCACCGAAGTCCCTGAATCCTTCAAATGAAAGTTTGAAATGCTTTTTAGCTGAAAACATCCGAGACCTATAACCAGTAACGTCTCGAGTGTTAAATCTGTATTTACATGATATATACTTTCTTTATTATTCAGTTATTTTATATGACTGCATGATAATGAGTTTATTGCCTTTAAATATTGCATTTTCAAGATGTCAAAGGGTGAGGTGCATGGTTTACAGGTCACAGTATGTCTGCTTGCATCTTAAGGTTATATGTGTGTATATATATATATATATATATTTCTTTTGTTCCTCAGTTTTTGGTATTCATATTTTGTTTAGCGTGGAAATCAACCAAGCTGTTTTTGCACTTTCAAAGCTGATGCTAATTATGTTCAGTGTGTGATACTTTAGTTTCATTGTTTCAATAAAAAAGCATTACATATAATGTTTCTACTGTTATAGTCAGCCATGTATCCCTAAAATGTCTGGCCATTTAACACATGCTATAATGCATTGGAAATTATTTGAAGCAGCATTGCCAGTGTCTCATTCAGGGTTTTCTCTAAGGGAATACGGATTTCTATGGATTGTCAAGTATCATTCATTAGCTTGTATGTACTAACTGTTTGGTGGCTTTTGCAGCGTTTTCTATCTTTATTTTTTCAATTTCTTTTTTGATTTTATACATAATTTTTTTATTCATTTCTTTTTTGCATCATAATGTTCTGCATTGTTTTTTTTTGTCTCGCCAAAAGGTGGCGACAGAAGCATTAACAGGCACCTGTGTTTCATTTTCAAGCAAAAACGCTAATGAGGTTTATGTTGAACTGGACTCAAGACTGTTCAAATAAGGCCTAATTCTCCGTTCACGATCTTTTCTCCATTCACATGTACCGCATTAAAACATGCAGTTTCTTTGACCAGGTATGTCTCGATCAGTGAACATTACAACTCACTAGTGTCCTGTCCAGAAAAAATCCCTCAAACTTTCTGAGCTTTCTACTAAAGATACTTTTTCAAAACTGATTGAATTTTGACAAACAAACCCTTGCTTGAAACAAAACTTAATCCCAAGACATTATTCTGCTAGTGCAGAATTCAATTCCTGCACCTACATGAGGCCACGGGCCCTTCACAGTTTTACAGTCCAGTTCAATGAACTAAATGAATAGCATAGCTACATATATCCCTGTCTCAAGCATTATTCGAAGAAAATATTTTCTTTTTCTATCATAAGAATAAATACAGCCCACAGATTCAGTGTGGGTTGAGAAACTAAAGTGCATGAGGCTGCATGTGGTGCATATTTAAATGCATATATAAATTTCAATATATGCAGAAATACATAATGCCCTTTTTTCACTCATATCCGTGTTTGCGAATATTTCAAATGAGCCGTGTGAACAGCATTGAAATGTACGAATGGACATTTTTTAAGTTAGTTTCATACTATCGTTGCTCATGAAAACTGAAGCATGTAGTGTTTCTAAACACGGATGTGAATGAACAGCGAGAGCACGGCATGATGGCTGATCCATGTATTCACGTGCATGTGTGGTTGTGTTTGGTTGCACGCTGTCATGCTTTCTTTGGTGTAGATTTGGAGCCCGACAGACCGTTCTCTGTGTTATCAATCCCTGAGGAGGTGACAAGGCACTCCTTACTGGAAAACAAAAGAAAGAAAGAAAGAAAGAAAGAAAGAAAGAAAGAAAGAAAGAAAGACATTATAAATAGAACAATAATAAAGTAGAAATATTATTATTTTTAAACTATATCACATATTTTACAATTCAATTAAAATATCGTCAGCCAACAGTATTTTGATTATTTGGCACAAGTAATTGACCCTTCGCAAGCAGTTTGATTGACAGGCCAATCATAATGCCAATAATCTGTGGCCCCATCACTGTCCGTCATTTGATCAGACAAGCAAAGCAGTCAGACTAACCAAATGTATTACGAGTAATATCAGCGATTAACACAAAAAGTGCTCGTATGGGACTTACAACACCAACAGCAGGTACCCAAAAGACTGGACAATACCCAATTTAATTTTTGTTCAACTCAAAGAAGTGAATGATACAAATAAGTTTGTGTGGATGGTTCACCATCAACTGTCGATCAATGGTCTTGTCATTTGCTGAATGGATAACTCAAAGCCCTCCGCCTGAACTAATCTTATCTCTTATCAGACCAGAACAGCCCATGTAACATTAGTTTATGGCGTGACATGACAATATAACCAGTAAACTACCTGAATACTCTGAAGGTGACAGGTGAGATGAGCTAACCTAAACTGCATAGCCTGGATACCCAGATAAACAATGAATTCATCTTTACTTTCTCTTAGTTCACAGATTAATTGGTTTTGTCTTGTTTGGGATGCCACCGTTTGCAAGTGTTTATAAGAAGGATTCCAGAAAGACCCTAGTGACAGACGAGTCTTCGTATTGATTCCGTGGGCCAGAATGAACACCCACCGGTGACCTACTCAAACTTGCAGCTTGTGTTTGGCCAGAAGAGAAATGGTCGTGCCCAACTAAACCTGATTTTTCTCAAGATTTTTTCCTCCACTTTCATCAATTTATGAAGTTTTGTTCCTTGCCACTGGCTTACTTGGTTTGGGACTTTTGAGGCTACGCATCGATGGATTTGCTCTTCAGTGTTTGGATTTTCAGCAGTGAATGTTAAACCACACTGAACTACTAAACTGAACTTTGAAAACTGGACTGACGCAGTTTCAATTTGCTAGAACTTCTATGTTAAGCTGCTTTGACACAATCTAGATTGTGAAAGCGCCATAGATATAAACATGAATTGAACTGAATCAATTTAATCATCCGGACTTCCCATCACTAGAGACTTGTTGGCTATAGCTTCAATCAATTTCAAGTTACTCTCACATCCTAAATATTTCCCTCATATGCATGTTGCAGACTTTTATGTCAGCTTCTGCCTGAAATCAGTATGTCATTTCACCATTTTTCTAAAAATATTTAACCATTTCCCTGGGGACTGCACAAATTTATAGTGGAGTGCCATGGCTGATGCTGAAAGTGTATTGGACATAGAGAAGGGTACGGCTATTGTGAACGGTTAATTGAGTGACTGAAGAGAGTAAGAATTAGAGAAAGGCCCAATCCCAATTCTACTTCTTAGCCCTTCTCCTTACCCCTTCCCCCTACGCCTCATTTTGCGCGTTTATGTGAAGGGGTAGGGGTGTCCCAAATCTATTTATCTAGGTGTAGGGCTAAGGGAAAGGGCTAGATACTCTTTCGAACAGAGATTTTTTAGGACCACACTCGAAACCAACGGGTAAAAAAATTTCCCAGAATACACCAGCCACAACAGCAGCATAGCTGCACCCGGAAGTAAGGAGAGGCATAAATTAGTATCATTACAAATTTTTACAACAAACAAACATATGTTTTAATACATTCATATCGGTGCTTGTGTTTTACCATCAAGCTTTAAAAAAACGCTAAATAATATATATATTTATATAATCCCTAATAATAACTCCTGTATAGCAGTCCCACAACATTCGGTCACTCGATGACACTGGAATACACTGTCAGAAAAGTCTAGTGGCTGGTAATGAGATTTTTACAGTGTCTGGTATAATGTTATTGTTGTTTTCGTGTGTTTACATAGATGAGTATGGCCAGGGTGTAGTATAGTTAGGAGCTTATTGCCATATTAGATCGTTATGATAACATAATATATGCCTTCAGTAATTTTCTGAAGATAAATACCAAAAAATGACACGACTGTAATAACTACAGCAGTTACGATCGTCTGATCTCATATGAATCATGAGATCGCGATGACATGATAATGTGTGCAGGTGTTGTAGTGCTGTGCCATTTAATATGGGTAAATTTTGAAGGCCTTCCCCTTCACACTCTGTTTCAAGATTCAAGGGGAAGAGAAAGGGGTACAAAAATAGAATTGGGATTGGGCCTAAGTTGTTATAAACTCACTTTTTTTCCTCCATCTTTGCAAGAATGAACAAGGTTAGGTTCTTTAGCAGCATGAAGGTCATTAAAAAAGCGATGAATCCACCAACACAGGAGGCGATGATGATGGTGAGCGTGTTATCGACCACCTTTACTGAGAAAGCGATAGCAAGAGAAAAAAGACAAAACAAGAAGCGAGTTATTTTAGTAGTGACCTTGAAATGTACTACATGAAATATGTGTTCATCCTAATTCACTCCCTCTGCCCACCACACTTACGTTCCTCTACTACATAGAGAGTGAAAAAGGCGCTGTGATTCCTGCCCTTCTCTTTGGGGTTTTTGCCGAAGCAGGTGTAGACTCCTGCGTCCTCGAATGTGACATTCCAAAGCAGAATAGAGATGTTATTTCCTTTACTGGAGCCAACATACTCCACCCGCTCACGGTAAATTTGCACCTTATTTGGCTCCATATGATCGGTTGGAATCACAGAATCTGCCACCTTATTGAAAAAAAAGAGAACTGTCAATTGTAAAGATTTAACTGGACATATTATGTGAAGTTCAGGCTCAAAATGTATGCATTATTTATTTTTTAATCCTAATATGCAATTCTGCTTAATAATATCATTAACTTTCTCCACTAATGTTTTGTAACTATGTCTTTAAAGCTACAGAATGCACTGATGTCTTAAAATTTTTTTATAGCTGCCAACTGAAAACACCACATTGATGATGATCTTGGAATGGATCTTGCAGCGTCACTGAAAAACAAGTCAATGCAATGATTCCTATGAACTGTTCCCCTTCCACCTCGTGTGTCCTTGAAGGCATCCAAAACCAGCTCAAGATGAAGAGAGGCTTTCTATTTATACTACATCCAATCAATGCTAGACTCACATTAGAAACAGTAATTCACTTCAAAAAGATGTTTGAAGTGACTAACCTTTTTGGTAGTATTTTGTAAAACTTTGTTTTAAAAATTGGCAATCAATCTGACAAAAAGTATGTTTGCTACACTGCAACCAGATGGCCAGGCCAGCTATGTCCACTAAACTTTGTTGACATTTTCACTATAAACAATATATGAAGCACGAAATGGCGCCAACTGTATTTGTGTGATCACACAAACATAAGCGTCTGTACAACGTTGTCATAATCCATGTGAGAAATGTAGTTAACTGTTTAATGACCAAAAACATAATTACGCTGACTTTTTAAAAGGGCCACGAAACCCCCCTGATTCAGCAGGGTGTTTTCACACCTACAGTCTGGAAAAGCTCAGGAAAGTGGGTGTGTCCAGCTCTGTTTAGGTGGGAGTGTCAGGGGAGGGAAAGAGGGAAGGTTTTGCAAAAAATGGGAGTTTCCATTTGGGCACGCGCTGACTTTCAAACAGGCAAAACAAAAACACAGACGCAGGGGAGAAAGACTGTTTACATTGACATCAGTAATCTAATTATTAGCCAAATTAATAATTTGTCGACTTTAACTGCAGTTTGGCACTTTCACTCAGGAAGATTTCCTGCGTGTCCCTCGACAAACGAGATATTAAATCTGAGTAACTGCTGGAGGAGTGCAGATTTAATGGAGTGTGTTAGACCGCACAGCGTTTATTAGAAACACTTCATTTCATTCAACACCACATTTCTCTGTAACTTAGGCGCCCTCGGTAAGCAGCGTCAGAAAGCCATGTCACCATGTAACCATGTGTGTTTAGACTATACTGTCACAAAATGCGACGAAAATTCTACATGACGGTAACCGTTTGATTAGGAGTTTATATGTTTACACTCGGAGAGCGAGCAGCATTCTCTCACTTACCACATCTGTAGAAACAGGAAAATCAACACCAACTGGACCGTGGCTGTTTTTTGAAAAGGAGACGAGCTGCACATCGGGATTTCACCATTTCCAGATGTGGAAAGCTCTCGGGTAAAAATGTTCCTTACAAACGCATTTCTGTCGCGTGCACTGTAATCCACCGTGAGTCCAGTTGCGCTCTCAAAGCGGGGAAATGAAAGCAAAACTTTCGTTGGAGCACGTTTATAAACACAACACTGGCGACCTGTGTCTGCAAACTCTGTACACGATGTAGCGTCTCTCTGCCGTCTGAACACTGTAGCAGGTAAACAATCTTCGAAGCTATCATGCATATTAATGAAGTTGCACCGCATAGACAATAGAGCGTGCTGATTGGTTTGAACCAAGTCTATCTCAGGAATCAATGCTGCACACTCAGAGACGTCACGATGCACTCGCCGGTACAGACGTCCACTCTCCACGCTGGAATACACGCATGGATCTCATCGACGTGACGCAGCTTCAAGAATTCGAAAAAACAACCAATTTTCACTTTTTAGCTAAATATATTTGTGTCCTATTAGTGTTTATAGCAGCGTGGGACGCATATATGACTGTCAACAGCTCAAAAAATGTGTTTTGTTGTTTTGTGACCCTTTAACACAATTTTTTATTTCCAGGCTGAAATTATAATTAGTTTAAAAAAATAACCAGGTTTTTACTTGTTTTTGTGGTTAAATCACAAATAATAAATAATTTTGCTACACTAGCCATCATTTAAACATGATATTTGTAATAATGGTAATCAATACCCCCAAAAGCACGATTATTACACTCTTACTGCAATAAGCTATGGTTGACTTTCTTACTGTTTGCTGGTTAGAACATGTTTGAACACGTTACGTTTTTGTGATTGTTCTATTCTGTGCAAATTTGACCAATTATGCTATTATTTCTATCATTAATTTACAATTTAACATCCATTATTGGTCGAATAAAGTATTCTAGTATCCCATGGTTACCTTCTGCATGGTGCCATTGTCATTGAACTCCCATTTGAAGTATAGGTTAGTGATCCCAATACAGCTGGCATAGGTACAGGGCAGAAGGACTGTGCTGCCATTCACAGCTTCCAAGAAAGGCACCTTGCCCGTGTTCATTTCCAAAGCATGAACACAACACACACCTGAAACAAAAAAGACAAAGCAAATCAGCAAGGTCAGATATTGAAATACTAAACTAGCATACACTAAATAAAAAATAAATATAACGTGTTTATGTTCTTAACCATCCATCAATCATCAATCTTAATCATCAACAATCACCATTTATCCTGAGAAGGATAGTCACAGGGTCAGCAGTCTCAGTAAAGAAACCCCAGACTTTCCCCTCCACCAGCTCTTTCAGAAGGATCCCAAGGTGAGGACTGTGATGTTTCCCAGTGTGGCACAGCTGGGGCCACACCCTGGCGTCTTTTGTTGAGTCTTTCTGCACAGGATCTGAGCAGACACAGTCCAAAGAAGCAATGTGTGTTCATCCTCCAATCCTGTAGGAGCCACCTACCTACAGGAGGAGCTAGTGCAATGTGGATTGGGTCGTGATTAAAGGACAGGGCCACAATGATCTTCTCACTGAAGCTAAGCAGGGCTGAGCCTGGTCAGTACCTGGATTGGAGACCACAAAACTAGGTTTCTATTGGAAATGGTGTTAGTGATGCCAGCAGTGGGTGCTCAATCTGTGGTCTAAGTCCTAATGCCCCTGTATAGTGAAGGGGACACTACTGTCAGTGAGCGCCATCTCATGGATGAGATGTTAAACCAAGGTCCTGACTCTCAGCGGTCATTAAAAATCCCATGGCACTTCTCACAAAGAGCAGGGGTGTAACCCCGGTGTCCTGGCCATCATCCCCATCCACCGAATTGGCTCTATCACTGTCTCTCCACTCTCCCCCTATATCTGGTGTGTGGTGAGCAGACTGGCACCACTGTCCTGTGGCTGCTGTCGCACCTGTTGGAGCTACACACTGGTGGTGGTATGGAAAGACCCCCCTTATGATAGTAAAGTACTTTGGGGGTATGGTCATACACAATAAATGCACTATATAAATGAACATTACTTACAACTAGTTACTTTGGACATAGAAACCTTGCTCTTGGGACATTGAATATCACCTCACTTGGAGAGGAGTATGAAATTAAAGGTTTTAATGCCTCCAGAGCCTTTTGTGGTGGTAATAGAAAAACCAGGTTGTGGACATCAGAGGTTGACCACCCAAGATGGGTACCAACAGACCAAGCTGCAGCCCGGGTGGTCGTTGAAGCAAAATCTCTGGCCTGGGAAGTTTGGGAGTTTGGCACCAAATGAAGGGGGTCACCAACACTGTTTACAGTAGATTGGGGGAACCGTTGACCTCTACTGGGGATGTTGTCGGCTACTGGAATAATTTGAAGATCTGCTTAATACCTGCCTTTAAAGAAGCAGAGACTGAGGAGGCAGAAGTTGACATGTCCATTACCCAATATGGAGCTACTGAGATAGTTTGCAAGCTCCAAAATTGGATGAGATGGGGGTGACTGAGATCCATCAACCAAAAGATGTGTTCCAACTACAAGGGGGTCACAGTCCACAGCCTCTCTGGAAAAGTCTATGCTAGAGTACTGGACAGGAGAATCCAGCCAATAGTACAACTTATACTCAGGAGGAACAATGTGGTTTCATCTGGGCCCTCACTAGAGTGCTTGAGAGTCCATGGGAGTTTGCCCGATTAATCCACATATAATTTGCAGACTTGCAGAAACACTTGTAGAAAGCTTCAAACATGTGCCTTGTAGTATTCTGATAACAGATGTCCAGTCTCTGTACGACTTACTGCTGCATCTTCTTTACCAAATTTTATTGTAATATTCTCTTGATGTTTCCTGCATTGAACTTGCTGCCAACCTTTGAAGAATATTTGTTCACATTTAGCGTTCTGTACAGTCATCATCTCAGCACTCAGACACATATAAATAAATAATGCACAAATCTTCTTGAGACTAACAAGAGAAGTATCAATAAATAAAAATAGCTGAGTATGACGTTTTAAATGTAACAAGTGTCAGACATTAATGCAATGCGTTACATTGCCAAAAACCACAGGTTCACAGCGGATGCAGAACTGAAAAAAGGCCTATTTTCAACTATGGTTTAAAATGTCTACCAAAATAATAAATGTTCTGTACACAATTAAATATATGTTAGTAATATATTAAGTAATAAATGAATACATCCAAGTAATAAATTGATCATTAAAACAAATAAATATTATTTCTGTATATAAAAATTACAAAGAGATAGCTAATAAAGAGACAGCCCTGCTATTACAAGGTCAGTTCTGTAAGTTGTTTTCTACCATTCAGAACACAGCTGATTGTGGAATTTGAATATGTCAGCATGTGGTTTCGCAAGGTTCATATAACAGCTTTTCACATTTCAAATGTGGTCCTCCAGAGATACTGTTTCATCCGCATAGCAGCTTTTTGGTCATCTATATTTAACTTTTCCATGTTTACCATGTTTACTATATTGTTGTTCTCTTCAAATTAACCCCCAAAGAGGTCATTTATTAATTAATAACTCTGTAAATCATCACTTACTAATTAGTTTGTTGATATGCTTGGTACAGTAGTGAAACTGCACATTAATACATATACACACTCATCAGCCTTTTTATTGTGTACACCTATCCAAGTGTTCTTCAAATCTACTTAGCCAGTAGCATTGCAGCAGCTCAATGCATTTAGGCATAATGACATGGTCAACATGATCTGCTGAAATTTAATCAAGCATCAACGATTATTAACATGAAACCTGGCATGATTGTTAGTGCAGAAACTGACTGGTATTACAGAAACAGCTGATTTATTGGGATTTTTTTTTGCATATAACCATCTCTAGGGTTTACACAACATTATCTTGAAAAAAAAAGCAAGTGAGCAGCATTTGTGTGAAAATGCCTTGCTGAAGTCAGAGGAGAATGACCAGACCGTAGCAAGCTTATAGAAAGGCAACAGTAACTCAAATATCCACTAAAGTAAACAGTAAACCAAGATCTGCAGAAGAGCATCTCTGAACACATCGAACCTTGAAGCAGATGAGCTACTACAGGAGCAGAAGACAATTTCGGCGACACTCCTGACAACTCTTAATTACACAAGTTTGATCTGATGTGACTCTATGTTGCTGCAACATTCAGACACAGGGTACTAAACTGGCAAAAACGATGAAAGCTTCCTGCATTCCATCGCAAGCTGCTACTGATGATGTAATGGTGTGGAGGATATTTTATGCTTGTTTTAACTTGTCTGTGATGTCTTTTTGGGCCCTAGGGAAGACATTGCCATTTATTTTATTTCATTAAAATGTTCTCCTTTTATTAGAAGTGTTGCTGGAGTTCCCTGTTTTTAATATATTTGCATTTTGTCCACGCACTCTGTATGGTGGTTGAATAGTCCAGACTGTATTTTTTTTTTACCAAAATCTTAAAGGAATGTTTCCACCATCCCCTTATGCCACACAGTAGGGCAAAAAAAGGCTTCAACCAGGAGCTAGTTAAGTGTACCTAATAAAAAGGTCACAGCCACAGCCATACCACCCTGCAGCCCAACACCAGTTACTCACTGAAGCTAAGCAGGTCTGAGCCTGGTCAGTCCCTGGATGGGAGACCACATGGGAAAACTAGATTGATGTTGGAAGTGGGGTTAGTGAGGCCAGCAGGGGGTGCTCAACCTGTGGTCTGTGTGAGTCCTAATGCCCCAGTAAAGTGAAGAGGACACCATACTCTCAGTGAGCAGCATCTTTTAGATGAGACATTAAACTGAGGTCCTGACTCTTATGGTCATAAAAAATTGAATGGCACTTCTTGTAAAAGAGTAGGGGTGTGACCCCGGTGTCCTGGCCAAATTCCTACCGTCAGCCCTTACTAATCATCCCAACCCACTGAATTGTGTGGTGAGTGTACTGGCACCATTGTCCTGTAGGTGCCGTCGCATAATCCAAGTGGATACTGCACATTGATGGTTGTGTGGAGAGACCACCTTCATAATCATGAAGCGCTTTGCGTGTATGGCCTTACACAATAAATGCATGCAATAATGCAATAAATTACATTACATTAGAGTACTGTTCATATAACTTTTCAACTGTATCTACAAATGCATTGCTGTATACTGCATCATTCCATATAACCGCTAAGTAAGCCACGGTGACCTTACAAACACACCTGGGCTTCTCTGATAATGAATGTCCAGAAGTCTGTGTGTTTGTGTGTGTGCGTGTACAAAAGAGAGAGAGAAAGAGAGAGAGTGCTGCGTTTACACAGCTGTGTTCTTCATCAAGAAAAGTTGCATGAGCACTGAAGTGGTCCTTTTACTGTAGCCTTTCATAACATTTTAAACCAAGGACACGAGTGATTGTGAAAATATTGCATACTCAATTTTGACTTATCATGTTTTGAAGCATTTTACTGCACACAGGACAGGAGAAAACTAATTGTTGTGTAATAATTGCGTTTCAATTGTTTTCATTTATATGACGATTACCTATAGAGGACATAAATAATTATCTTTAATCCATTCAAAAACAAAACACCTAACCATTCCGAATGTAAAATGTGGAAATTACAAGGAAGAAATATCCCATCCAATACATATCGAAACACACAAGGTCTACCAAAGCCAAACTTTAACATTAAAACACTAAGGTTAAGGTTCAGGTTGCTCAAACCTCTTGATGACTTTTTCTAAAATGACCTCAACATTATCAAACATGAAACATTTTCTAAAATGTCTTATTTTTTTGAAGGCTGTACATATTTAGGGCGGTTTTACGGTTCTCTTACAGGCCAATTTTGAAAGGCTAGTTATAAAACCATTTTTACATCAAATTACAGACACACATGTAAACTTCAACAAACATCCCCAAAAGACAAACGCACAAACAACACAAACTTTACATTTTAGGAATATTGTCTTGCTTAAAACCTTATACATCTATGCAGGTACCTTTAGCATTACAAACCTTTACTCTAGTCAAAACCGAGTGGTGCATACTAATTAAGAATTGTTGAAATACTACCCACTGACAAGCAAAAACCTAGATATTCTTAGAGTTTGTGATGAATTTGTCATGTCATGCAATATAGATGTGAGAATTGAAATTAAATTATGCAGTTTTATTTTAGAGTTTTATTGAAGACAGGTCATTTTTGACCCATAAGATAATTTAAAGCACTACCTAACAAAAGTCTTGTCGTTGATTTTAGTTGTAAGAGCAGCAAATAACTTGACTGCTAGTTCATCATTTAAAAACAGTGGTAAAAGGTAGATTTTTCCAATTAATCATCTGTTGAACTGCATCTTAATCATCACAAATACTGCAGAAGACCTATTTGAACCTGCACGGACCCAAGGTTCTCACAGAAATCAGTCAAGTTTGGTGAAGGAAAAATCATGGTTTGGGGTTATATTTGGGGTGTGCAGGAGATCTGCAGAGAGAAAGCAACAAAGGTCAAGGTGCTCCAGGACTGGCCAGCCCAGTCACCAGACATGAACATTGTTGAGAATGTCTGGGGTGAGATAAAGGAGGAGGCATTGATGTTATTCCAAACAATCTTGATGAACTCTGAGAGTCCTGCATGATCTTTTTTTTTTTTGCCATTCTTGATGACTTTATTAATAAGTTATCTGAATCATTGCAGAGATGTATGGATGCAGTCCTTCAAGCTCACAGGGGTCATACACCGTATTTATCCTTTTTCCACTGCACCATGACTTTATATTCTATACTGTACAATATTTCTGTTAAGTGACAAGAATTTTTCTAAGCAAAGTCAGACCTTCCTGACCTGATTAAATAATTAAAAATCAAGGCATGATCATATTTTATTGTGGTAAAAATCGTAATCTAGAGGCCTTTGCCTTTCATATAAGCTGCCTCTGATGCCAAATGATCTTCTAGTCAAGTTTTTATTTGTTATTCCTAAAATTTGCATAGACGACAAGACTTTGTCAGGTAGTGTACAATATTCTAAGATGACCCATAGTACAATGAAATATACAATATTTTAGGATGAACATTTTAATAAAACGAGAAAAAAGAAACTTCTGTGTCAGATTTGGAACAACATGAAGGTGAGCAAATTATAACTCTGACCGCAGTTTCCTTTGCGTAGCTCCGTCCCCGGGGGGATATATGCCTCAGAAATTTGAGCCTGTTATCTACTGCTGACTTTACACACCACACCAACACTATAATCTACTGTACGGCTTCACTGCAGTGCAACATTTTGGGGCTGGATACATGCACATGTGTTCATGTTCAGGACATCAGAGAGCTGCAAATATCTTGCAAGCTCTGCATTCTCTTCTGTTCTTGTCAGTGGTAGCGTATGCTGCAAGTCTAATGTCAACACACATCCACGTATACTTTAACTTTGTACTAAAGGAGCGTCTTACCAATGATGAGTGTGAGCAGAAGACAGTACACACTTCCTTCAGAAGATGCTCCTCTACTTCCTTCTCCTCTTATACGTCCTCCGCTCTGTGACACCATCCTGATCTTCACTTTCTTTTTCTTTCCTTTTGCTGTGTCCACCAGCCCTTCTCAGCAGTTCTCGTACAGTTTCGGCAGTTTCCCAGAAGTCTTTGTTCCTGAAGATGCTTGTGTGGGTGGCAAAGACTCCTGTCTTCCTGGCAGTCGCGTACTAGATCAAACTGTGCTTACAGTTTTTTACATCAAGCATAAGATTCTTCCTGTCAAAGGCCTGTCCAGGTCTCAGAGGTCAGGAAGAACAAGGATCTGCTCACGGTGAAGATGAAGTTTCAGAACTCCATTGGACTTTGAAGTTACTTGGGTTATTCGTTTGCCCTCTGACCTGTGAAAAACGAAAGATTGTGGGTGGCAGGACTTAGATCTTATGTATCCTATCCATATGTAAATCCTTGAGTAAACTATAATCACAAATTGACTATAATCAATTTATAACCTCACCAAGAGGAATGGACAGAATCCAGTTTAAAATGTTGGTTCACATCAAAATTAACTCCACATCATGTTGTTTCAAACCTAAAGTTAATCTTCTCACAAGTGAAGATATGTTTATCAAGTCAGAGCTATTTTTCTCCCTCCATTAAGTGTCTATTTACCCCATTATTAAACTGAAAAAAATATCAATGAATATATCAAATATATTAATATTGATTGAATGTTTATGTGAGTTCTCTGAATAGATAATTGCTTTAAATTAACAGTACATTTAATTTTAGCTTTATATTCCCATTAAAACATTGATCAGGATACAATAATCATATTTGGTTGTTCAAATATTCAAGCTTCAGTAAGAACCACTGAGGTTTGTTCTAGCACAAAGCAGGTATAATGGATCAGAATATTTATCTGAATTAAAAAACAAATTAATTTGAATATTATTATTATTATTATTATTATTATTATTATTATAGTCATCACATCATCATTACTAATTTATCATCTCTAAAATCTTTAGATATTTGCTTGAATAACGTTCAATGGATTAACAACAATCTCTCACATTTGATTCGAATACTTTTATATTAGGGTGAATAAATGATGGCAGGACTTGATGCACTTCTTTTGCATAATAACGATAAAATTAAAAGTAAAATTAATATTTGTTAAATTTATGTCATTAAAAACAACACAAAAACATATACCCCTGTAAATAAAGTACAAAGAATCCCAAATGAAACATATCTTTGCCTGCAGCTCCCATAAATATGAACACACTGAACTTCTACATTTAAGTCCATAACTTACTATAATATTAACTGTACTTCCCCGGCTATTAAATAAACGAATATGCGCACCAAACAAGGAACTGTGTGCTTCTATGTATGGTTGAGTCAGCATGTGTGTGTGTGTACCTCTGTTGAGCAGGTAAATCTGTGTGTCCTGTCCGGAGAAGCAGAGGGCATCAGTCCGCAGAATATGCCGTACACAAATCCGCAGTGCTTTGGTCCCAAGCCTGCTCAGACACACAAACAAACACCCTCTGCCATGCACACAGACACGCACACACTCTCACCGACGCACCTTGTGAGAGACACACACGCAGTCCAGCCGCCGGTAAAACACAACTGAAGAGCATTGAAGCACTGGAGGTCTGGGGACAAACTGCAGCGAGTCTGTTCAGCAGCAGCCCCCCCCTTCTCTCTCTCTCACTGTCTGAGAAATCGGCTAAAATCTGGCTCACACTCAACTTTTCCCTTCCTTGGCTGAATGCCTGTCCCTCCCTTCCTTCCTTCCCTTCACCCCGTATCTCTGCTCTCTCTCTCTCTCTCTTTGAGCTGTAAATGTGGGTTCAGGTTGTTAGGCGGTGTTATTTGGGGTCCGGAGTCTCTTCTGCATTGCAGTTTTTGGAGAGGCAACAGTTTCGGAAAGAAACACCAGGGTCCTCGGGCATTACATGGGATACCAATCAACTAACAGTGACTGAGTGACAAGAGTTTGTTCGACCCTTTACAAAAAGAGTGTGACACGCATCGCGGTCCCGAGAAAAACACACACACACACACACACACACACACACACGAATGAATGTCAAATAACAGTTCAAGCATGTCGTGTTTTTGTCCTACAAAGGGACAGCGACTTTTAAACGTGTGTCCATTAGCCTGTTTTTCTTTACACCCATGACAGACGGGCAGAAGTGAGTTTCGTATGACTCTGCATTTCTCAACCCCACCCCCTCTGGTATTGATAATAGGCTGCACCAGCAGTGTCAGGTTTTTCTGGATCAGGGCGATCGTCATCCGAAACCCACCGACTTTCTCTGCTTGGACATTTGTGTGACTCCTATGATGTAACTTGTGTACTCTGTGGAAAGGGACGCGACGCTAAATGTTATAGGTGAAGAGCCAGATAGCTACAGATACGTTACTTCATGAGTGTTTTAATGGGGTAGCTGCAATGTGCCAAAATGAGCATGCACTGTGAAAACAGGAACTTTAAAGCAACACACCGAATTTCATGGGATAGTTTTTAACTCTTTTGGAGTTTAACAGTTAAGTTTCACCTTTTTTGAATCCATTCAGCTGATCTCCCGGTCTGGCGGGAGCACTTTTACATTAACATAGCATAAAATGTATTGATTCGAATTAGACCATTAGCATTTCGTTTTGATATTTTTAAGGCAACTTTTTATCTTCAGTCTTTCTTATTACATGGTGTAACTATTAAGAATAGGCAAGCAAAATTATTGAAATTTTTGAGTAAGATGCTAATGGTCTAATCCGATTCAATTGTTTATGCTAAGCTAAGCTAAAAGGGATTCCGCTATAGCCGGGTATAAATTGAATGTATTAAAAAATTGTAAAACTCAACTGTTTTACTCTAGGGCAGTTGTAAGTGAGTCTATTTCCAAAAATGTGGCGTGTTCCTTTAAATAATAAAAAAAATTATCAGGTTTAAATACAACTTTTAGCTTCAGATATTTATGTCTGTTTGACTGATGTAAGTTGAGAGGAACAGAAAAGGTTGATTTGATTCAATAAAATAGAAATGTTTTAGTGCAGTGAGTAGCACGTTCGCTTCACGGCAAGAAGGTCACTGGTTCGAGCCTCGGCTGGGTCAGTTGGCATTTCTTTGTGGAGTTTGCATGTTCTCCCCGTGTTTGTGTTGGTTTCCTCTGGGTGCTCTGGTTTCCTACACATGTCCAAAGCCATGCGGTACAGGTGAATTGGGTAAGCTAAATTGTCAGTAGTGAATGAGTGTGTATGGATGTTTCCCAGTTATGGGTTACAGCTGCAAGGGCATCCGCTGCGTAAAACATATGCTGGATAAGTTGGCGGTTCATGCAACCCCAGATTAATAAAGGGACTAAGCCGAAAAGAAAATGAATAAATGAATGTTAAACAGATGACTTATGATTTGTTATTTACATATTGAAAAACAGCACAGACTGTTCCATCAATAGATTAGAGATTAGATTAGGCTAATTTCCATCAGATGTCTTGCAGTGATTGTCAGTGTACAAATAAATGAGTTGGTAAATCACATCAAAGTCATTCATATTCACAGCATGAACATGCATTCCAGCATGACATTTTTAGTGTGACAGGTAAAAATAAGTTGGAAATAAGTTTATATTTTAACAAATCTGTAAAAAAAAAAATTATGAATTTTTTTTCTCACAACAATCAATGGCCATTAGCATCAAGCACATGAAGCAAAGCATTTTTTATTTTTATTTTGCGGTTTAAAATCAGCTGTAATTTACATAATTCAATTCTGAATATAAACATTAAAAAATACATATTTTTAAAAATATTAGGCATGAAATTAAAAATGTGTTTAGATTTCTTACAATCTTACATAATTACAAATTTTGTATGTTTTACAAAAAATAAGTGTGATTTATTTGCTCACTTAACCTTTGTCTATTATTATTCCTAATAATTTTATTACCAATATACAGTGTATATATATTTATATATATTACCAGTGATGGGTTGCAGCTGGAAGGGCATCTGCTGCGTAAAACATGGCAGTTCATTCGGCTGTGGGGACACCTGATTAATAAAGTGACCCAAAAGAAAATAAATGAATGTCCTTAATTTCATTGACATGCTTAATTTTTTTTTAATTCCCAACCAATAACAAAAAACATCCGAGAACGGAACGCAAATTAGATCTGGCACAAACTAAGATACAAGATAAGGATTAAAAAAAAAAAACAAGACAGGAAAACAAAAAGGGTGGGAAGGATCTAGTTGGTCTGGGGGGAAAAGAGCATGATGCAGTAAAAAAATGCCTGCTAGTTAGTCCTGCTTTTCTCTTTGGCCTATCATATCTACCTCTGCAGATACAGCTCTACTTGATATGCATAATCTTTTTTTTCCCCAAAACAGGCTCTTGTTTGAGCTCATTCTTCGAAAAATGCAAACCAGACACAGACACCTATGCCTCATCCCCATATGGGCATGAGAGGTAGAAGAGTGATGCTGCAGCACTAGATTGTGAACTACATTTTTGAAACAATGTTTGTGTGATGCCAACAAACAAAAATCTGCCAATGACTAGTGCAAACACTGTAAAACATTTAATTTCAACGACTAAATATTTGGCAAAGAGATTGTTTTGCAAAAAAATTAGGGCTCTCCAAGAATTAATCATGATTAATCACATCCAAAATAAAAGTTTGTTTTGACATAATATGTGTGCGTGTTATATATATTTATTATGTATATGTGATAAACACATTCATAGAAGCCAAAACTATATATAAAAAAGTTACATCAAAGTAGTTACATCATATTCAAATGTAAAATTTGTATCATACACATATATTTTTTATACATCTAAATATAAACCAATATTTTATCAAGTATATGCATGTGTGTATTTATATATTCATAATAAAATATACACAGTACACACACAAATATTATGTTAAACTTTTATTTTGGATGTGATTAATCACGATTCATTTTTTGACAGCCCTAAAAAAATATATATATATATATATATATATATATATATATATATATATATATATATATATATATATATATAAATACTCATTTATAATTTACCCAACCTCATGTTGGGTCCTTATGTTTAATTGTGACATTGAAATGAATTTGACTTAGACATTGTTTTGTTAGGCATGTGCTGTGTCTGTCAGCTTAGACAAGCTAAAAAAGAAAACACGAAGCTTGTTTTTTTATGTGCCATAATTAAATTATTTGGATTATGTGCCGTTTTATAACCAGCTTCAAGTGTATGTATGCCCTCCTCCAAGCAAACTATGGACTCCTCCCGCATCACCACCTCTTTTTGTAAATAGATAACAGTGGCTAATGATGGCCTGCAGTCTAATGTGTGTTCAGATTTACAGGCTCACTGGCGTTCATACACAGTATCACAGCTTCAGAAAAAGGCAATGACAAAATAGATCCGTTTTATACATGAAGGGAATATCCCAAACGAGTCTGCAAAAACTTGCTTGTGTTTGCAGGAACAATATTTTTCCAGACTGCTTTACAGTTTTGGCCAAAACGAAACTGGACTCAAGTCAAAATTGCATTTAAATGATTTAGCTGTACCTATAATTTGTCTGAAAGATCAAAGTCATTTTTAAATAAATAATTTGTATTTATTTGGTTTGTTTACCGCAAGCGCCAGCTTCAGTTCACTTGTGTGTAGAATCAGATCATCATCCTTCATGTGCAGAGCTGAGTTTGTCAATGTGGTGCTCAAACATACACATTTAGTATGTACACAAAGTTCACTTTCATATGTATAGATGTTTGTTTGAATGCATTTTACATTGATAATGGCAGGCTGTAATGTCCAGTAATGAAAAATATGAAAGGATAAGATATTTTAGCCAGTTATAGACTTTTCATTAAGACCCAAAATAATTAGATCAACTTGTGTAAATATATATTATGTATATATGTAAATATGGCGCCACGGTGGCCTAGTGGGTAGCACGTTCACCTCACAGCAAGAAGGTCGCTGGTTCGATCCCCGGCTGGGCCAGTTGGCATTTCTGTGTGGAGTTTGCATGTTCTCCCTGTGGTTGCGTGGGTTTCCTCCGGGTGCTCCGGTTTCCCCCACAGTCCAAAGACATGCGGTACAGGTGAATTGGGTAAGCTAAATTGTCCGTAGTGTATGTGTGTGAATAAGAATGTATGGATGTGTTTCCCAGAGATGGGTTGCAGCTGGAAGGGCATCCGCTGCGTAAAACAAATGCTGGATAAGTTGGCGGTTCATTCCGCTGTGGCGACCCCGGATTAATAAAGGGACTAAGCCGAAAGGAAAATGAATGAATGAATAAATATGTAAATAAATATATATTAGTGATTAGTGAATATATTTAGTGATTTCCCTTGCAGTGAAGAGAAATACAGAAGCGTTATTTAAAATACGTTAATTTATTTTACACAGAAGCAACTCATGTAAGGTCTGAACAGCATGAGTGAATAGATTTGTAGATTAGGATCAAATGTTACATTTTTGGGTGAGCTTTCTAACTCTTTAAATAATTAATCAAGATCTTTAGGTAGAAAAAAAGGTTCAGAACAATTTTTAAAAATAATCTGGCTACTCAGAAAAAAATGATCACAGTATATCACTCAATCCTGCATTTTAATATATGGACACTTTCATTACCCCTTGTAGTTGGTCTGTGGGGAATACGAGTATGATGCAGAAGAAAAATGCCTGCTAGTTAGTCCTGCTTTTCTCTTTGGCCTATCATATCTACCTCTGCAGATACAGCTCTACTTGATATGAATCATCTTTTTTTTTTTTCCCAAAAAAATTGTATTGTCTCCTAGGTTCTGCTGTCAACATTGCTAATTGTACATTGTTTTGTTTCTTTTTGGGAGTATGTTGTTGCACTGTCTGTATTTTGCAGTGTCGTTGTATTTGCACTTAGGTGTCTGGAGCCAGCACCTAAGCTTTTCACTCATCATAGCACACGTGCTGCTGATGATGTGACAACAAAAGTGATTTGATTTGATTTGATAGGGTGCCCTTGTTATAATGTAATACAACAAAGCACCAAGTAATAATTGATAAAGCTTTTATAGGGTAGTGCTTTCATTTCGGGCTAGCTGAATGTTGCAGTTAAACACACCTTGCTATTATTACTGAACATCAAGACTTATGATTTAAATTTCCAATAACATTTATGTTAACTATAGTTTCCCAATTCCCTTAATGTTTTTTATTCATTCATTCAACAATTTCTTTTCAGCTTAGTCCCTTTATTAATCTGGGGTCTCCACAGCAGAATGAACCACCAACTTATCCAGCATATGTTTTACGCAGCCCTTCCAGCTGCAACCCATCACTGGGAAAGCCCATTCACGCACATACAATTTCAGACAATTTACCTATATAGCGCATGTCTTTGGACTTGTGGAGGAAACCCACGCAAACACGGGGAGTACATGCAAACTCCACATAGAAATGTCAACTGACCCAGCCGAGGCTGGAACCAGCGACCTTCTTGCTGTGAGGCGATTGTGCTACCCACTGCGCAACCGTGATGCCCACTATTTTTTTTATATTATCTGAACTTAAATTACCTAAGAAAATTGTAAATTGTTTTTAATAAAGTAGTGCGTCATGCAGCATGTCATACTAACTATCCCTATATAGTACTGACGAGTCGAGATTCAGAAAGTGTCGAGTGCCCAGTGATGACATCAGAGTATATGACACTGGGACAGTGCAGGAGTCTTTGTGCCTGTGTGTGTATGTGTGGAGTTAAGGGCTGCAGTTTGGATTTGTGAACCCCCTTTTAAGGCAGCTCTGCAGCACCGTGCTGCACTGAATGAGAGTTTTTTCTGCTTTTCTGGACCAGTTCCCACCAATGCTGCATTTCTTTCTCATCAGACACACACATACACACACACACACACACACAGAGAGAGAGAGAGAGAGAGAGAGAGAGAGAGAGAGAGAGAGGTGTCCTCTGCTGGTGCAGCAAAGAGTCTGGCAGGGGACGAGCCTCTTTCAGCACTCTCTAGTATACCGCAGTGAGCGAGCAAACACACACACATACGCACACACACACATACGAAAAACTCATGTACAGGAAGTCAGGTTCTCTATTAAGTTGAAACAATTGAAAATCTATAAATTCAATTAGTCCTTTTAAGTCTAAGACTCAGAAGCCCCTCATCCATCTCAGTACAACACACACACACACACACAGAGCATCAGAAGAACACAGCATGCGTTTACAATAAACAGGCTGATTTCTGACCTCAGATGAGTTACACGAGCAGTGATATACTGCGTTTGTCTCTTTGCTTCTCAAACACATGCTGTTCTGTGCTTAATACGCTTTGCTATAACATCAAACACACGCGCATGTGCCGATCACAGCCACATCAAACACTGGAGCATGTGCAGTGTTTCTCCATTTGGATCTCTGTCTGTTCACAGCATTGAATGAAACTCGTGTTATTATTTTATGACAGAGTTGAACAGCCAGCAGAGGGTGCTTTTTCATTATATCCACTGCTCAGTGAAAAAAAGAATGTTCAGTACAAGTGGCAGTGCCAGACATGTGATTGGCCAATATGGGTGCCACCCCAAAAAGTGATTGACATTCAATCCCACCTCCTGAAAAATCTGCAATTATTTATTATTAATTATGTGCCACTCCATATTGTTAATGTATATCAAGAATAAGCTTTAAGAGCGCAAAACACTTGACTGTACAAAATTCTGTAACACCAGCTACAGCTTTCAATTATTTTACTTTACTTTTTGTCTCAAATTGTTGTTAATGTACATAATGAAATCATCCCAACATCACCTCAGGATGGAGGAATGTGTCATTTCTTCAGCAAAACATTTGACGTTGTGTGGAATGGCCGATCCCTTTAACGTAAGAACATGTCACCATGTCATTTCTTATTGGGTTTGCATCATAAGTAAGTGGTTTGCCACCCTGTCTAGGTTTCCTGAACAACTATTACAACGTTAAGTAAGCGTGCAAGTAAAATCTATACTGGTTTGTAAAAACACATTTCAAGAGTTCACACTTAGATATGCTTAGCGTTTATAGCAGGTTTGGCATGCTGTCCAGGGAGAGAACCCTGAGCTCGGAGATACTTGAGCCCAAGGCTCCCGCCCAGTCAATAAGCATATAAAGGGATCCGAGATCAGGTAGGTCTCGAGAGCTCCCCCTTAGAAAAGGGATGTAAAGGAGGAGATGGGGTGGAAGGGGGGATTCTTCCAAAACTAAGATAGAGCAGTAGGGAGAAAACAATCCATTTATAATATGCTTGGATCACTCTGGTTGGATTATTACTGATTACAGAGGAGCAGCCGGACGTGCTTAATAATATCACATGCTCCTCTTGAAATTAGTTAATGAAACTTCACTTCACTTAAATTAAATTAAAGCTGTCTCAATAAATAAGAACAACAGTTAGTTCTGGCCATTGAAAGTGATTCATCTTGGGAAGATCTACTTTTGGTTTCAATTTACACAAGAGCATCATCATTAAGAATGACTAACAAATGTTTTGACGAATTGTCATGGGAAATTCCCCATTGAAATGATATTAAAGGTGGTGCCATTGAAGGAAGATCTGCATATAATAAGAGTTCAGCTTGTAAGTGACATACCGTGAGCCTCAAACATCATTTCCACCCTAATAAATCTTGTTTGAGCAAAGGACTGCAGAGAACCATGCAGATCAGAACATAAGACAGTCTGTGATGTAACACTCAGAATCATTGATATGCATGCCCCCAGCAGAGTTTGACTGGCCACAATGTTTTGTTTTTTTACCATTAAGAAGCTCAAGGTTAATGCAGCAAGTAAAGTTACGAAGATATAGAATCTCACCTAAAGACTATTTATCATTCAAACCGGGTAATAATTGTATGATGAACTGTTTACGCTGAGGTTGATTTTAATTCTTGCGCATGTTTTTCATATATGTTAAACCCACAAAATAAAACTAAATGCTGAAATATTTACTTTAAAAGCTAGATTATTCTGCTTGCTTACAGATCTTGCTTAATAGGTGGAGAATGAACAGCTCGTTTATGTATTTATTTGTGTTCATTTATTTGATCCTCTCTTTGTATCAACGCTCGATTTCTTTAGTTATTATCTACATGTTAGTGCACCTAATTGTGGGTGGTGCTGAGTGTTTTCAAAAGATATTATGATAAAACAGTCAGCTTTTTCTTTGCGGATTTGCATTGGTTTACATTGAGCATGTTTGAAAACAGGGTGGAACGTAACTCGCCACAGATTCCCATTCTCTACAGCAAATTTTATCTTTGCTAGTCTCAAAACCATGGCCTATGGCCAGGCAATGGCTTAGTCCAGTGGATGTTTTTTATTTATTTACTTGCACCATCAAACTGTTGGATAATCACAATACCCTGCTCACATACGTGTAATATTGTACTATATCAGTACAGTTACTCATGAGATTTAAGCTCTTCTGTGAAAGGCTCAGGAGGACAATACTATATTTGTCCAATCATTTAGATTTTACTGTCCTACGTGTCTGTCAACTTAATGTTCATACCTCAGCACATTCTGCTTGCAGACTATCATGATACCCTCAGTGTGTGCACTGATGCTGTGCAGACCGAGAATGGAAGGAAAACAGGAGCTAACCTACATTGCCCCTGATGGAATCCAACAACATCTGGTAGGTTAGAAGAAAGTCAAAGAAGACAGTCTTAGAAGTCTTAGTCAAAGAATTGCCTGAATCAAGAAAGAGTTAAAGGCAAAATTAACATCTGTGACACTTTTTCAGCTGGAGGCAACTGCAATACACTTTCAATAAGACTGTTTGAGCAGTGATTGGCTACAATTGTCTGTGAAAACATGTTTAGTAAAATAAACTTCCATAGTGTAAACATAGGTCTGAAGGGTTGTCAAATCTGTTTCACCAATATGTATTATGTGGTATTTTTCAGTTTAAGTTTTTTTTTTTAAAGTTTAATCTTTTTAGAGTATTGGTAACGGTGAAAAACTTAACTGTTATATTGTTATTGTTACGTGCCAGCATGTATTGATTAGTTATGTTTGTATGATGTGTCTCATTTTGTTTTTTCTTTCTATCAACCCAGTTCACTTCCTTGTTTTGCCTCCTGACATTCCTGATTGGCTAGTTCACCTCCACTTCATTCAACCAATCCCTTCACTGCCTTTTTCTAATTGGTTCCTCCAAAGCAACTTGGTCCCAGTTTCAGCCAATCAGATCACTCCACCTCACTATATATGTTTTTGTCTGCCAGCAGATTTGTTGTGATTTCTGTGCTTTGTTACTTGCTTGCTAGTTAGATTCTGTGTTTATATCCCCATTTTGTTCAGTTTTGTTGAGAGATCTTGTCAGTCTTCACCTTTATTTACACTGTGATGTCATTTTGGTTTAGTCACTGTCTGTTCTTACCTTTTGTAATCATTCCTTTCCTCATGTTTCTTTACAGAGGTTTGGTAGAAAGACTGGTAGGTAAGTAGGTCACGTGACATACATTTCAACACATAGGAATTTAACTGTCTAGAGATACACTAGGGAAGAAGGTGAGTGCCAACGCGTGTATTTTTGGTTAAGTGGATAGTGTAGTTTAGGTAAAACATCTTTGGACGTTGAAGATTTATTTTTCACATTTTTGTTTATTAGATCAGATTAGCGGGGATTCGATATTAGTAAGGCTGTTTGGTTTTGATTTTTTTTTTTTTTTTTTTTTTTTTTTTTTTGCTTTAGCGCCACCCATAGCCAGTCTTTCTAATTTTGTTTTGATTGTGATTTTTGTAAATAGCTCACTCAATGCTTCACTTGCACCACCCTGTAATCACTTAATTTGTACAGCAATTATTGTTTGTGGTCATTACTTTGTTTACAAATTTTTATTGAGTGTTTTGTTTACACCAAAATCCTTGGTTAAGTGTGCAACCCCACTCTCCTAGACTGCCCAGGGGTTGTAACATTATATACATTATTAACTGTGATATTGTGTGCAAAAATGGGGAAGTTAGTAAAAAAAACAACTTGTGAAATGCATTGGGTGAGAGATTCTGAGAAAGTGACAGGATGTATGAGCTGTGTGTATGTATATTTGGCCTTAAAAGGTAAACTGTGAAGACAGAAAAGCATTGAAAACAGAACTGAGGAACAACCAAAGGGAGTGAACGACCATACTATAAAAGACGTGTCTCTGGAAGAAGAGGCAAAGAAAAACTCTCCAGCGCTGTATGTGTTTTTTTTTTTTTTTTTCTCTTGTGAATAAAACTCTGAAACTTTGACAGATTGCCTCCGAACCAATTTTTCTGAACACGTAAATTGGACAATTTGAAAGTCCGACAATTCTTACATCTTTAACTTGCTTGGGGCGTGCTTGTGTTTTTGTTTTAAGGTGACAGGAACCACAAGCAACCATCAACTGATCCTGAATTAGCAAACATTATTCATTTTTGCTTAGTTGATGCCAGAACATACAGTTAGTTACGCACAGATTTTCTTTGTGCTCTATGTAACCCTGATGCAGCTTTGGCCACCCTAATCATAAAACAGTACTGGTTAGGTAAGTTATGGTACATTTTCTTTGTCAATCCAATAACCACAATGGAATCCTTTAAAAAAAAAATCCTTGTAGGGCTCTGCAGTTATTTGCATTCGCAAATTTAAAAAATAAAAATCACAATTTAAGCACATGCAATTTCTAAATCACGCAAGGCTGCAATTTTATCTATTAATTTATTTCGATTTTTGTTTACATTCTTGTGCATGATTGTAATATGTTAACCAATCAGAGCTCACTCCGCATACAAAGAAGTTGAGCGGGAGAACCAAATAGGTGGTTTTGATTTACGTTCGTTTTAATTTATTGTTCTGACTGGAATTGAGGTTAGTTCATCTTTATTTCTTCATGTTGTCTGTTTTTAAGACAATTTATTACAGTTTTGTTTATCAGGCAGTAAGTACTACAGTATGTTTTTAACTAGAGTTGAGGTTATCTTTATTTATTTTATGTTGTCTGTTTTAAAGACAATTTTACAATAGTTTTATTAAACTTAATACTGTTATTTCATTGTGAAAATGTTTCATTGTGAAATGTTTTATTGTGAAATGCACTTCTTGTGCACTGAATACATTTAGAATGGATGTATGTAGCGCATTTGAAAAAGCAAAAACTGTTGCCAAAATTAAAATTAAAAAATAAATAAAATCACAATATTTGTTCAAAAATAAATAAATAAAAAATAAATCGCAATATGATTACTTTGTCTATATTGCACAGCCCTACATCCTTGTTTTTACTTTTTCTTTGGGTTTTACCATAACTACATCAGTGTACGTTTATTAAATGATTGTTGTCAACATCTGGAAATTTAATGAAATCTCAACCAAAACTATAGTGAATGTTTACCAAATAAAAAGTCCAATTTAACTGGCGCATAACATTATGGCTTTTAAAACCAGCTGTACCACGTCAAATTTAGAAAGAAAGAAAGAAAGAAAGAACATAAACAAAATGTTCTCAAAAAAGTATTTTTACTCACAAAATATCTTTAAAAATTATAAACATTTAGTCATATGTAACAAAACTAGCAAGAAAATAAAAAACAAAGTTTTGAAATTGCAGATTATTACAGTATGATTACACTAGGACTGAAGAATAAATAAATTCACTTTGAAGAAATGTTCAAATTTCTAAGCATCTCAGCATTTATGAACAGAGAATCCCACAACCCTGGAGATTTGAGGTTTATGTAACAAGCACCAATAAGGTGCAAAAATATTTGTTCGATCATTATTTGACGCAGTTTCTTTTGGTCTATCCATATACATTTAACTGATTGTAGAAATTATACTGCTCTTTTACACAGATCTGATTTTTTTCTGCTGCACAGGTTTGTGAACCACATATAATATACAAAACACAGAAACGCACCCACAGGTGTATGGAGACACGCATCTGCAGATCACATACATGTGTGACAGTTCAAACTGATGTAAAACAGTGCAATAGTTACAGAATGATGAGATAAAGCAGCAACTTTCTATACACACATGAACTGATATTTTATATCTTTTTAAAAATAGAAAAGCTCGATTTTCTCTTTTTATATAAAATGAAATTATATTTACCACTAGCTTTCAAACATTAAAAGTCATCAAATAAAAACATATCATAATAACCAAAACATGCCACTGTAAAATTGTAGTGATCAATATGGTTTCTAGATATTCTGCAATATATTCTGCTCATATAATTAGAGAATTTTGTGGCAAAATGTTATTATTTTATATATCACTAGTCATATCCCAGACAGGAATCGAATAGCAGAGTAAACCCCAGTGTCAAAAATCCTCTTTCACAAAACCTGATCCTTTGACCTGTGGTCCTCCATCTCAATGACCATTTCCTCGTCCCGTCTCCGAAATACCCGCACGACGATATAGATGATGAGGATGAGGAGAATGATGCCAATGGATCCACCCACAGCTATAGCCAGAATCCCGATTTCAGAGAATGAAACTATTGGAAGAAAAAGAGAGAGAGCTCTCAATGCTAATTGTGATGCTAATTTACTTTATTCTATTTCTTCTGTACATTGTATGCTACTAATTTTTAAAAAATAAATCTTTATATCATGGCGCAGTTGGTAGCACAATCGCCTCACAGCAAGAAGGTCGCTAATTCGAGCCTCGGCTGGGTCAGTTGGCATTTCTGTGTAGAGTTAGCATGTTCTCTCCGTCCAAAGACATGTCAAAGTCCATGTGGTACACTATTGTGAATAGTGAATTGGGTAAGCTAAATTGTCTGTAGTGTATGAGTGTGAATGAGAGTATATGGATGTTTCCCAGTGATGGGTTGCAGCTGGAAGGACATCCACTGCGTAAAATATGCTGGATAAGTTGGCAGTTCATTCCGCTGTGGCGACCCCAGATTAATAAAGGGACTAAGCCAAAAAGAAAATGAATGAACGATATAAATACACATATATATATACAAATCTCTGCATATCCCTGCAGTCCCTGTCATGTAATATATATACAATCTTGCCTGGGACCAGCTTTGTGCAACAGGCCAGTAGTCTGTGGCCCCGTTTACACTAGTGCGTTTTAGTTTTAAAACGGCGTTTTAGCATGAAAATCATCCGCGTCCACACTAGCGTTTTCACCCAGCGTCTCAACAGATCTTCGTCTTCACTACTCCGCCAGAAACATATATCCTGTGACCATTCGCGCACTCTGGGCATGCGCGTACAAGTATAAACAGGAAGCATGTGTCTCGCTCGGCATTTGGTTATTGTTAGTCAACAAACGCTGGTTGAATGATGAACGCGATGGCAAAGAAAGCAAGAGAGGTCTTTTTGTGGACAGACGACGAGGTCGAGTTGTTACTTAAAGTAACAAATGAATATAAAACATCCATGGCTATCGAAAATACAGTGTTTACAGTGAAGACTGGTCTGCCGTCTGCCGCTGACGTTATAGCCACATGCGCTTGACGAATAAGGGAAGGATACGCAATGACCCAAAGCCCCAATCACGTAGCGGATCTCAACAGCCACGCCCCTGTTTTCAAAAGTCTCCGTTTTCCCACGTCCACACAGAGACGGAGCAGCAGCATTTTAGAATGAAAACGGCCCCTCCAGCGTTTTCAAAACACTCCATTTTCGTACCTCGAAAACTCCGGCGTAGTGTGGACGGATGGCGTAACCGTAGCAAAACTTATGCGTTTTAAAACGAAAACGCACTAGTGTAAACGGGGCCTGTGTCAGGTTGACAAGTATTTGCACAAAATTTTAAATGATAAGTATGATGCGTATTATTACACACAATAACTTTTTCATTCCACTGTGGTGACCGCAGATTAATAAAGGGACTAAGCTGACAAGAACATGAATGAATGAATAAATATTTATAGCAATTTTTGTGAGACTTATTTCAACAACGTACTTTCGTAACCAACAATAAAAATCATTTGATCTGACCAGGGCTTTAATTTGATTTGAAATTTTTAGTTTTATTAAAGTTATACATTTATATACAATAAAGCAATACACTTTATTTATGAATTTTTTTGGTCATTCTAAACTTTTTTCAGCTTAGGTCATATATATATATATATATATATATATATATATATATATATATATACATACATATATACACATACAGTGTTGCCTCTAGGATTTTTTCCAGCTATGGTGGCAGGCCTTTTACACAGATCTTCCAACTACCTATGACGTTATTTCAATGACAGATGTTATGAGCACAGTATTACAAGTCGTGATCGCATTCATGTAATACGAGCATGCGAATCTCCTTGCTTTCGTGCTGATTTCCTTTGTTCATGCAAAAAGCGTTTTGCACGCCCCCATAAATACATGCTGTTCAAGCACAGATTTTCTTGTGTGCTCTCAAATAATCGCTGCTGAAGTGCGATTAAGTGCATTCATGTAACGAGGATGTCTCCAACATTTATTAGATTTGTTAGGAATATTTATGAATGTCTCCAATAGACCTACAGAATGGCATTTATGCATCCTGAAGTAAAGTGAAACAGACATTATATTTCATTATAATACCGTATCTCATAACTAATCGCAACAAGAAAATGTTTTACCAGCAGAAGATGAAGGAAATGGTTATTTTGGGGTGAACTATCCCTTTAACTGAAACAAAAGCAAGGTGACAAATCCGTTCAGGCAACGAGTGTGGGAAACTTTATCAGAAGACTGCCAGCAAACAGAACTTCACCTACTCTTGTTGCTCTTACGCATTTTTGTTTTCTGTATCATAACACTCTCGGAGAAGTCTGTCTGCTTTTCTAGCTCAGTTGATAAGATACTTCCGTCCTTCAGCTGCTGAGATCAAAGAAAGAACACAACAACCTTCACCTTCATCGCCACACAGGTCTGAGTAAATGATTTTTCGAGCTCATTTTTCAGCCCTGCGTCACAGCATCTGCTCTCACCTTTCTGAACGACTCGGAGTTTGATCTCTCCTGCAAAGCCCTGGATGTCGGGCGGATTTAGGACTTGGCAGCTGTAGGTACCATTAAAGCTGAACTGCACATCCTGCAGTGTGATGGATCCGTCACCCTTCATTACATCACCAGACCATACCACATGATCCTTAAACAGGCCGCCAGGAGGGGGATATGCACTTCCCTGGTAGTGGAAAAACTGACAAAAAAAAGAAAGGGAACGGTTTAGATTTGAGCATTTGTCAGACACTTTTTAATCCAAAGTAACACTGGATTAAAGGTATACATTTGATTGGTTCTTGCTTTCTCTGGTAATCAAATCCAGTGCACAGGCTCTAATATTTTAGCAATAGGAAAGCTAAGGTTACACAAGAAATAAGTGAAATAAGGAACAAGAATAGGAAAGACAAATATGAGAGAGAGGTGTGAATAGATTGCTGAAAAATTTTAAGAGCATGTCTTGTTCGTAAAAACAACCCTCTACAAATGATCCATACTTATTAGGGCTGGACAATATATCATTTCAGCGTCATTATAGCAATGAGTGCATCCGCAATAGTCACATCGCAAAGATCTGCAATGCTGAATTGGGATTATATTTGACCAGGAGCAGCAGTTCAGAACAGTCAGGCCAGAGTTATTGGAAATTTTTACTATAATGGAGCTAATGTTTGACACTAGCTATGTTTCCATTCAAAGATGCGAATTAAATTTATACACAAAACTGGAGTGTCGCATAAAAGACGTGCGAATAAAGCAGCGTTTCCATCCAACGAGTCAAAAAGAACAAAATCGTCAGCGCCAATAGCCTAGTGGTTAGTGCGTCGACACATAGCACCGAGGTGCTTGCGGCGACCCGAGGTTGATTCCCGGTTCTAGGTCCTTTGCCGATCCTTCCCCTATCTCTGCTCCCCACACTTTCCTGTCTGTCAATCTCCACTGCCCTATCAATAAAGGTGAAAACAAACAAAATCATCAGTTTCTGATTAACTGACGCCAAATATCAAAAGTAAAAACGGAATTTACTGCGGTAGGAGAAGCTGCTTGAATCTTTTCTTTATTTAAGAAATTACTTGCGCCTCAGAAGATGATGCAAACATGCAATGAATGTGTGGTGGCGTTTGAAGGCATGAGACACGAAGCACAAATGCTCTTCTGGAGGTAATAAATTATATAATAACACTAATGCTGAAATGATTAAGGTTTTTAGAATGACCAAAACAACATTTTAGATGTTTTACAATATGGTCAGCCGGCTGGTTTGTCCACTCACACACATTTTATCATAACATAAGCTCTTACAACAAAATCACATGACCTTTTTTAATGTGCATACTGGAATTTGTTTGGTAAAAGTGTTTCTATTGCATCTTATGCACATCTTTTCTCATCAAATAAAAAGTTGTATTTTTTATGCACATTTTCAAAACTGATGCGCATCTTGCCGTTTCCATTAACCATTTTTTTATGCGCACAGAGAGAGAGAGAGAGAGAGAGAGAGAGAGAGAGAGAGAGAGAGAGAGAGAGAGAGAGAGAGATGGGAGAGAGAGAGATGAAAGCTGTTTTAATTACTTAGCTTCATCTATTAGTCTCTGCAAGTTTAGTTACTTTAAAGTAAGTTTAGTTCTTTTATAGTAATTTTAATAATTATAATTGTACTCATTATAGTCATTTTCCCCTTCCTTGCTGAGAAATTTAATAGATACTATTAAATTAATTTTCTGTAGAGTGTTGGAATGTCAGACAGAAGGAGGAAGCTGCATGCGTGAATTGCAATACACTGTATTGATTCAGTAAGTTAAAATGTTCTCTGATATCTACATATGGCTTATGAAAAATCTGCTCATATGCTCATTTATATGGTTTATATGCTCATTTATTACTCCACAAAATACCCCTAGAATCAGGTCCGAGTAGGCATGGGATGATAACCATTTTCAAGGTATACCGCGGTTTGGAAAAGTCAAAACCACCAAAATTTTCTGCTATACCGTTCCTAAGGTATCTGTAAGTTTTTTTATTTACATTTTTTTGTAGTTTTTTAGAAAAACAGTATCTCCAGCAGATAAGATATGCAAAGACGCTGTTGTAAGTTGTAAAGCCATCTGTGTTTTTGAAACAAATGAAAACAGCAGAAGTCAATGATTCATTTGAATTATTTAGCCTGACATGTTTACTGTGCCAAAATACTTTAAATGATTCTCAAAATCAAATATATTGTGTTCAAAGGGGAAGTTTTAGTTTTTTTACCCAGATACTTTAAAAGAATATATTTTAGAGCAGTAATCACAATACAGTGAAGCCGTGATATTTTTATCCAAGGTTATCATACCCTCAGAATCGTATAACGGCCTATGCCTAGTCCTTATTGACCATATTTGGACCAATCGTGAATATTAATGAGCTCAGCTTTGACTCAGCTCTCAGTTTTCTCTCTCCCAAACACACACAGCAAGATGTACTCTAAACATGCAAAATAATCATACTTCATTAGTCAAAAAAATTATTATTATAAATAGAGTTAAAATATATATTTTAAAAAAGTAGTGAAGAGGTTTATTTTAGCATGGAGCAAGTGAGCTATCTAATATAAACCACCAGACAGAGTAACCTATTCTGCTCCAGAAATGTGACAGAAGTATATTGTTTGTTTTTTTTAGGCTATAATGTAAAGCCAGCAAATAATATCAATCTCTGCATAAACAGATGACGTTTAATAAAGTGTTGCTATTCTTTCACTTTAGAATTATGACAGTAAGGGCTGAGTAATAAGACATGAACCTTAAACATGTATTAAATAACACTAAGCAGTCTACATGTGTTTTTTACCTCAAGTTACAAAATATCTGACAAATTTCACACTAAACATGATCAAATACCGAATTGTACACTAAGACATACCTTATGCCTCTACGGGGTTGCACTGAATAAATGTATAATCCATAAACTATAAGATATAATCTGTAGGCTATATCTTAATAATAATAATAAGTCTTTCCTTAGTAATAAATAACAAAAAAAACAAAACTGCGACTGGCTTTAACTTTTGCTGCATCTCCCATTTTCAACATAAGAGTCCCACTTACATAGTAAGTTTAATATAAACTTTGATACACTTAAAAATAAGGGAGGAAGTTATCATTGTTGCAATCTCTAAACGCAGTCTGGGGTTTGAATATTAATCTCGAGGGTAAATATATCAGTCTATATCAGGGTAAGTATATCATCTGTGTTTTGGCTAGTGATGTCCTGATGACTTGACTGCTCGTCGGGTCCGGATGTAAATTTTGAGAGTGTGCCCCAAGAGTAATTAAACACTTTGTGTCCAATGGGGTTTTACACTTACACTGTACATGAGAATGAGGATGTACATGAGAATGTCTGAGGCTCACGACATGACCAATTCTATTTACTGATCTTTTATTATTTAACTAGGTATACCCACATTTTCTTTATAGGGCACTTTAAAAATAAAAGTCAATGGGCAGAACTGAAATTGTGCAAGTGATGTGTTTTGAATGAGTCTGTAAAACACTAACACTAAACAGTGATGAACTGATAACAACTACCTGTGCATTGAACAGTTTGAATGCGCAAATTCCAGCCAATCAGAAGCCAGGATTTAGACGTACAACACATTATGTATATGCTTTAAACAATTAACTCACGGGTTCTTCTTTCGTCTTTCCAAGTGGCAAGAAGCTCCAGGATACAGAGGTCTTTACTTCAGAGAGTGGACGGGTAGATTTAAATGTACATTTCAGACGGATTTCTGTCCCATTGACTGCCTCCAACTCTGAGGATGTAAACACCTCCACTCCCTCCACCTGATATACACCTGGTGCCCATTGATGAAAATGGCATTAAATGAAAGTATAGAACTGAAACTAACAGCACAATCAGAAACAACAATCGCTAGCTGTTAAATAACTTCATGACAGATTTATAGATAATAAACAGTTTCTGTGAAAGCGGTTGGAGCAGTCACGTCAAAGCTCTCTACTGATTAAGCCTAATCATGCCACTACATAGTGAAACAACTAAAATGAAAGTCATGTACTCTTTTTTTTTTATTTATCAATTAAAAGACATTTAAAAACATTGCAATGTCTTCATATAAATAGCTACAGTACCTTTACAATAAGGTTTACTAACATAAATTAATAATGATCAATACTTGCACAGCACTTAATAATCATAATTCCACATGCACATGATTATTATGTACATGTACATTAATCATTATTACAATTAAAATTCATGCTTGCTCACGTTAGTTGCAGTGGGTTAACATGAGCGGACAATGAGCGTAATTTTCATGACCTAATGTTAGCAAAGAAGAATAAATACTGTATAAAATGTCTTGTTTGTGTTTGTTCATGTTTTTAAATACATCAAGTAACATTAACTAATACAAACTTACTTTAAAAATACTACTGTACACTTCATGTTGTTGACAATCACACAAAACACACAAAACAAGTGTAATGTTTAAAGCTAACAAATGATTCAGTTGCTTCATTGATCAGTTTTTCCAAACTGAGTCACCACAAACTGCACCACCTAAACTACTTCTACAATGAAGCAACTTCTAGTTTCATTCAGTCACATGAACTATTGCTTCACTTAGGAAATAGTATGCTAGAAGCACCCTAAACTATATATTAGTTAAGCAGTAAAGCAAAGCTTTCTCTGTGATCAGTGTTTAACTCAGCTTAAACTGAGACTCCAGCCATTCCTATAAATCTGTTTCACTAGGTCACACTGTACCCCTGCAGAAGACTGATAATATATTTAGATATGGAGAATTGTACATTCGTTAAAACTTTAATGACAAAAGAAAATAATGATAATGATAACAATAACACATAATTAGGACTTACTCTTTGTAATAATATTCTGTATTTCTTCCAGCTTTGTCCACCTTGCTTTTTCTACTCATCGTTAATCTTTCTTACTGCACCTGCTATCCACTTGAAGCTGCTCTAATGCCAGTATTAACTCCCTGAGGATCAATCTAATCTCGTATAATCTTATTCTATCAACGGCAGCACAGTGTAAATCTGATAAGTGTGTAATAGGTACCGCAGAAACTGAAAAATGAGCAGTGGTTAAACCACTATGAGTATGCCCTGAATTAAAACGGTAACAGCAGTCGTCAAACTGACAAACTAAACAAGCAGCACGTCTTTCTAAAGCCACAGACAGGCTAGTCACTGGACAAAGTAACTATACATTAAAACGCATTTGGCGAATCTAACACTTGAAAGGTTTTCCAGAACTTAAAGGAGCATTCAGGAAGTGGGAAACTCACCTGTGAAGACAAGCGCATATAGCGCTGAAAACAGGTAAATCCACATTCTCCTCATAAGGATATACTGGAGGAGCTACCAGAGCTCCTTTAATTGTCGGTAGACCGCCGTTTACTAAATATCCAACCGCGTACACTAATTAAACTTAATATTTAAGTATTGGTTGAACTTCGGCCCTCCAGAGCACAGCAGCCATGCTAAATCACTTTTTCTCCGTGAGTGAAAAGAGGAGGAGTTAAAAGGGCGTCAACAAACCTGCAAGGCACGGACTAAACTTATTTTAATTCCCATGAACCAAAAGTAACTCGCCCTACTCTGTTTTTCCAGTTCATGTTATAACATGTTCCTGTGTGGCACTGGCAACAACATCTAATCGAAATGACAACTAACGCAGTCTCTTTTCTTGGGACTTGGATGTTAGTTTTACAAGCCGTTTATTACCTGGTGAAGAGCAATATTTGATACAGTTATTCATATGTTGTTTACTACAAACAGGCTAGAACGAGATATGTTCTTTTAATCTACTAAACACATCCTTCTACTGGAATTGAAATCAGAAAGCACACCGATAATCAGGTGTGACATTTAGTGTATTGACTCTGTTGCCATCTTGTGGAATATTAAGAAAGCGCAAATTGGAGGTCACGTGGCGTCGTTATTACGCACACACAAGCCTTTTTTATTGAATAACAGAAATTACAGCAAATAGAAATTCAAAGAGATAAAAGTATAGTACAAGCAATACAAAATATCACTTTTCTTGCAACAAGAGAAATGTAATAAATGTTTAAGAAATATAAAAAAGAGAAAGAGAAAGAAATGGAAACAAAATAAATAAATAAATGAAAAAATAAAATAAATGATTGCAGAAAATTAAATAAAGCACATGTTTTACAAGTTTTAATTGCTTTCTTGTTATGAGATTCTATGATGGTTTTTAAGTACAGATCTAATTTTCGTTTAAATATTGGCTTCCATTGAGTATATTTGCATTTGTGTATATAAAAACAAATTGCCAATAAATAATATGAGTTTTCTACAAAAAGTTGAATCAAGGAACTGTTTTTCCATAATATAAAACCCCCAAACAACATGTCTATAGCTTAAAGAAAAATCACTATAAACCTTTTTGACAATTAGAGAATTCACATCATACCAGAACGATTTAACGAAGCGACAGTCCCAAAACAAGTGAGCAATAGACTCACAGAAAGAGCAAGACACGTCAATGTCATTTTTTAATTTTTGTAAAAACTGTTTAACTGGATAAAATCTATGAATAATTTTAAACAATATTTGTTTAATTTTATTTGTCAAAAAAAATTCTAGGGAAGGCACACAAGCCTTTATATTTTGTTTACACTGTATGTGTATCTTTTAAGCAATTTGTGTGCTTGTCTTTTTCATTAAACTTTCTTTTTTTTGTAATTTTATTTGTATTAACATTTTATATAATATTGAATATTCTCATTTTTACACATTGTAATCCATGTTCAATACTTGACAAAAAACAACAATATTGTTATGAATGTTCTTAATGCATTTGGCTTTTCTCATGCATAGAGAGTACAATTTCAGCAATAACATTATGTGAACATATTGTTAAACCATGGTAACCGCAACTTAACCATGGTTTTGCTATACTAATATACACTAATACACATACACACATATAAACATACACACACACATACATATATTGTATTAAATATGCCAAGAAAATAGTTTCACATTAATACTTTTACAAGAACAAGTTTTTATAAGGTAATAATCATATTGCAATGTAAAACCCTGATCTGCTAACCAACATTCAAAATGCAGAAATAAACAATTTAGTCTTATTGCACAGCTGCATGTCAACATGTAGCACAAAAGTGTGTTAAATTACACCAAGAGGTCAGTTGGTTATCAGATGTTTATGAGCCAAGCAAATTTGTATTTCGTATAACAGTACTGGGAATGCAGAATACCCCAGTTGTTTGTGTCCAGTGTGCTTCAAACCAATGTGCGTCGAGGAATTGTGTGATTTCATGACAAGCCTTTTTTGGCCAAATGGAAAAAGTGGAGTGGAAATACAAAGGTCTGGACTCCATTGCAGCGTTTACTGGCCAAGGACAGCCAAAAGAGCACTAGATTGGGGGTGGGGGGTGGCAATTAACCAAACAATAAATGAGCAATGTTCACACTGAAAATTCTGAAATGAAAATGTGCACGTCTAATACCGTACCTGCATTAGGCACTTAATTAACTGCAAGTATGAAATGTGTAAAATTAGACCCTAGGCCTCTATCAAACTCTGATGCTGCATGACAACATATCTTCTATTAAAACTTTCACAAGATTGCACAGTACATCATGTAGTGTGATTTTTGGGTCAGCTGATTTGATTTCAGGCTGATGTCAGGCAGTTATGGTCTGTTTATGACATTGAGGAGGGGAAACTGCCCAATTTTATCCAGAAGCCTAAACTGAGCAAAACATGCAAGTTGTTAATATGGACCAAAAGTAAGATTTGAAGACAGGTGATTATTGCAGGCTAATAGTATCAGACCAGGCCTATACAGGGGCGCAATTCGCAGGGGGGGCGGGGGGTACATGTCCCCCTCACTTTTTTTTTTTTAGATATAAATACCACTTTACTTCATGCTATAATTTCCCCCCGAGAGATGAAAAAAGTTATTTTTCAACTCACGATGTGTACGCAAAATTAAGTTAAGTTTCGCCGTTACGTCATTCGTAAATGTAAATAGGTCTAACTAAACTTACTCAACATAACTAAACACTCCCGCCCACATTTGGTCCCCCCCCCACCTTTCAAACCAGAATTGCACCCTTGCTACTTATAATATGAATCTAGGCTAAATGTTAGTTCATTGTCTTCTATTAATGTTTACAGGTTATTCTAGTTACTTCTTGCAGGTTTATCAGTTATTTTCATTGTGGTGGGAAAAAATACCATTGCATAATAATGGATTACATTTCAACATTATTTTTTACATGATTTTAACAATAGAATAGTGCATTTGTTTATATTTTGTAACAAAATTCCTGCTTTGTAAAAAAAAAAAAACAGAAAAGGTTTGACAGCCAAACCACAGAAGCATTGTGTGCAAGTTTTGAATTCAGAGGCCTAAAATGTCAAACATGATGCAGTTGGAACCGTTTTTACTAGTTTATAAATATTATTTTGAACGGTTCTAAACTAACTGTACTGAGTATAAGCTGGACACACTTGCCTGCGTGTGTTCCAGTCACAGCTCTCGCCCGTATTTTGCCTTCATGAGGACGGGACTGGATGGGAAGTGCGTGACGAATGCTGTAGGCGGAAGTGAGGCTTCCAGAAAGTGCGAGGGCGGTTGCGCAGGGAAGCGGTTGGTTGGATGCTATTCGCTTTACATAACCTAAACATTTACTGTGATTTCTTGAGAAGACGTCGCGCTGAATAACCGCTTAATTAAACCACTCAACGCCACTAATAAACCGCTAAGCGTGTCACTTGGGCTTGCATTTCTTGAAGGCAGGGCTGGAAAAGCAAAGTCGAGGTGCGCGGCGGCAGCAGAAACAATCATCCGCATCTTCTTCCACGGACAGTCGTTCAGTGGACTGGACTGCGGTGCTGCTGTGCGTGATTGAGGGAACCCTGCCCTGCTGCACACCCGCAGCTCGTTCGGGATCTGCAAACACTGTCGCCAGGTCAGTCGAGAGGAGGAGACGAGCATAGAGACCCTTTCGCAGCGCGCCCGGGAATGTGCTGCCTTTCCTTTTGTCCCGACATTTGATTCATTCTTCTTCGTTAGATCATTAGATTAACATGACCGGGATCATCCCTTTCTGTAGCCGTAGCTGCAGACATCCATGAAGCGTATAATCTTCAATGCACAACATCTGCTGTGCCTTGCTTCATCCGGGGTCCATTATCATCATCATCATCCTCATCCTCAGGACTGAAAGCAAAACATTAGCGCTCTTTGTGAGGCGTTACCAACGTTTAACAGGGTTTCTGCATGTCTTCAAAACTACATTTGCTCTTCCTTAAAAAGGAATTCAAATGAGAACATAGTCTCAATCGTATAAAGGCATAATTTCATGTTTTGCTTGCAAGCATGCTCTGTTAAACTAAATAACCCATCAGTATTTTAGTTTTTTTCTAATACAATTAGTGACAGTTCACCCAAAAATGAAATTTATGTCGGAATTTGGTCCCTGTCCACCTGTTCAAAGCTGTTCGACTAAAACTAAGTCATACTAAAGAATGTTGGGGGAAAAAACGGCGATTGACTTGCATAGCATTTTTGTTTATGCTACTATGAATATCATTGGCTGCTTCCCCCCCCCCCCCCCCCCAACATTCATCAGAATATCCTGTTAAGTGTTCAACAGAATAAAGAAATTCTTAAAAGTTGGAACCACTTGAGTGTGAAGAAATTTTCATTTTTGGGTCCCTGCAATATTCTTAAGTAAGAGTTCACTAGATGAGAAATTAATATATAAAGTCTTTCATTCATTTATTTTCTTTTCGGCTTTATTAATTTGGAGTCGCCACAGCAGAATGAACCGCCAACTTATCTAGCATATATTTTCCGCAGCGGATGGCCTTCCAGCTGCAACCCATCACCAGGAAACATCCATACACACCCAATCACACAAATACACTACAATTTAGCTTACCCAATTCACCTATACCACGTCTTGCGACTTGTGGGGGAAACCGGAGCACCAAGAGGAAACCCATGCGAACACAGGGAGAACATGCAAACTCCACACAGAAATGCCAACTGACCCAGCTGAGGCTTGAAATTTTTTTTTTAATTAAGTTAAAATGAAAGTTGATTTTGAATACTTTGACATGTCATTTTAGTCATAATAACATTAATCAATTTCTCTGTAAACTAGACTTATATCACTATGAATTTCAAGTAAATGTGTTTTGATTCCTGAATCTTAGATGTTTGCACAGGAAAACGAAACAAAATACTCTGGAAGAACATCACTTTTTTTGCAGTATCATCTGATAGTACAATAAAATTTCACATTTTAGTGGATGGAAAACCTTTAGACCCCAAGCATCAAAAAAAAAAACTGATTTTTTTTTAATCTGAGATCAGTTGTAATTTAAAACTTTGACCAGGAGCAAAATGCAAACATTTTGCAACAAAGAAATTTTGACTCAAACTAGTTCATTTGCATTATGTCAACACAACATCTCATTAGTGTTGTTGTACCACCTGTGTTTGTGTTGTAGAGAATGAGTGCGGAGGAGAATCCCGCTGCTGAACCTGCACCTGTGACCGATGTGCAGGGTGACGGACGCTGGATGTCACAGGTGTGCAATAAAATCTGAAAGACATGCAAATCTTTTCTTTGTTTGCAACACCCCAGTCAGGATCAGTGTAACATGCGTGGATTTGTCCTGTTGTTGTTGCAGCATAACCGGTTTGTGCAGGAGTGTAAGGATGCCGAGCCTGATGTTCTGTTTGTGGGGGACTCGATGGTGCAGCTTATGCAGCAGTATGAGGTAATTGCTATGCTGTTAATAAGTCGACCCATGAAAGAAGACTCATGTGTCTAAAACATTCTATTAGAGTCCCATTTGTTCTGGAAGAAACTAAACTATTTCACAAGAATCATTATTAGCATATTATGACATTTTTATGCAACTTATACTGTAGTTCTATTTTCAGTTTAAAGATTTTTAATAACGTACATGCAGGGCGGTTCTGCGAGGTCTTTATTTCATGGAAAAGTCTGTTTACCTATTCTTCCTTCATAGCGTAACTAGTCTGTGGTTTCAAAGGAGCCATTTATGCTATGCCATTTATAAATACAAATATAAAATGTATTATGCGGTTTGGCTGTTTCTTTAAACGTCACAGTTATTTTGGGACCAAAATATGCCAACGTTTGAAAACGATCGATTAGAGTGTAAAATTTTTGTAATCTTTAATCTAATCGATAATTTTTTAAATGTTAGTTTCAGTCTGTTAGTTTATAATCTATCAGCTAGTGTGCTCCAAAACAATGGAAGTATATCTCGGACAATTTTCAGATGCAGTTGCAAATAGGATTTTCAAATGCATTTTCCACATGTGGACTCATAAACTGTGTCATAATCTAAATGCAGTTGCAAATCCTGCATTTCCATTTTCACCGACATTTTCACAATTCGACTGAAAAAGCAAAGTCCATTTGCATTTACCATGTCTTACGAGCTATGGGCCTGACATATCTAAATAGCAATATTAATCACTTCATTTGCTTTTTCTCCGCACAAGTAAGTTTTAAGGATAAGCTCCAAAATGATGGAAGTATATCCCGTGTCCAAAATTAAATGAATTACATGTAAAAGGAAATCTGTATCGCATGAGCTGTCATCAACCTGCTGCGCAAGTGTCAAAATTTGCTCCACAATTTCACCGATTACCACCATTTTTCAAAACTGTAAAATCTTTCAAAACGGCTGTGAGTGACGACACTTTCCAATACAAACACGCCTAATAAAATAGCCCCTCCCCTGGTGTTTGATTGACTGGGTTTCAGTGTAGACATCGGAAATTCGAATGCAAAAGAATTGACTATTATTTATATAGAGTTTTGGCAGGCTACATGCACAACGCAGAGGAAAAAGAAAAAGAAGCAATTAATATTGCTATTTAGATATGTCAGGCCCATACCTCGTAAGACATGAGAAACGCATTTGCAAATGAACTTTGCTTTTTCATTTGAAATGACTTTGCTTTTTATTTGAAATGCTTTTTCACTGTGCGTTTGCGAAAGTGGAAATGTTAAAAGTAATGTGGGATTTGCAATTGCATTTTGATTATGACACAATTTATGCGTCCACATTTGGAAAATCCTTGTTGCAATTGCATTTGAAAATTGTTCGGGATATACTTTCATACAAAACTTGCGTTTAGAAAATATCAAACTAAAATAAACATCCAAAGCTCTTCTGTCTAAATGGATCGATTTTATTTATTTATTTATTTATTTATTTTTCACATCATCTCATGTTTCAGTTTCTCATCAAATCTTGACCAATCAAATGCTCTCTTGTATCTGATGTGCCCCGCCCCCTTTAATACGCTTCTCATTTGCATTTCATTTGATGGGCTTGATCTCAACCACCCTCACGGGCAGGGCTGTGATAAAACAAGAGTCTATGGGCTTTTTTTAAAGGGAAGGAGCTACTCTACGTACCACCCTCTCTTCATTTTTCAGTTGAGATTACGTCAAACATCAAATTTAAAAAATCACATTTCAAAGTACTTTACAGGACCTTTAACTAGTCCATTCCATTTCATTGTCCATTGTGGTGCTGATAATGGAACTCTGTGGAATGTCATACAAATGCGTCATTGCCTACATGGAAACACAACAGCAACCATACCTGACTGTACAGTTTGACAAAATAAATAAACTACTCCCGTTGATATGTTTTAGTCATTTTCACAGATAGGTGTGAATGAGGATTGTTTTAAAAATGTTGTCTCTATGCAAAACCTTTTCTTTATTGTTGTGATAACATTCCCTAAGTTGCATATAAATTAACCTTACATGAAATGTCATGTTCATTAATAAAATGCAATAATAACAATTGGAAAGCCAATACTACTGTTTTGCTTATTAACTTAACCATACATCTAATACATTATGTTTGATTTAACATATTACTAATAATCATCAGCATTAAATATGTGTCCACATAAATGTACATGTTTGTTTTACAACCTGTGCTGGTCTCAGGTGTGGAGGGAACTGTTCTCCCCTCTCCATGCTCTGAATTTTGGGATTGGTGGCGACACGACCAGTAATGTGATGTGGAGACTACAGAATGGAGAACTGGAGAACATCAGTCCCCGAGTAAGGATGAGTTCTGGTTTGTTTCAGCAATGTTTACTGTAAAGCCAATTGTGTGTCCACCAGCTGTAATTATGTCCTTGTTGGTTTTTCCACAGGTTGTGGTCGTATGGGTAGGAACTAATAATCATGAGCACACTGCAGATCAGGTCGCAGGAGGAATATTAGCTATTGCGCAGTTACTTCTGTCTCGCCTCCCCAAGTCCAAAATGATTGTTTTGGTGAGTTACAAAAATCACTATGTCTATATAATCATCATGTGTGTTGTTGGAACTAATGTGTATCAGCTCTAGGGCCCTATGTTTTTCATAATGCAGAAAAAATCCAGACTCAATTGCAGAATTCAGTAAATGTGGATTTTGGATGAATAAATCAACAGTAGTGCTGTACACAGAACCAGTTTGAGATGTAAACTGATGAGTGTTAATATTAAACCACTTATGACTAAATATGAATGATGTGAATGTTAATGAAGGCAACCCCAGGGCTGCTCTGAGAGTCACTTCACCAGCATTTTAACAGTTTATCTGAGTAAAATGGCGTTATATCACGTATACATAGAAACTCAAGCACCTTCAAGACAGCCTCCATCTCAAGATAAAAGTTTGGTTGAACTTTTGACAAACTATAATAACAAACAAACAAATTTTATACATTAAATTCAGAATTTATATCAACTGACTTGCTGACTACGTGCTTGTTCAAACTACTTGTTTAAAATGAGCCAAAAACAACATCATTCTTGAGAATTTGTTTGTACAACTTAATTTTTTTATGTTTGATCCACTCAAAATTTGTACGAAAAAAATCAATCAAGTTAACGTAATCGATTTGTGTTAGGACAACATGAAGGAAATGTGTAGAACCCAGCATGTTTTACCCTGTAAGTTACTAAAAATTATGTTAACCATTAATTTTTTATCCAAAAAAAATATCAATCAGGCGTCACAGTGGCATAGTAGGTAGCACGATTACCTCACAGCAAGAAGGTCGCTGGTTCGAGCCTCAGCTGGGTCAGTTGGCATTTCTGTGTGGAGTAGAGATGCGCGGATGGGCTTTTATTTCATCAATCATTGGCTTTTATTACCGCATCACAAAACTCATCATCCGTCCGCACCAACATTTTTGACCAATTTTTAAAACCGCACCCACCCGCCATCTGCTGATTGGGCTCTTAATTTGAATGGCTTATTCCTATTATTATTAAATGAATGTTTCTTTATTGATTATTAGGGAATAGTGAATGACTTTAATGTAGACATGTAGTTAATCCAAACGTGCAAGCCAAATCCAGCATTAATTGACGACGCTTTGAAGTGACGCTAAACGATACGAGGACGTGTCTTTTCACTTTATTTGATTCCTCGGTCTTCGAGTCTTTTCCTTGCGTCTTTCCCTCGCATCCCGGAGGGGTGGAGCTAAGACACGAGGAAAGAAAGCAAGGAAAGGAAATGAGGATGCATAAATAAGAAATGAGAAGTACCCTATAAAGCTCTCAGAATATCAGCAGTGAACTCGGTCTCTGATCGGTGCACAGGGACAAAAATAAATAAATCGCCTAAATTAAACGCACTGTACTGTACAGTTTTTTGGTACAACCGCCCGCCACCCGCCCGAATTTAATTAAAATATTATTTTTCGTTGCGTCATCCACCCGATCCGTGGTTTATCCGCGGCTGTAACCGCCAACCGTGCATCTCTAGTGTGGAGTTTGCATGTTCTCCCTGTGTGTGTGTGGGTTTCCTCTGGGTGATTCGGTTTCCAAAATCATAAGATTTAGGTAAATTGAGTAAGCTAAATTGTATGTGTATGAATAAGTGTGTATGGGTGTTTCCCAGTGATGGGTTGCAGTTGGAGGGGCATCCACTGCGTAAAACACATGCTGGATAGGTTGGCGGTTCATTCCGCTGTGGCGACCCCAGATTAAAAAAGAGACTAAGCCGAAAAGAAAATGAAATTATCAACCATTAAGTCCAGAAAATCTTTAGATTTCATAGGGCCTTACCACTCCTGCAGTTTAACCTCAGTTGAGTTCATTTATTTTTTCAAAACTGATTAGTCGTATCATTCCTGTCATTCAGGGCCTGTTGCCGAGAGGAGAGTTTCCAAACCCCCTGAGAGAGAAAAACGCATCCGTGAACAATTTACTTCGTGCGTCGCTTCCTCGACTCGGCCCCATTCAGTTTCTCGACATGGGGAGTAGTTTTGTTCACTCGGACGGGACTATTTCCTCTCGAGACATGTTCGACTACCTGCATCTGACCGCTGGTGCTTACAGGACCATTTCAACAACTCTCCACGAGCTGCTGCTTCAACTGCTGGAGGAAACGCCTCAGGAGAGGAGAGCTTCACTGGTTTAAAAAGAAAAAACCCACCGCACTGGTTCATCACTGGAGAGGCAGCGTTTCAGAAAAGTTGCATATTCAGAATGTACTAATTAAAAGATTGGGCAACGTAAAAGTGCAGCGAAACTTAAAGGCTACGTAGGACAGTGGCTGATTTTTATATGATCCGTATAAAATGTGTATATGTGTCCAAGATGCTAGACACTAGGAGAATGAAGAATAGATATTTGTGACAAGACATAGATTTTTCTTAGGACAGCAGTGGGACCAGAATCTCATCAAAACCCCATCATCACAGTCTGAAGATCCTTTGATAGTAGCACTTACTCTGCCAGCTTCTCCGTGCCTTCACACATGCGCTCGGTCACATTCACAGCGGTGTTATGATGATAGTTCAGAGAGATCGAGAGAGATCATGCCTTCGAAATATCTGTCTTGCTTCTATCTTTCAGTTCTTTGGCACAGATTCATCTGAAACCTCCTTTTGCCCTTTCATATTCCCAGTAACACAAATATGATATATTAGAGTAAGACCGGAGTGATCAAACCATGTCGTTCCTTGTGTGTTTGCGACTTCGAAAGTGAGAAAGCCCTTCCTCAAAGGGATAGTTCACCCAAAAATGAAAACTTACTCATTATTTACTCACCCTCAAGTGGTTACAAACCTGTATGAGTTTCTTTCTTCTGTTGAATGCAAAGGAAGACATTTTGAAGAAAGTTGAAAACCTGAATTGACTTTCATAGTAGGGAAAAAAAGAAATAGTATGGATGTCAATGGTTACAGGTTTCCAGCTTTCTTCAAAATATCTTTCTTTTCTGCTCAACAGAAGAAAGTAAAACTGGTTTGGGTCATTGCTTTAAAGCGGGGGTGTCCACACTCAGTCCTGGAGGGCCAGTGTCCTGCATATTTCAGTTCTAACCCCAATTAAACACACCTGAACCAGCTAGTCAAGCTCTTTATAGGTATACTAGAAACTTCCAGGCAGGTGTGTTGAAGGAAGTTGGAGCTAAACTATGCAGGACACCGGCCCTCCAGGACCGAGTTTGGGCACCCCTGCTTTAAAGAAACAGTGGAGTAACCAGTCAAGTAACCAAAAAAGTCTCTATTGACTTCCATAGAATGAGTAAACTTTTTAAAAAGTCCTGCTTTAAAATATCTTTAATGTTCAGCAGAAGAAATTAATAGTTTTGAAACAACTGGAGTGTGAGTAAATGATAACAGAGTAAAAATTTCGGGGTGAAATCTAATGCACAACTTTGAGGTTTTCAGTGTAAATATTTACCTCACTTGCATCCATGTTTTTGTGTGTGTGTCCTGGCGCTCTGTAAAGTATTATGTGAAGAGTTGGTGTGTGTGTGGACGAGCCAATGGACAAGAAGTGATGTATAAAGTCATATGCGAGTATGTGTGCGAGTGTGTGTATATATACATAAATATATATATAAATATAATCTGTTCGTATTAATGTACTCTGTGCAAAGTGCTTATGTAGCTGGTGCTGTTGTTCGTGAATGTTTGTTTTTGTGTGTGTCTGAGTGCAAGAGATCACCCATCTGTAACTATTTGTATGGTCTGCAAAGCGTGCACTATTACTGCGGCACAACTGCCACATGCTTTAGATCCAAGCATTCCAATAAAACAGCAGGGATCAAACCTCAAGCGTGTACGCAGCCGTCTTTTACAAGCTGTCAATTCAGGATGCTTTTTTTCTTCAGTTTCTTCTCACCACATCTGCATATAATGTATTATTATAATGCTTTCTAATGAATCCAGTGAAAATACAACCCATACTCAAGCTCCACAGTGAAACAAAATTACCTTTGCTGCTTGTTTTAACTACTTATTTAAAATGAGTTGAAACAACACAAGTCCGAAGATCCGAAATCCGAAATCATGTTCAATTCACTTAAATTCGTAAAAAACGATTAAAGTTATTATTCATTAATTTTCCTTCAGTTTAGTCCCTTAATTATCAGGGGTCACCACAGTGGAATGAACCACCAACTTATCCAGCATATGTTTTACGCAACGGATGCCCTTCCAGCCAAAACCCAGTACTGCGAAACACTAATTCACACACACACACACACACACACACACTACGGTCAATTTAGTTAATCTAATTCACCTATAGCGCATGTCTTTGGACTGTGGGGGAAACTCAATACAAAAAAAAGTTAACTGGTACAGCCTGGACTCGAACCAGCGACCTTGTTGCTGTGTGACTGCTAATCATTGCGCCACCATGCCACCACAATTAAGTTAACTTAACATAGCATGAGAGAATTGTGTAGAACCCAGCAGTTTTTTTTTTACAGTCTAGATTAGAACACAGCAAAAACTATACTGGACTTACGCTGAGATCTGAGATTCAATCATTTATGACGATAATGAACATTCACCATATTGATATTGTGGCCATTTCAAAATACAGCGAGTAATTATTTAATATTTAAACTTTTGAATTGCTTTTTAAAAATATACACACGTGATTTTCAGTGGTGTTCTTAACAACACCAAATTCTTATTTATCATTTATTAGCTTAATGGTTAAACATGAACCTACAGTTCTACATGCTGAAATATTAACTGAAAATTCTGTGACTATTTATAAGGCTATTTTACATTAGCACTGTACAATAAGGCTCCAACAGATAACACTTCATTTATCTTAACTTTTATTCATCATTATTGTACTCTATAATCCTTATGTAATTTAAATTTGTTAGAACATTTGTTTGCTCTGAACATGTAGATGCAATAAACCAATATGTTTTCTTATTACACCTGTTAGAGTAACCTTTTTAAAGCTTAGGTCAATAAAGTGATAATACAGTATACTGTGAGAGTAATGAATCGTAACAAGAACATTTGACACCGTCATAAGCCTAAACTCTACTTTGTGAGTTCATATTCTCATATAATCTTTGAATGATAAAGGACGGGGTCAGAAATGAACTTTCTCCATTAGGGGGCAAACTTGCTGTTTTCAGCTATGACTGATCTGATGCTTCTCATTGGTTTCTAAAGAACAAGACAGATGTGGGCTATTAGTTGAAATTTTTGTATTTATTGTAGTACTAGTATTTATTGACATTTTATTTCATCAAATTATTATGCATTTGATGGATATTTAGTTTCAATGTGTTTTTATTTGAATCAATATTCGCTATTGTTTATATTATATAATTATTATTAAATTGTGTTTTTAGACTTATTACAGTACATTATTTTTTATCTATTTGTTTCTATTTATATTAACGTATTTATTCATGTATTATTAATGTGTTAATGTATTATATTAATGTAACTTAAAATATTTATTAGGTTGTTTCTTTTAAACTAATTTTAATCTTATTTTGAATTTTATTATTTAATTTTTCTATCATCTATAAGCATTTTTTAGTTAACATTTTTTTTTTACTCCAAATTTGGAGTTTCTTTGAATTTTATTTCAGTATCATCACACACTGTGGTATTATCAGAAGAATTTATGCTATTAAAATATTTTCCTATCTCCAAAATAAAAATGACATGAAGTAACTCACATATTACTCCATGACATGCAAATGAACCTATTTATGGGTATCTACCAATACAAGTTGCATAAACTGCAAGACAGTGATAAGATACTGCTGATAAAGACCAGCTCTTACTGTATGAAGCTCTGTTCCCATACAGACCATTTCTGTTTCTGCCTATTACAGATGAGGACTTTAAACATAACTGCAAAGGCCCAAAAATGTTATAATTTCGTAAAATAGCTCCACTGGGCAGATGTTTTCACTAAATATCTTTTTTATTTTCTAATTAATTCTAATTATTAAATTTAAAAGGTCAATCGCTTACTTTAGCGAGTTGAATGCTTTTTTTTTTATTCCTGTATAAATCTTTTTGTGATTGTGTGTGTGAGTGTGCGTGCTTGTTTTTATATCCCGGTGGGGACTAGAATGCCACCAGGACACTGTGGGGACCAAAATTGTAGTCTCCACAGGTAAACATGGTTACAAATAACATAGAATGAAGTATTTTGAAGATGTAAAAATACTAATTGTTTCCAGTGAGGGTTAGGTTTGGGAGTAGCTTTGGAGTACAGGAATAGAATATACTACGGTGGCCGAGCAACTTGGTGAAAACACAACGGAAATGTTTCAAGAGGACCCAAAAACATGACGGACCCAGCTAAAATACGGATGTAGTTAATTTATTTAATAACGCAACATTTCAGTTGATCATTAATTAGACTGATAATTTACAAAAGACAACGGAATCGTGTAATCAGGATATTACACCTTTCAAAGACCACCAATCACTTCACTGAACAAGTCACGGCGGGTCCGTATCAGCTGTGTCCGTCATGTTTTTGGGTCCTCTTGAAACATTTCCGTTGTGTTTTCACCAAGTTGCTGCGCGTTTTCTTCCGTTGTGTTTTTTTTACCAAGTTGCTGCGCGTTTCTTCCGTTGTGTTTTTTTTACCAAGTTGCTGCGCGTTTCTTCCGTTGTGTTTTTTTTACCAAGTTGCTGCGCGTTTTCTTCCGTTGTGTTTTGACCAATATGCTGCGCGTTTCTTCCGTTGTTTGTGTTGTGAGAATTTGTAACAGGTGTGCTGTCAAATTGATGAAGATCGTTTCTTAATCTGCCGGTGTTTTCTGTTATTGCATGTGCTTTCTTAAATTGCAGCGCGTTAACCTTTCTCGGCCACCGTAATATACAGTTTGTATAGTAAAAACATAATTATGTCTATGAAAGTCCCCACTGGGATATAGGAACAAATCTGTGTGTGTGTGTGTGTGTGTGTGTGTGTGTGGTTGGTCGTGTGTTAATTTAAAAGGTTTCCGCATCCTATTTACATTTCTGTAACTGTAAATCCCTGACTTCTTAGCCAAATATCAACTTCCCTGACTAAAAAGCATAGTTTGCATGACATCTACTGAATGTAAATAGAGGCTGACGTAGTTTTTATATATATATATATATATATTAACAATAAAACAGCATAATATGTTAAAATAAAAACATAAATTAAAATGGTTTTAGCTTGAATATGATTTTGCATGATTTTTAACAGCCACTGCATGAACAACATTGGATGATTTACCTAAGTTTTTGAAAAAACTTCTAAAGTACTTGCTGTTCGTGTGGATGTGAAGCCACTCCTCTCCCATGTTTAACAGCTCAATAATAGTTTCACAGATTTAGCTTTACTGTCATCAACTTTTTAACACAAAGTCTTCGAAGTGGTCATTTTGAAGCCAAAGCTCTTAAAAATGTACATTATCCTGACATGTTTGGCTTTAGTTATCAGGTATATTCTAGTTACGGCATTTGACTAAAGTAAAGTGTCAGTTGATGAGCGTGAAAAGAATAAAATGGAGCTGAAAAGTAGCCTAACCATAAGAATAGGCATGAAACAATAAGATAAAAAGGTAATAACATAAACATACTGCTAAATAGAAATTAAAATTGAAACCGACAAACAAAGTTCCTCATATTCCACAACTTGGACAAACAAAATAAATATTCCCTGACTATCAATGTCTGGAATAAATTTCATGACCCGTAAAACCCTGAAATCAGCACTATAATTCATTTACACTCAAGTCAAATGTTTTCAGATTCAATCAAAAAGCTGCTGAGCATTTAAACATTTAATTAAGAAGCCTTCCTGAAGAATACGAGCAGCTGAGTGAATCAGTGGACAAAGAGAACCAACTGATCAATGGCCCTGACTAGTCTCTCTCTGATTGGCAGTTGATAAAATGGGTTTTGGAGCAGAAGGAGGAGAGGATCAAGGTTTGCTACACGTTGCCAAATGTTTTGAGATAACTTTACAGTCCTGTCATGCTTTCACCATTGCCAGTTTATGAGTGAGATGTAATCACAGGGTGCTCAATAACAAACTCCTTAATCACAAACCAATAAATGTATGACTGTTCTGTCCCAACCTACAAAATCTAATACATACAGCACAGTGCCCAGCAGAAATGAGAACATATTTACAGATCTCTTTTAAATGATTAATTTCTATTTGACGCGAACACAAGCAAGCACAAACTAATAGATTTAAACTGACTCAAAGCCAAGCCTGTTAATACTTTAAAATGGAAGAAAATCTCAGTGGATTAAAGAAATGACTTATATTCAAGGAGGACAATTAACAAACTTGTCTAACCATTAAAAGATAAAACAACATGGTGGAAAGCTTTGAAATGCAATGTGTATTGAACTTTTGGTTTTTTAAATATGATATTATTTGAATTTATGCCATTTATTTTCACCCTTTAAATCATTTGTCTGATTCCTGATGTTTCAATGTTTGAGATTAAGTTTGTGTTTTATTTTCTTTGAATTTTGTTCTGAAGTTCAAACAAAATCCAATAAATATGTTTTGGAAAGAAAACACTATCTAGAACACTATCTATAATTGCTATGCAATGTTAAGATATTTGTGTATATACACATTACATTAGTTAATACCATATCCAAAACTGAAACTAATTTAACAAATGTCTTTAGATCAAGGTGCAAAAATTAGCACACCCCGATAACTATGTAATAAAAAAAATTAAACTTTAACAAGCAGGTAAAAACCAAAGAAGCATAAAAACATGATGAATTTTTGTAATTTCTCTAAATCTATTATCTTTCTGTTCCTATATGTTCGGTGACCACACTCTTATTTTTAAGAATAAAACTGTTTTGTTCAAATAAACCAAAATATATAGTGCATATTCACTGAGAAATGGGTAAAAGTAATAAATTTAATCATTTAGGCTGTACACTGTACTTGCTACATCAAAATATATTTAAAGTTGCTCAATTTCAGAATGTGTTCAGAATATATTTGTCCCTGGAACTACAAAACATCCCATAAAATTGCTGCTACTTGATCTACTGTTGTTTAATAAATGTTACTAAAAGGATTATCTGAAAAATGGCCTGTTAAGTGGCATGTTTTCTGACAGAAGCGATATCACTGGACGCATGTGATATGTGAGACTGACAGTGCATCGACGTGTCTACAGATATCTGAAAGGCATCTCTTATTGCACTCACCCTTTGGACCTCTGATGTGTAAGAGGACAGGGGTCAACTCCACACAGGCACCGTTCCTGCAGTATAAAAGAGCCCTGCCTGCGCTGACCGTCCTCGAACATTCAGAGCAGCACCTCTCAGGTAAGAGCTCAAACAGCAGGAATGGACAAACAAAGAGAACACAGACATTAGCATAGGCACAGCTGAGCAAAATATGCCTCTCTTCAACAAGTAGACCTTGGTTAAAAAGGCATGATGGAATAATATTTTTGGTTTTCTTTCAGGGCTTAATCATGAAATTTGTGGCTCTTGCACTGACTCTTCTCTTGGCTTTGGGTAAGCAACATACCTCACTTCTCATTTCACATCAATGCTGTAGCTTTTTTCTTTAGTCATTTAAATTACAAATTACTTAAAAACTGATGAAATTAATTATGTTGTTAACTTAACATTGTTAACAGTCTGACCATGTGTTTAAAGGGATAGTTCACTCAGTAATAAAAAATACCTCATGCTTTATTCTCCCTCAGGTTTCAAACCTTGAGTTTTCGTTCTTCTTTTGAGCACAATATATAGATGAATGCTGCTTGCTGTGACTACTTCCATAGTAGGAAAAATCTACAATGGAAGCCAATGGGTCTGAGCAACCAGCCTTTTTCAAATTATCTTCATTTGTGTCCAACTGAAGAAAGAAACTCAAATATGTTTAGAACAAGTGAAGCGTGAGTCACTAATAAATGAATGTTCGTTTTGGGGTGATCTATCGCTTTAAAGGGTCATGAATCACTTGGTTTCTGAAATCTCTCTCGTACCTTTTCTCAGGTTCCCAGGCCAATTTATTCCAGGCTGATGCCCCGACCCAGCTGGAGCACTACAAGGCAGCAGCCTTGGTGTACCTGAACCAGGTCAAAGATCAGGCTGAGAAGGCCCTTGAAAACCTGGACGGAACCGACTATGAGCAGTACAAGTAAGAGACCCCTCTGGTCATGATGGCCTCTTTATTTTCATGGATCTCACCCTTTTTTCCTTTGCTTTTTTTGTGTCTTAATCTTCTCTTTGTGGTTTGTTACCTCACTTTGTAGTAAATTTTTTTCTTTAAATTTACTGTCATCATTTCAGCTAAAAGAGAATCTTGAACTTTGGTTAACATTTTGGCAAGGTTCTTAATTAATAATATAGACATACTTCAATTCTGTAAATTGGTCTTCAATATTAACAATAATGTTAGCCTAAAATATATGTATATAAAAAGCTATTGGAACATTTTCCTAATGGGTGACCCGGATCCCAGTCACTAACCACACGCCAATCAATACTGAAACATTATTGGATGATAGTTTTGTTGTCAAAACGTATTGTAGGAGAATATTCAACAATCAAATTATTGGTTTTCATTGATTTCAGCTTTTTTTTTTTTTTTTACAACAAAAGACGTATAGTTTTTTCATAGTTCTGGACAGAAATTCAACCAAAAAAGGAGTTACTGGTCAGCCAGAAAAAAGTAAACTGCAATGTTCCATTCATGCACCTATTCATGTCAAACAGCTAAACCTTAAAGCTAACCATTTTAGAAACAAGATGTTAGCTAGGATGTCACAATTCTGTATCTCATAACTGTTATCTGCATGACTTTTGTTCGTAAAGTTGTAAACTCTTTCTCAATGTTGCCTAGCTAGTGTACTTTTTAGCTTAACTTCAAATTTTGTTATTAACCATGGCTGTGCTGTTAAATTAATAAAAATATTCCAGAACATTAATTGAGGAACTGTACAAGCCAAAGGTGATGACAGAAAGGAACCTGAACTCCTTTGAGTTGACAATAGTACATAAAAAAAAACCTTGAAGAAACTCAGTACTCCACTGGTCTTAGAATGAGCACAATTTCATTTATGAATCCAACCTCCATCTTTAACTAAAGCAGTTTGTCTGTAAAAGTTTACCAATTTTATGCTCCTCTCTCTCCAGACTTCAGCTTTCAGAGAGCCTGACCAAGCTCCAGGAATATGCCCAGACCACCTCCCAGGCTCTGACCCCCTACGCTGAGACCATCTCCACCCAGTTGATGGAGAACACCAAGCAGCTGCGCGAGCGGGTCATGACTGACGTTGAGGATATCCGTTCCAAGCTGGAGCCCCACCGTGCCGAGCTGTACAGCGTGCTGCAGAAGCACATCGAGGAGTACCGTGAGAAGCTGGAGCCCGTCTTCCAGGAGTACTCCACCCTGAACCGCCAAAACGCCGAGCAGCTGCGTGCCAAGCTGGAGCCCCTGATGGACGACATTAGGAAGGCCTTCGAGTCCAACGTTGAGGAGACCAAGTCCAAGCTTGTTCCAATGGTCGAGGCTGTTCGCACCAAGCTGACCGAGCGTCTGGAGGAGCTGAGGACCATGGCCGCCCCCTATGCCGAGGAGTACAAGGAGCAGCTGGTGAAGGCTGTCGAGGAGGCCAGGGAGAAGATCGCCCCACACACCCAGGACCTCCAGACCCGCATGGAGCCCTACATGGAGAATGTGAGGACCAGCTTCGCACAGATGTACGAGACCATCTCCAAGGCCATCCAGGCATAAAAATGCACACGCGAATCCTCAGACAACATCAAAGAACAGATATTATTGCATTTGCTGATGGAAGGAGAGTAGATGCAAAGGTTGTGTGATGAATGTTTATTATGTTCAAGTTAAATAATGCACAAAATAAAAATCCCAAAAAATAATGGAGTCAGTGTTTTTTTTCATGTTATATGATCACAATACAGTTTCTTACTTTAAACAATATTATAATTTATTTTAAACCTTATTATTAAATCTCAATAAAAAAATTAAGCTCAAAACAAAGTCATTAATCAATTTATTTGTCGTTTTATGTATAAAAACTACACATAAAGGCCTCGGTGGATCCTTAATTTAATAAAATACAGAATTAAAGAACATTTTCCAGTTAGGTACAGTTTTGTATCACTTGGAAAAGTTGTGAAAGAAACATCGTCTCTTCTTCAGAGGTTTAAAGTTACACACCTTTATGAAAAGCTTACATAATGAGGATTATACTTCAGGGTATGTTTGAAAATCTTTGGAATAACACTGAATACTGAAATGAGTATAATTCATATTGAGAGGATCTCCCTTGATCTGCTAAGTAACATCAATTAGTATATCAACATGCTGTCCTTATAAAAAATAATTAACTCTGACCATTAACTACATCGTTATTACGGAATGACCAAAACTTAATGCCTTGATAACTACTAATATGATCATTACACTTCCCTTTTTTGTAGGAATTGGCTCAGATGAGTGTGACTTTGTTTTCTTCTTCTTTAAGTCGTTCCTCATTTAGATGGGCAGAAAGGACATGAATTATTTTTACTGGTCTTGAGCCAAACGCTAACACACTAAAGCAAAGGAGAAACAATTATATGATTATTACACCACACAGACAAAGCCATGGCTTAAATGTATTTTGTGAAAGTTGCACACTTACTTCTTTGTGCATTATATGGGAGCAGTTTGTGTTGTACTGGGTTGACGTGTCCACAGGATTTTGACACATTAAACAAAATTTACGGGGAGCGGACTGAAAGAGGAACAGAGAAAAAGAGTGTATGTTTATAGGGATCTACAAATAAATGACCAAAATATTGAAAAGCATCTAAATATTGAAACACTGAATGCTTTCGCAACTGATTAATGATTATATTATAGGAATAATATCCAGTAAACTGCACAGTAGCTTTGAATAATTGCATTATATTATAATATTATTAAATGATATTTTTGCTTAATGTTCCATGTTTTGCACTTTTGCATTTTGTCTCCTAATTTTGATTTCCACTCATCAGCAGGGTGCTCAAACGACACTTGAACATCAACATATACAAAATTTCTGGACTAGAATGTTACTACCAATGGTAGAATCTTTGACTAAACAACCTAAGGCTACAAGCAGCTTACATGATATAGAAACACAGCCACCTATCATCAGATGAAAATGCCTCTGCTTCAAAATGGAATATCTCTGCTGCACAAACGCCCACAGACTTCTAAAAACAATTGTAATTCTGGAAACAAAGATACATTCAATCTGCCCAGAACTGCCAGAGCAGACAGGAAACCTTCATTGTGGACCAATACAACTTACAGCTCATGAGTTTTGTAAATCTAGAGCTACTCGACAGGCAGAATATTAAAAATGAGCATGCAAATCCATGGCATAAACCAGGTGTGAGACTATAAGATACTTGTGAGACCAGATCATGTGGATCATATACTGCTGCATTAATTTTCTCTACACCAAATAAATGGGTATTTCACCAACTGTACAACCTCACAACTGACTGTACAGTATGTTTTTAACTAGAGGTGAGGTTAGTTAATCTTCATTTATTTTATGTTGTCTGTTTTAAAAACAATTTTACTACAGTTTTATTTATTAAACTTAATACTGTGTTATTTAATTGTGAAATGTTTTATGCACTTCTTGTGCACTGAATACATTTAGAATGTGTGTATGTAGCGCGTTTGAAAAAGCAAAAACAGCTGCCAAAATCACAATCGCAATATTCGTTCCAAAAATCGCAATATGATTATGTCCATATTGCACAGCCCTATTTCCAAGTCTTCTTAGGATGAAAAAAAGACCTATACGAATCTGTTTTATTAGGGTAGGAACTACTAAACTCTGCAGGGCCACTGGCCCACCATAATCAATGTTCCCCACCCCTTATCAAAATACATGGCTCCAAAAAACATGAAAGGAAAGTTTACTGACAAGTCAATCTCTTTTGGAATCAAGGTCAACTATTTACATTAGACAGCATCAAGCCCAAAAAGTAATTGGTTTTAAAGTGCTAAAAGACAATATTTTCTTTTCCCTCCCTGGCTCCATCATCCATCTGCTGTGTGTGCCACTAAATGGCACATGCACACATGTTAAGTGTCTGAATGACCACAGGACTTCATGTCAGAACCTGAGTGGGACATGGCTGACATATCCCACAAGGACAATGCTAAAACCACACAGCCACAACAACCAACTGCTTACAGACATAGTGCCGGCTGCACCCAGCCCACAGTGCTCACCACAGATAGACTGTGATGTTTCAGAACAGCTTCAAGGCTCAAGGACGAACTCTTGGAAAACAAAAAAAAAAACTGGATCTCCTGTTCTTGGAATATTTTGAGTCAGACTCACTTTGACAAGATTATTTGAATCAGCTGTTGAATAACACTAAAAATAAGTTTTTATGAAACGTAAAGATTAAAAATGTATTATGCTTTAGAATGTAGTGAAACAATAGCTAAGTACTCTGTTTAAAGAGAAGATTACTTGGAAAAAAAATGTACACAAGTAGAGTTACAAAGTAAAGTATTTTATTACTGTCCACCACTAGATTTAAAAAAGGGAATCATCCTCATTTTGTCAAATGTAATATAAAAGGTATATTTCACCCAAAACTGTTTACTCATCCTTTACTTCTTACAAACCCGTTTGACTTTCTTTCTTCTTCTTCCACAAAAGAAGATATTTTGAAGAAATCTGGAAACATCTAACCATTGACGTTCACAGTATTTGTTTTTCCTACTATGGATGTCAATGATCTTTTATTATCCACAGATTATCTGTACGATTATCATTGCCATCTTTCATAGACACCAGAGTGTATTTAACAAACCCCAAATGTTTCATATTGCTCGTAAATGTCTATCCAAAAGTTATTTAAATGAGAACAATGATAAATTTTGAAGTTTGACAAGCACCATCTATCGCGGGAAAACTGATTTGAGTTTATCAACTGATCACAAACAAATCAAACCAGTGTAATTAGACATCCCAAAAGACCAGGTATCGGTGCAAAGGTTCTGGTGGAATGAGAAATAGTTTACTAAACCCCTAAGAGTGAAAAGACAGAACGTGCACTCTAAATTCTGTTGGCTGTCATCCCTTTGGTGTGTTCACATGCAGCTTTTTGGTTGAGCCAGGACCAGGCGTGACTGACAGAGGGTGATAATGTTTGGTTTTAGTCTGCGCCAGATCTCTGGCATTGGCTTGGTGGCCTGCCCTAAATGGTTAAACAGCCACTTACATTTATGTTGTTTGGGAGAAGTTGATGAATTTACGTATTGAAAATCCAGCAGCTCTAAAATCTCCCCTGCAATGCATAGGGCTCCAGCATGTCACGTGAAAAAACCCCGACACGTTGCCGTGGTAAAATAACTTAAAGTGCAACAATCACTTTTTTTTAAAAAATCACGCGGGGGGTCAGCTTAAGTATTTAAAACTTATCTATAGAAGGAGAACAAGGTCAATCTCCCTTTAAAAACAAAAACACAATTCTTAGAAGCCTTTTCCAGCAAGTCCTGTGCAGTGCTGCAGTGACTTCCTTTTCCTGAGTGAATAATTTACCATGAGAAATGGCCTTATGAGGCCTAATCAAAAAAATTTAGAACAGGTTCCAACCCATAAGTACGATTTTTGACAAAGAAATATTCTCATATATGCAAACCTTTTTTACCACTGAGTCTATGATTTGCATGTGAATCCAAATCTATAACACTGTTAAAGCCTTTAACAAAGTATAACTCTGAACGCTGAGAGTTCATGATAGCCCCCTTTAAGAAATAAATGAGCATTTTACCTGTGGGGGTCTTGTGTGGAACACCTGAGCAACTGGGGGTCGGAAAAGAGGCCGCATGGGATGTGGTGGATGAACTACAGGACGCTGGATCGGACCAACAGAAGCAGGAAAAGCCCTGGCTCCAGATGGCGGTGCTATAGGGCCTGGTGGCTAAAACAAGAGTGAATCATATAAGCAACGCACAGAACAGAAAGACAAGAAACAATGAAAATTGAACAAAGAAGAGGGAGAAGAGCGTATGTTTGCACCGGTCTTTGGTTCTGTGCGAGTCTCTGTGCCACTTGCTGAGTAACATCATCCATCGACATGCCAGCCATAGTACCACGCTCACTCTTGATTTGCTGTAGTACACGTGTTAACTGATCCCTAAAAAAAAAAACAGAGAGCTCAATTTCAAAAAAGATCCATTACTACAATACCACAATCAACAACCTGAAATCCAAAAACTAAAGCACATTCACTTATACAGATATATCAAGCTTATACAACAACATTTGGGCCCATTTACAGTTGTCATTTCATGCATCAGATGTGTTTTATTTACACCTGATCATTTAGAAGAATCAGAGTTATTAATTAAATTGAAAATGACCGTTAAGCTCCAAGACAGCAATGTAGAACTTTCAGTTTTATTTGGGCCACTAAAGGTCGGGAAGTCTTCTGAAGCATTTTGTAGTCTCTTTTAAATGTACATGTGCTATTTTTATGATCGTATATATATATTCCTCAGCGCAAACGCATGATGTGGCTAAACTGAAATATGAGCTCAGTACCTTGTGCACTGTGGGAAATGGGAGCCCAGTCTCTCCAGCAGCTTGTCCAGTTTGCCTGCCGGTGCCGGATTGGAAGGAAGGGGCTGGGGGGAGGGGTTTCGTATAGATGTGGTTTGCATGAACGTTTGGGGAAGACGCACTGCAGCTTGGGGTTGAAAATTGGCTCCGTGACTATTTTTTAATCCAGCAAAGTTGCTTGCTGACGTAACTGAGGGTGCATAGGAGGCGCCTGCGAGTGTTTGATGTAAGACATGCGGCGCTGGTGTGACGGGAGCGTGGGATGATGATGGTGGAGGTGGACCAATTGTTTGCATGGGTATTTGAGGGGCAGGTGCATGAGTTGTCATAGGACCATACATCTTTGGGACGTGTGAAGATTGTGGACCTATAGTGTTGGGTAGGAATGGTGTGTTTTGAGGAGATGGGGCAGAAAGTGGCGGTGTGGCTCTCTGGGGTGGTGTAACAGAGTGGTGGAGCTGGGGATGAACTATGGGAGGATTTGTTGTTGTAGTTGGTAGACCATTGTTGAAAACAGGATGGGATGAAGAATTCTGAGGTGGATTCATTATCATCTCCAACTATGAAAAGCAAAAGATAGATTTTACATACAGTATAAACATTTCTTCACATCAGTAGGACTGTTCGACAACTGTGATCTAACAATATCCAGTTTGTCACTTATAATATGAACACCAAAATAAAATTTTTTAAAAATCCCTGAATGGTAATTTGTTGTTTATTTTATAAAACAATGTTGTAGATACAATATAAATACTTTTATTAAGAAAAAAAAAGAAATAAGCTCCAAGCTACACAGCTTTACAGTGAACTTAATTTAGAGAAAAAAAAATCTCTAAAACCCCTTTTCAGGTTATAAATTCACTGTAAGCTATGGCTTCACAGCCACTATTGCCTTTATAAAAAAAAAAAGTTGCTGTATATTGCAAAACAAAACAAATCCTACAAACGTTAGTTGCCTAAGTATTGATAGCAGAAATGGTTATAAAAACAGTTACAGGTGTATGTGGAGCAATTTCTACTACTGCATTGAACAAGGCTCAACCAATCAGAAAAAAGGACCGAAGCTATCTGTTTTATAGAGTTCATTTTGAGTAATTGAAATTAACCAATGCTGTCAGTTTACTTTTTTGGTCCAATGAAAATAAACCCAATCGAAGGTAAAGCAGATGTTTTTGTGTCACAAACCAGCACCGTTTCATTCCTAAATAAATAAGCAAGGACTTGCCACCAGCTCCTGGAGGTTTTACAGTCAAATTTATTTATCTATGCCAAACAATGTTTAGAAAAAAAGCAACTAACTGACTTAGAATGGTATATTATATAATTGACTGGATTTGTTCAAGAATGAAACACTGCACTGTAGCTCTAAGACTTGACAAATGTTTTGCTCTGACTCTAGCTATGTTTCCATCCACCTATTTTTATGCGCAAAAAAACAATTGATGGAAACACCAAGACGCTCATCAATTTTGAAAATGGCACTAAAAAACATATGCACATAACTGAATAGGATAAACTTTTTATTCGATAAGAAAAATGTTCCTAAACTATGATGGAAAGACTTTTACCAAACAAATTCCAGTACACGCATTAAAAAAAGTCATGTGATTTTGTTATAAGAGATCATGTGATGATAAAAATGTGCGTGAATAGACAAACCAGCAGAGTGAGCACATTGTAAAACATCTAAAATGTGGTTATGTTCATTCTAAAACGCCTTGGCCATTTCAGTAGAAGTGTTATTATATTATTAATGACCTCCAGAACTGTCAAGAGCGTCTGTGCTCTGAGTCTCACACCTTCAAACGCCACTACGCGTTCATTGCGTGTCGGCATTGTCTTTTGAGGCACAAGTAGTTTATTAATTAAAGAAAATATTAATTTGATATTTGGCGCCAGTTAATTAGGAAGTGACAATTTTGTTCTCTCATTGGATGGAAACGCTGCTTTATTTGCAAGTCCTTTATGCAATACTTCAGGTTTGCGCATGAATTTATTTTGCAAATTTGGATGGAAACATAGCTACTGTTAGCTCACAAAACAAACTATAACCACGGTCATGTTTAAACCATTGTGATACAGTCAATCATTTTAGCAGCTCTCTACCAGAAGGTTCATTCAACACTGAGCACAGTTTGTGATTGCACAGGAGTCATACAGTTCAAAGGTTTGATAGAGTTTAATACCTTCTCTATCTAGAATTAATTTTATTATGTTTCTAAAATGACGAAACAAATAAAATTTTCAAATAAACTCTGTTTATCCAACAGAAACCTAGGAAAATTTATTTTAATTTATAGAAACACCATATTTCATAATAATACAATTTCTGCTGTACGTCTGATCAAATAAATGCTAACATGAGCATAAAAGGATTCTTACAAAATCATTAAAAAAATTCTGAATTATACTATCTATGTGTATATGAATAAACTAGCCCTTACCGTAGGCACTGGTGGAAGTGATGGCAGCTGGACTAAAGGTAAACTATCCAGCTGTTCCCCTCTCTGCAGGAGTTGATGGTTTTCATTATATTTATTCTGCAAAAGAAAAACAGAGAAAGACAAAGTAAGAAAAAAAAAAACACACTTCCCCCCATAATACCCTCATATTAGGTATTCCCTCACCTTTAGCCCTACCACACTATTGCGGACTATTGCCACATTATGTTCCCACTTCTGCCGCTGGTGCAGGTGCTGTTGGGAAGGACTTAATCTGTCCAGAATAAATAGGAATTAATTTTATCTTGTGTGCATGTACACTTATTGCACATGCATACATGTTGGACATCACTTCACAAAAAGTACCTGAGAAAATTCAGATATTTTTCAGCATCAATTATCCAGTCCTCCACTTGAGAAAGAGCTAGCTTTTCCTGCATCTCAAGTGCAGCTATCTGCGCACACAAACACATGAACAGACATACAGTCAGACAATAATATACATGCTTCATTCCACCGACTGGAGGTTTTTCTAGTAGACGTTTGCAGTGCCTGACCTCATCCTGAAGAACCGTCTGACTGGCCTGTTCTGCCTGTCTGCACAGCGTCTCCATCTCCACCCTCAAGTCTGCTATTTCCTGCTCCCAGGACAGCCTAAAAGAACAAAATAAAAATAAAACATATAAAACACAGATGCCTGGTACTGTAGGTGGTGTTTTTCATGTCTTGAATGTTTACTTCTCTTGACTCTGTTCTTCAATCAGCATCTTGAGTTTCTTTTCTGTGCCCTCCAACTCCTGAACCAGTCTAAAACACACACACAAATCATTTTAGATTCATTTTAGACTCGTCTCATACTCATAAAATATCAGATGCTACTTTTCAAATGTTTGGGGGTAAGTACAATTTATTTATTAGATTCATACTTTTTTAGAAAGGACGCATAAAATTGATCAAAACGGACAGTGATAACATCTCTACTTAAAGAAAAACATAAAAAAATTTCAACAAAAATATTAAGCAGTACATCTGGCAACAACAGTGTTTCCTCTAGGATTTTTTTCCAGCTGTGGCGGCAGGCACAGATAACAGATCTTCCAAATACCTATGGTGTTTTCTTCAATTACAAATGTCATGAGCACAGTATTACAAGTCAAGGTCGCATTCAAGTAATAAGAGCATGCAAATCTCTTTGCTTGCGCCGATTTCCTCTGTGCACAAAACTTTTCGCACGTAATATTTGAACATTTTGGTGTGGCGCGCCACCTGGAAGAATGAAACCATGAACAACATTGACAATGATACGTTTTTCTTGAGCACCATGTCAAAATGTATATAATACAACCAATTATATAATTAAATTATACAATATAATCAGCTGAAGTGTATTAATAGACTATTATGCAAATCTATTACTATTATGTTTACAGTCCAGCGATTTATTTTAACTGTATGCATGTAGTGAAGTAGCTGGATCTCACAAACATTTTGCAGTGCATTTACCTATTTTTTTCCTCTTCAATTCGCTCTTTCTCTGCAGTCAGCTCTTGTCGTTTTACCATGAAGTTTTTCCGTGTGGTTTTGCTGCTATTTAGCTTCAATTTAACTTGCAAAGACTCAATTTTCTCAATAAAATCCTGTACAGATGATAAGAAAACGAAAGAAAATTAGGTTCCAGAAATAACATTTTTTTATCATGATGTATCAAGATTCTCTACTAATTCATTAGAACTATTTCTGTTCATATGACCATGTGTAAAAGTGTGAATCTCTACAGGGTGTGCATAGAGCTGGTGGTGTATAGAGCTGTGATGTACAGATGTGATGCTGAACCTGGTACTGATGATTCGTGTCATCTTTAGTCTTTTGCAAATTGTGGACTTGAAGGTTGTGCTCCTCCTGCTCTGCCGCTTGCTGCTTCGCAAGAGCCTTATACTGCTCATTCAACTCAGTAGTGCAGTCTACTAAAGCACGCTAAAGAGACAGAGATAAACAGAAATATCGATCAGATGAAAAGCATCCAAACTCTGAAATAGTTAGCTTGCATGAATGAGCACCAATTTGCCTCTGACTTCAGGCATTTGTTGGCTATTTCACAAAACCTCTCAGTGGGTGAAAATCAGGACTAAAATCTTACAATGTGAACTCAACATTAGCGTTTAACAGGGAAAAAAAGTCAAAAAGCTTTGAAATGCTTTAAAATAGTGAGTAAATTTTTCATTTTCAGGTGAACTATCTCTTTAAAGGACTCTATTTAAGGATCAAACTTCAGTCAGTTTTTAATCATTTCATATAATCAATTTTAATATGACCACTTATTAATTTATACATCTTTGGTGACCTGATGTGCTTCTATTATCCTCATTTTGTACATTGTTTGGGATTAAAACATCAGCTAAATGACTAAAAGTAATACGACTAAATATGCTGAAAGTACAAGTTAGAAGTTTGTTGGTTTAGTTTTACATAAATATACGTGTTACAGTGAAACGGTGAGAAACAATACTTTGGGCTTTTTTTCCATTACAGCTGTTTGAAACATTAAAAAAGGACAATAGTGATACTAGTAAGACAATAGCAATATGGTTCCCTATTTTAAGATCATTGATAATGTTAGCAAAGTAGTAGTTTTGTTTATTTAAAAGCAGACAGCTCTTTGAAACACTGTCAATTCATTAAAACGTATTAGTTTTGTTGCATTGTTATTTGTTATGAAAAGATATTTGTATCAAATCAAGTAAAATCACAAAAACAACAAAACGGCAATGTTTTCACTAGCGGTCTCAAAATGAAGGGTCTCATAACTCACATTTAATTAAAAAAAACGCTGTATATATTTATGACAGAATCTCTTACAAGAACAAAAACATGGTTGATTTGTCCAGCAGCTCAAGGCTACCATCATACAAACAAACATTAGCTTTAACATAAACATTCTCCCACAAACCATTTGCCAAAAAACTAAACACGTTACCCCATTTATGAGCATTTATACAGCACTGACCATTTCAAATGTCATTTTAGAAGATGCTTCGATACATTTGCGCAGACTGGGTGCTTATTTTTACAGTTTTGTACACGCCATGTCATGATGAAAACTTGAGGTATTGCTGAAAACTTACTATCTCAGACTCCCAGTCCTGATTCGTGTTCGTAGCTCTTTCCTCCGTCCAGTCCTCTGTCTATGGTGGAATCAGCAATCAATCAAATCATTTAGGTGATCGACTTTAAAGAGGGAGTAATTAGGAGGTTTTTCAGACCTGTATGGTTTGGCTCTGTGTTTCATTGCTGACTGTAAACGTGTTGGTTTCTTCATACGGTTTCAGCGCTGTCGGAAAGCCGCTCTCTGTGGACCAGGGCCCGGCGGATGAGCTCCATGGGGAAGAGTCCAGCCGAGAAACGGGACTCCTGCCGATGGAAAAGTTACATTCGTGCTGCTGGATTATTTCACGCACAAACACAACTGTATTTCAGGGCATTTTGTACTCACTGAAGTAAATCTTCCTCTAAAGCCCAGCTCCACTCGGGGTGTATTTCACTTTCCATTGACAGGCAAACTCAGCGACCAAAGACTCTGGATCTGAAAAAACAACAGTTATAACGAATGCGACATGAGCTCACAAACATATATTGTGATTTAATGAACATCGACAATGTACTGATGAAGACTATTTTCCCCAAAGAAGTATTAGCGCCAAAGAGCAATAAACAAAAGCGCACAGATATTAAAGCAAGACTCACTCTACACATTCGAAACGCTGATCTTGATGGACAAACAGCTAACAGTGTGCTCGGAGTATGTAGCAGGTAATGTATATTGATGAGTAAAATTGTTATTTTAGTTTAAAAAGGCACAGACAACTGGCGCAACTTTCGTGACATCATCAAAAGTGGTTTTACTTCCGGGACTTCCCGTGACGTTGCACGCATTTTGGAGCGTGTTGCGTTGTGATTTGTAATGTGGTCTAATTTTTACAGCAAAATCAAAATCTGTTTATTTAGCTAAAGACATGTATAAAACAAATATACGTTTGCAGTTTGCACGTTTTTATTTTCTCAAAAACAAAAAAATCGTAAAATTCTCAAAATGAACTTAAAGCAAGGCTTTTCAAACTGTTTTGTTCGACCCCCCGGAGGCCACTAGGGGGTCTGAGAAAATGTTCTCAGAAGCATAAAAGTGTATTAAAAAATGTTTCATTAAAATGATATTAGTAAAATAAAATCATTATTAATATTTATTATATACAATAAATATTATGTTAACCTAAATAAAAATTTAAATATAAAAAACAAATTAACTAAAATTGGTTGATGATTATATTTTGTATCATAATTATTTATATTATACAGCATTATTTAATGATTATAAAGTAACTGGTGTAAAAAAAACAAGATTAAGCAATATTCAAATAAGTAAACTAAAATTATAATGTAAAGTTTATAAATATGGTATAAACACATGATTACATGAGATATTATAATGAACGTCAACTATCTAATTCATTCATTTATTTTCTTTCTTTTCAGCTTAGTCCCTTTATTAATCAGGGATCGCCACAGCGGAATGAACCGCCAACTTATCTAGCATATGTTTTATGCAGAGGATGCCCTTCCAGCTGCAACCCATCACTGGGAAACATCCACACACACACTCATTCACACACATAAACTAGAGACAATTTAACTCAGCCAATTCACCTATACTGCGTGTCTTTGGAGGAAACCCACGCGAACACGGGGAGAACATGCAAACTCCACACAGAAATGCCAACTGACCTAGCCGAGGCTCGACTCAGCGACCTTCTTGCTGTGAGACGATTGTGCTACAAACTGTGCCACCATGATGCCTACTAACTGTTGTTCCATAAAGCATTTTAGATATATGTTTTATATTAATTTTGTGCCATTTAAAATAGGGTCTTTAACACTTTAACTGCCCCACCAAGAACTTTTTTTTTTTTGGATTGCATTTTTGAAAAATCCAAATGTCGCTAGTTAACACATTCATTCATTTTCTTTTTCGGCTTACTCCCTTTATTAATCTGGGGTCGCCACAGTGGAATGAACCGCCAACTTATCCAGCATACTTTTTACACAGCGGATGCCCTTCCAGCTGCAACCCATCACCAGGATACACCCAAACACTCTCATTCACACACATACACTACGGACAATTAGCCAATTTGCCTATAGAGCATGTCTTTGGACTTGTGGGGGAAACCGGAGCACCCAGCATTTTTTTAATACATGCCATAATTTCTAAAATATCAACCTCTATGTCGGTTGATATGTCAGTTTATGGTAAAAGTACCGGAATTAATACAAATACTATGAAAATCAGAAAATAAGTGTAAGACAAATGTATTTAAAAACAGAAAACAAACATTTTTTAATACTAAATCATCTTTTTTTTTTTTCTCAGATTCTCATGTAACGTTTTCTTGTTTATTTTTTTACAGTAAAACCAAAATCAAGTGTCGTAGTGCAACATGATAATGTTTGTTAGATTTTTTGTAAACCAACAATGCTACCTTTATTTAAAACGGTCAGTCTTAAAATGGCTTTTACAGTCATTATTTAAAACAGTCAAAATATGGCTAACCATTTGGTAGAGCAGGTAGTTAAAAGAAATTATACTGATGTCAGTAATCAGGTCCGTTGAATGAGGATAATCAATCCAGACTCAAACTCCCTGACATAAACCACTCTCAAATTTCTGAAGTAAGAACCGACATGTCAAAGAACATTACAGCTGCAGTCTATAACTTCTTTTGGATGAAATCTAATTTGTGTGGCAAAGTTCAAAACTATCTTCTTATTATTTGCCCAATTAACAACGGTAATTTTTTTTAATTTTAATTTTTATTTTTGAGTGATACTGGTAGTTTTTTTTTTTTTTTTTTAAGAAATACAAGCTTTCTAGTCTTTGTCTTTTCTTCATTACATCACATAAAAATGCATATTTTAAAGAGAAACATTTCTAAGAAACATTCATTTCTTATTGGGTTAAAAAACAACTTTGTATATGATATTCAAATAGTATGGCAATTGAAGATTAGACTGTAGAGAAATTGAAACACTAAAATACAGTCTTGTTAACACTTTGAGTATAAAACAATAACTATAGCATATGTTGCATCAACTATAACCTATTCAAAGACATCCAGGAACCTTGCAGTTGTGTTTGATGTTCAGTTGAACTTTACAGACCACATTATTAGAACGTCCAAATCCTGTTAAGCTACAATTTTAGGAAGATTAAACCCTTAAAGCACACTACACTACTCTCTGTTCAAGCTCTTGGTTTCACAAAATTATGGCTGAATTAAAATGATCAGAGTCACACTGAATCATGCACCCAATGAGAGAATGCATTAATTATTTTGAATGCTTAAAAAAGAAAAAGAAAAAGTGGATTGTCTCAATAGACAGTGATTTTACATTACTAATTAGACAGAAAGTACAAAAGTAGATCTGTATATGTACAACATGTGTAGCTCTGGGATCATGAAGTTCTGAGAAGATAACATTATCCTCTATTATTTTTAATGTGTTTTTAAAGGTAAATGAAGGTGTAGGTTATACATTCATTCGTTCATTTTCTTATCAGCTTAGTCTCTTTTTAATCTGGGATCGCCACAGCGGAATGAACCGCCAACCTATCCAGCATGTGTTTTACACAGCAGATGCCCTTCCAGCAGCAACCTATCACAGGGAAATGTCCACACACACTCATTTACACACATACACTAGGGTCAATTTAGCTCACAATTCACCTGTAGCACAGGCTTTTGTACTGTAGGGGAAAACGGAGCACCCGGAGGAAACCCACGTGACCAACATGCAAACTCCACACAGAAATGCCAACTGACTCAGCCAAGGTTCGAACCAACGACCTTGTTACTGTGAGGTGATTGTGCTACCCACTGCGCCACCGTGGCAACCGTAGGTTACCCTGAAAAAACCCTGAAAGTTCTGAAAGAGATCAAGCCTCAGCCAGTAATGCAAAAGTAACTCAAAAGTAACAAAACAAGATTCTTCAAGACGAAGGTACTGAGACTCCGGTTATTTATACTGAGTTAGGAATCATCTGATTGGTGAATCAATCGTGAGCTGATGCGGTACTGGCTGTGAGCAACCACAAGCACGTGATCCTCCCGAAATTAGTTTATAAATTAACTTCACTTTTGGGGAGTAACTCAATATTGTAATGCATTACTTTTTAAAGTAACTTTCCCCAACATTGGATACGTTTTTTTTTCAGTATTTTATTTTAATTTAAAAGAATAAAAAACATCTAAAGACTGAAAACTGAATGCTGAAAGTCTTATCAGTAAATTTGGTCTTCTTTCCTTTCTGCTTTATATGACAGTTTGCTCAAATTGTGCAATTTTCATTTTATTTCACGATCAGCAAGTTATAGTTATGATTCTTCCCGCTGTTTCCTGTTTCTGTCTTTTCAGTATTCGGTCTCACGTATATTCAAGCACACTGTCATCACAAAATGTAAAAAAAGAAGAGGACTAAACAGAAGTACAGAAGAGAACAGACAACCACAGAGCATACATTTCCGGTTAACGTGCATGCTGTACACAACCACAAGCCACATTAGGCTATTTAGTTTATGAGAATCAGAGTTGGTGATATTTGTAGCCGCACTTGAGTACGATGGAACTGCAGCAGCGTTTTTCTGTGTCTGAGAATGAATACGAACACACACAGATAAATGAAACTGTTAAAACAGAAGATATTTACCAAAGTCTTAAGGTTCCACCAGCATACCGAAGAACTGTTAATCGTGCACTAAAGTCAGGTAAAACAACCGATGTATGAACTCAGTGAAAAATCATGCTTTTCATATGATTTCCAATTGTGTATTAATCTCTGTTTGTCTCTGTTTAGAAAAGCCTTGTAAGGGGTATTATGCGTATTTACTGTTTGCTGTGAACATTCTTATCTCGGTTATCATCCTTGCCATTGTGGGCTTAAATTGTAAGTTTCATGGTGCAGCATTTGAATATTATTCATGGCTTTAAGTAATCTATAGATGAATGGATGGTGATCATGGTGAGTGCATTTAAATGTTGACAAAATGTTTTACGGATATCATGTTTTCTCCTCCAGACTCTCATACCCAAGAAAAACAACCAATAAAAGGACAAAAAGGTTCATTTAGATTTTTTGAGAAGAAACTAATTTTGCAAATGAATTTTCAGCATGAAACATATGAAGAGCTGGTTTCACGTTTTATTATTTGAATATCTCAGATGTGCTACATCCTTAATGTTCACTCCTTTGCTTGTTCTTCATTTTTACAGTATTGTGCATTATTTTTCAATCTAAAACAGAAGAATTAAAAAATGCATGTCTTATATTATTATCTATCTATCTATCTATCTATCTATCTATCTATCTATCTATCTATCTATCTATCTATCTATCTATCTGTCTGTCTGTCTGTCTGTCTGTCTGTCTGTCTGTCTGTCTGTCTGTCTGTCTGTCTGTCTGTCTGTCTGTCTGTCTGTCTGTCTGTCTGTCTGTCTGTCTGTCTACCTATCTAATATTTTCAAAGTCAAATCCCAAAACAAACTGTAATGATTTTTACATGATTATTTTTATTGATTATGGCTGATGTTTGAAACTGACAGAATCTTAACACCGAATGCTATTCTTTCAGAAGTGTGGCTTCTGTACGACAATGTTTTTTATTTGTTCTGGAGTTCCTACAGTGACTGTTATGCTGCAGAGAGTTTCTGCTCTAAGAGAAATGGCAGCTTGGCCATTGTATCAGAGCTTAATAAGGTACAGCTTCTATGTCATTCTGTCTTTTTTTCTTTTTAAGTACACTACATTAGTTTATGTTTTCTGATTTGGGAGTAGAATTAGAAATTGATGGAAAAATTGTAACAACAATTTAAGAACTTAGTATTTACAGTTTTTCTCAATTGCTTTGACACATTTTTCAAAAGTTTTAGCATTCTCTAAACTGTAAAATGCCAATCTCAAATCTGTTTGCTGGAACTTTATTGCATGTTTGAAAAATGTAGTTACTTACCCAAAAGCACTTCATTTGTCCTTCAAAACCTAGTTATTGTGTCAGTAATTTAGCCAAGGTCACCAAAACAAAGTATATTCGTCATTGTGTGAGCTTCGCTGGTCAAAATGATTAGTTGTTTTTCCAATATGACAGTCAAGCATGGAAATTAAGGTTTTTTATTTTAAAAAGTTTTTTATTGAGATATTCATTGCAGCATTACAGCCAATATTACAACATCTCTAGTTTTTTTGCAGAAAGAAAGAAATGAAACACACACAGACAGTAAAAATAATTCAACAAAACTAAAATAAATATATATATATATATATATATATATATATATATATATATATATATACACACACACACACACACAAAACGTCTAACCCCTAGAACCCACCTCACCCCTGGGACTAAAGCTTATGCAGTATTGTTGGTGTGACCTTCACCATCTGGGTATTCAACCGACGCTTTCAAGATAGAGGAGAAGAGGAGACCAAATCTTGTCAAATTTTTTCAATTTCTTTGCCATAAGAAATCTAATTCTTTCCAAATGTGCAAATTTAATTATTTCTTCCAGCCAAGATCTAAATGAAGGGGATTCTGTTGATTTCCAAAACTTTAGCACAAGCTTCTTTGCCACAACAAGGCTATAGGACACCAGTTGTTTTTGGGAATCCTGGAGTGACCTAGTTTTGTCCGAAATTCCGAATATGACCAAAAGTGGGTCGAAAACCAAATTACAACATAAAATTTTAGATAGAGTTTTAAATATTTCAGTCCAGAACGGGATCAATTTAGAACACTGAGCATAACTATGTAAGGGAGTGGCTAAGTCCGTCTTGCATTTGTCACAAAAGGGAGAGGTATCAGGAAATAGTTTATGTAATTTTGTCTTGCTATAATGGAGCCGATGTATAATTTTAAACTGGATGAGACAGTGTCTGGAGTTAACTGAACAGGAATGAATTTGGAAATTAAGGTTTTAAAAAAAGCTGATATTTGTTGAGAGGAGTGAATGTTACATAGAAAAAAAAATGAATATTTCTATCTATCTATCTGTCTATCTATCTATCTATGAAGTTGTGAAGAGTTTGACAGTTTAAATGAGAATCGACTCATCAGTTTTGATCGACATATGCAATTAGTTTTTGTCCAAACTACAGACAGTTTTACTTATAATGTTTGCACACATGCACTAAAGCATTTGCTATTTGCTTTAATCAATAAGAATGACAATCTGAAGTAAACAATAAGCTAACTGTTAAGAGAAGTAAACTTATTGTTTTGAAAAATAAAACTTTCAATTGAGAATAACTGTAATAACGCTTAACAATAAAACATGAAATAAGAAGGGAACTGTGTGTCATGAGCTTTATTACTGTAACAAAATTCAAAAGTTAGTTACAATATTATTTACTGAAATTTTTGACAATTGGATTTATTTGACGGATTCATTTTGAATCCTGTGTTGTATAACCTCATAAATTGGATCATATATTAAAAAGTGTTCACAGTGGCGTAATTTTTACTGTTTTTTATTAAAACAAACTAAATAATTTTATTAAAATATATTTCTTTAATTCTGTAAAATAAATTAAATGTAAAGACGACATTGTGGCTCTGTGGTTAGCATTGTCTCCTCATAGCAAGAAGGTTGCTGGTTTCAGTCCCGACAGGGTCAGTTGATGTTTGCATATTCTCACCATGTTCACAGGTGCTCTGGTTTCCGGTTTTAAATTTTTTAATTTAAGAAAATTAAATGTAATTTAAAAGACCATTCAGACAATTGTTTTCTAAAAAAAAAAAACTATTGAATGGGTGCTAGATTTTGAGGTCTCTAGCAGTTTTTTTCTTTTTGTGATTTTGTGATGTGGATTGATTTGCAACTCTTCTCGCAAATGAATAAATAACTGTTGGTCATTAATATGCTTCAAAAATCAGTCATGAAATATAGAAACTAGAAACTGTATGCTTTTAAATATTTTGTTATGATTGCTTTAGGTTTAAACTATTAGGGTTTGAAAATGTAAGCACAAATGGTTCCATGTGATAGTAAACTGGTTTTAATCTATTACCTGCATAACAAAAGACCAAAAAAGTGGAAAAAATATAGATTTGGGAGTTTTAGACTGAAATGTTTTAGACTTACTATATATTTTAATATATAGTTTTTATGTAATGAAATTAGGATTTAATAAAAAAGTAAAGTGCCCCACTTAAAGAGACAAATCATTAAAAACGAACCACTATCATTTACTCACTCTACGCTTGTTCAATCTCAACCTATTAGAGGTTCTTTTGTCAATTTAATGCAAGATATTTTGAAAATGATGACTGATGGTATAATTGACTGCCATAATTATTACTATTCAGAATGTTTTCTCTGAAGTTTGTGTTTAGTAGTTGGAATGTAGAATATGATTACACTGTTAAAATAAACTTATTTATTGACATTTTAACAACCAAGGCAAGGAAACGTTTCATCTCCCACAGATGGTTCTTTGAAGTTCATAAGGAATCATTAATCATAATGATTTCTTTTTAGGGGTGGGGGTCTTTAGACTAAAAGGTTCTTTGTGAAATCAAAAAAGCATCTTTTGTATCAATACCCCTGTTTTATAAATCATAATTTTAATATAAAACAATGACGTGTGTCTGTACACTGGCAGGACTGGCTGATCTCCAGAACCAATGGAAAGAGATTTCTGGTCTCACAAGCCCTATCAGAGGGATCTGGAAAACCGACTTCATCTATAGTAATGCATAAATTTTTTTCTTCAAATTTTAAATAAAAATTTTAATCGATATTAAATTTAAACGATTATTTGTTTTAATTATAAGTCTGAAAAAGCTTTTAAAGTAGTCAAACTGAGAGTATGGAAAATGATAACTGCGGTCAATACTGAAAAAACAAGAGAACAACTGATGGTTAAGACAAAACTAGGAAATGTGGTTTTTGTGGTTACACTTTTTTTGTGGTTGCACTAAAATATATATTGGAACCTTTCTGATGATTCTTTCTTTTTCAGGAGGACTTATGTAAACATTTGTAAAATTAATTAATTAATATAGAGCATACTCACACTTTGTCTGCTGCACATTTTGTCTTTGTCCATTTCTTAAACCCAATAGCACAGCCATTCTTGTAGATATTTTTAGTCACCTTACGTATTGATTAGGTTATTTTTACTCAAAATTCAGCTATATCCAAATAACAAATAATCTATCCAAGTAATTACTAAAACGTCTTTCACCAAATGCATTTGTCCACCTTTTTAGTAACTGTCTGTACACTGGCTTCCTGTTGTTTAATTGATCTTGTCCTCTTAAGAGTATTAAAAAGTCACCTTTACAATGTATTATAGTTCTGATGTTGTTGTTGTTTTTTAGTATTTATCATATGTTTTAATCATGGTTTTAAATCACATTATTTGAACAGCATTGTGATACATTTTGAAAAAAAAAATGTTCTGAGTACTATATTCTGTTTTCAGGATGATGAAGAACATGAGTGTGGCATCATTAGCTCTGATGTTGATACAGATTATGGAGAAGGGTTTGTGTGTGAGAGAAGAGTGAATCTTGACAGCTCTTAGTGAAACACTCCTTTTGTTCATTTGTAAATTTGTCACCTACCCTTTGGCTCTGATGGTCTTCATCTTCTCAAACAGTGCCTGTATAACTTTTTTGCTATTTCTGTATTTCTGTAACTTCATGTAGCCTAGGCTAGCCTACTGTTGTGCAGTTCCTATCACTGTAACTCAAGATTGGCTTTACTGTCCCCAGAAGTAAAAAGAGGGAGAAAAAAGTTTTTTTTCTTTCTCTTTAAGCTCTTTAACTGAGCTTTTTAAAGCAGTAATTTTCATGTTTTAACTCATTTTATGTTTCCTGATCGAGCGCATTAGTTATCCGGGTTCTGGCGCCCCCTCCTGTCATTTTTAAAAAATGCGTTTACAGTTGTTGCGTTTTAAAAAGAAACAACGAAATAAAAAAAACTTACCTTACTGGTATCAAGTATCCTCGTTTTTATTCGAAATATTGCTATGACCACAATGTTTGGATCTTTTTTTTCCTTCAAAATATTTCACGCTAGCATGGTGAACAGAAGAAAAAACAAACAAACCAAGAAATCGTCATTCAGGTAAATCAGAAGTAAGGCTAATATTTCAGTATAACGTTCTTTTTGTTAGGGTATTTTTTTAAATCTAGCTAGACGTAGTTATCATTTATCATTAATAATGTGACAAACGTTTTTATATTTCATATCTTAGCTAGTCTTTTGTAAATGTTGAAAGCCATTTCTGACAAATGTCGGAAAGACGAGCGGCCATTATATTCTATAGAGTTACCATATTCTTTGCTGTAGGAATGGACGCAGGAGATTCTCTGTCACAATGGCTGAACTCTGATATTTTCATCGTGTTTGTGGTGTTGCTGTTGCTGCTGTTGCTGGTCATCTTTGCAGTGTGCTGGCTTATGAGACGACAAAACTTACAGAGACCACCAGAGTACTAAAACACCCACTCTGCACCTCACACAAATCTACATTTTCAATGAACACTATCCAACTGCACTCATACTGTACTTAAAGGTCCCATGAAATTAAAATAAAGTTTTGTAAATGTTATCAATATTAGTTTTTAGTATATCAAAAGCTAGTGCTGCAAAACTGCTGTGATATTTGCGTTTAGAACTTTTAAAATTGAAATGAACACACAAAGCTTGTAGTTTGTCACTTCCGCCCAAAGGAATTAGCAGTTTTATTTACGTCACCTCACGTAAATAAAACTTTCTTGAAAATCTTGACCAATCAAATGCTCTCTAGTATCTAATGCCGAGTTCAGACTGCATGATTTTACCCCGATTTTGACTCTCCGACAGGTTTTGAGAAATCGCCGACAAATGACTGAAATCACAGGTAAATCGGTGCTCGTGCACGCGAGTGACAGTCACACAATATGAACTATCAAAGACGCGATCTGAGAATCACCGATGAGTCGCTGATGTCCGGTAGATATTTGGCGTGCTGAATATCTGGAGCTGTCGGCGATTTTAATCATGCAGTGTAAAATGTGTTTTGACTGAAAATAACATCGGCGATCGCCTACAGCCAATGAGAGAGCAACATTCACTAGTGTGGGTGGGTACCTGCAGGCCAGCGGGAGGTTGAGGGAGAAGTTAAAATTGCTCATTTTCAGTTTATTCGGACAAAAGAAATAGGGGGGAAAAGAGTGTTTGGGAGGATCTCCCGTGTCTGTTTGACGTGTCATGTGAGCAATATCACAACCTGACCCGGTCAAAAAATAAAGATGAGGAGAAATTGCTAATTCCCTTTAAGGCCAGGTGAGCAAATATGCACATTTTCTACCCCATTAAAGGCTTCTTTCTCGTTATGTAGTTAATAACAAAAGATATACTACGTGTTTTTGGGTGTGAGGTGTAGTTTGGACAAAGTTGTCCGCGATTCTTCCTATTTTGAAGTCATGCAGTGTGAAGCTCCCTGTCGCCGATCCATCTTGCAGTGTAAACAAAGCAGCGACAAAACGCTAGCCCAGATAGTCATGCAGAGTGAAAACATCTGTGACATGACTACTTTACAAATCATGCAGTCTGAACTTGGCATAACATGCCCTGTCCTCTTAAAGACTCTTCTCATTTGATTCGCTTGAGCTCGACCACTCTCACTGGCAGAGCAGTGATAGAACAAAACACTATTGGCTGTATTTCTTTAAAGGGGAGGAACTACTATATGTCCCACCCTCTTTTCATGTTTCAGTTGAGATTAGATCAAACATGGAAAAAAAAATTCTCATATTAATTTTTACATATTAAATTAAAAAAAAGTCCAACACTTCAGGATAAAAAGCACCCCTGCTGTACATTATGAGCTTGTCCCAATGTCAACATTTGCCATCTTGTCTGCTTGATACATTTCCTGTGTTTGACTGTTCTACTGTTTATGTTCATTTATTAAAAAGCAGTTGCTTATGTTAAACAAAATTCCCATACTCATCTCAGTGTCAATGAAATGAAATGTGCAACACTTAACTGCAGTCTTAGCAGAAGTGCACATAATGGACACAGGGTTTGATCTGAATATTAAAATTATAGGACCACTTACAGTTATGGAGGCCATTATAAATCTACAAGTGCGCATAAAGTGAGCTATTTTTGGGATCATGTTATAGTGTGCATCAGCAGGACTGGTGTTTACCACTTTCAGACCTTGGACAGTCTTGCACACTTACTTTCTGTCACACCACAAGTGTGCTGGCACAGGCCATTAATAAAGTCTCTTACTCTCTTTTTCTCTCAAGGAAAATGGCTGAAATAGAGATTATTCCAGTTAACGGTGCAGAGGCGGGCAACCCATCCAGATTTACCCTGAAGATTGTGACAGAGCAAACACATGCAACAGAGCTCGTGGAGATGTTAACCCGAACAGGCCGCTGTGTTGAACCACTAAATCCCCACAGGAACCCTTCTGTCTCAGCTGTTGCAGCAGACAATGACAGCGACCAAGATTTCACAGATGCATTACAAAGCATATAAATATTTTTTTGTCGAATATACATGCATTTGAAATATAGAACTAAACAAGTGAACTTGTTATTTTCTATATTGTTAACTAAACCAATGCAATTAAGCACACTGCAGTTGCACATGTTTGTGTTTACAGTAATATGTAGTAATTAGTAATATATTTTAATTGACACTCTCTCTTATCTCTGCATACACCACACACTTTGCTTGACAAAACACCAGTGGACACACTTTCTTTTCTCTGTGCTTGGAAAAAATAGACTTCCGGCTAACATATATGCAACAATATTGCTCGAATAGAGAATTTGTAGCCTTCTGTGTTTAGGGGAACACCAGTTTCAACCCAATAGGAAAATACAGACAGAAACTGAGCTATAAATATTGTTTATTTAAATTACTTGACACATACATTTATAGACTTCAGTCTACATGTGTCTCAGGCACTGCCACATAGAATCTCTTGTTGTAACTTAAACTTGACAATAAGCCTCATAAAATGCTTGTGCTGATTGGTTAATAACCATTTTATTTATGATCAGCTGCAGAATGATGTGTATTTCCCGCCTATGCCAACACCTTAGCAAACAATCCTAGTAACAATTTCATAAAGCATAGGTGACCTCTGCTGGTCTTTACATAAAGCACATATCGTAAATCAAAATATTCCCAAACTCTGTTTACAATGACAAAATATCATGGGGAGCTTAATAAATAGGGGTTTATTGTTAATAAAACTAATTGTCCTAAATTTGTTTATTGTTAATAGACAATTGAACTTGGGAAGACAAGACCCTTTTCATGGGTTTATTATATGCAATGGGCGACACCGTGGCGCAGTGGGTAGCGCTATCACCTCAATGCAAGAAGGTCGCTGGTTTGAGCCCTGGCGAGTTTGGAGTTTGCATGTTCTCCCAGTGTTGGTGTGGGTTTTCTCTGGGTGCTCAGTTTTTCCCCCCAGTCTAAAGACATGCGCTGTATGAATAAACTAAATTGGCTGTAGTGTATGTGTGGGTGTGAATGCAACAGTTTACGGGTTTTTCCCAGTGCTGGGTTGCGGCTGGAAGGGCATCCGCTGCATAAAACATATGCTAGATTAAGTTTGCAGTTCATTCCGCTGTGGCGATCCCTGATTAATAAAGAGACTAAGCTGAAAAGAAAATGAAAGAATTATATGCCATATGAATCTAGGAAACACAGATCCTTGGAAACATGGGTCTGCTGCAGTGTGTGCATGTGTGTGGAAGCAAAGTGAAGAGGAAATATTACTTTAAAGCTTTCTTTTTCGTAGGTATGCTACTGTGTGTTCATCAGGGTTTCATATAAGCCAACCTGTTTTTTATTAATAAAAGAAAAAGAATGCTTTCTCGTGCTGGTGGATGAGTAAATGAATCTGTGTGAGTAAATATCTGTTATAAAAACAACTGACATGCAAATTAAATAGTCAATGTTTTTATTTGAGCTACATCAGGTGAGGCATGATACATACATAGGAAACATTGCTGTTGGACTTCATCCTAGCAGAAGGATGTAATGTAATAAATATATGTTAAAAATAGAATATATTAATTGATACGTTTTTTGTTGTTTTAATATCTGTATTGTGTAGCAACCCATTTATAAAAGCAGCAGTAAGGTTTTCAAGGTGTGCAGTATTGTGAATAATTCACCGCTGAAGGGGATTCAGACACTTCACTTGGTCAAAACTAAAGCACGATCTCTTGCATCTTATTGTTTAGGTAAAATGTACTGTACAATGTTGCATATATTCAACTTATCAATAAACACACCATTAACCCTCTACTGCACATATTTTGGTGGTAAATAATATTTCAAAAAAATATTTAATAAAAAATATTTATTAAAATATTAAAATGGAAGATCTAAAATGTTTAACTGCCTGTTGCAGAAATCACAGAGAAAATTATTAATACACACTTATAAGACAAAACCAAAAGAGCTATACAAAACTTTTGTATTGATACAAAATACAAAAGTAAAAAAAAATTTAATTGTCAAAAAAAATGACATTGCCTCTTGATGCCCTAAAATACAGAACAATCTCTTACCTGTTATTGCTTATGTAAAATGTACAATGTTGCATGTATTCAACTAGTGATCACTAAACACATTATTAACCCTTTGATGCACACATTTTGATGATACATGACGTAATTATATGTTGGTTAACTTGGGATCTGGTAGAACTGATTTTATAAATAATATATATTACAAATAATAAAATAGATAATCAAAAATATTTTTCATTGCCTGCTGCACAAATCACAGAGGAAATTATTAATACAAACCCATAAGACAAAATCAAAAAAGCAATACAAAATTGTATCGATACAAAATACAAAAGTACTTTTTTTAATCTTATAAAAAATCTGTGTGAGCCTAAGTTTCTGTTTGATTATATATTTACAACTGAAATGGAATATTGAGTCGGGGGTAGGGTATTATTTTTGTGCTCGTTCTCTCATTTTTCACTTGCGGCAAACAAGTGGTTAGGGGTACGCATTTTTCATCAAATCTGTAAAACTGACGTCATCTAGAAGGACTGCTGATGCAGAGAAGAATTATACCAAAACAAAGGGTTTTTTGCATTTTGCTTCGCTTGCCTGATGAGATCAATTCCACTGTTCAGAGAATAACACAACTTGCACTCTTATTTTTTTCCCCTTGCTTTTTCTTGGAGGCACCATTTTCTCTTCGTTCATCACTATCTGTGGATAATTAAGTGGTAAACCTTCAACGGTTATCTAATTTAGCATAATTAATAAGATATCTGATTTAAACAAAGTATACTCATTGACTTACTATGCTCAGTTGTACTGGACTGGACATCTGGGGAGGATGTGTCCTGCTTGTGGCTTGAATTGCTGTTAGCTCTCTTTAGCTTTTGCTTTAAAGAATGGCCCTTACTTTGTTGAAGGTTTTTTTTCTGGTGAGTAAAAAAAATAAGAAAGCTATTAGCATGTTATCAACATTGATGGTGCTGAATCTAAAAATGTTCCACAAGTTCTTAGAAACACACATCATGTATGTTCTCATAAGCAAACAATGTCGAAAGGAATGTACAAATATATTTAGAAAAATTATAAACTGTAAATAAATAATATTAAGCTGACATGAACAAGCTGACATGTAATACTTGTTGATGAAACAAGAACATACATTTGATAATAGCCACTCCACAGCTTCATCATAAGCTTCCTCATTTTTTTTACAGTCAAGCAATCCTTTATCCTCATAGAATAGACAGTCAACAATCAACATATTCTCCCTTTTCACAAAATTACTGCTTTTTGACACAACAGCCTCAGTGTCAAACGTGTGATGAAGCACCACAAAAATGGCCGGCTTATTGTCTAAAGACAAAAAGAGAGAAAATGATTATGAGTATACTGTATGTACCAGTATAAATAAAAGCATTTCCATTTTTGTATAATTACTAATTTAATATCTTCTCAAAGATGTTTCTTACCTTTAATATTCTTGAGTGCTGCGTCAATGTCAGTTCCAGTGCGAGAAACAACTGGAGAGAAAACGAAGTAAACATCACTGGGCTTCTCTTTTTTCGCTTGTTTTTTTAATTTGATACCTTGATGAAATCTTATCTTCTTTTTTAGATTGTGCTTGAATTCTGTAGCAGTTTGTTCGACATTTTTAGGTGCTATGATACTGTATTTAACCGCTGAGAAGAAAAAAACTTCAGGTTAGTCTCAATCTTCTAAGAAACAATTTGAAACAAAAAAAACTTTAAAAACAATGTTTTAAATACTATGTTTTGTGAAGTTTAGAAGCTTGACAATACTTTTCAGTACAAATCATGTTGAACATCATCAATAGTTAAATGACAGGTGGTCAATCTGTGAGCAACCTAAATTTTTACTGATATGCTCTATAATAATAAAATACAGATGCAGCTTTCAGTCAAACAGCAACTACTTGAAATTTAGATTGTATTAAACAGGCCTAATGTTTTGTTATACTGGTGTTGCTATTTCACTGGCTGACTGACTGGCTTATGTAAATGTTCTCACAATAGCTATTCAGTTTCAGTGTACAGGGAAATAAAAATATCTTTTCTCCAGGGACGAAATAAAGTCATAAAGGTTTTGAATATCGTGAGTTTAAAAATGCTAACAGGTGTATTTTTCAGCAGAATTATTGCTGGGTTATATTGATAACTCGTTAATAATAAAAACATATAACAATAGCATGATTTTAACAAATATGTGACTTACTTTTACCCATCGTTATTTTCTGAAGTGAAGAGATGAAAAACGTTCGCTGTTAAGAGAACAAGAGAGGGCAATTAATAGAAAACAAAACAGGCCCGTGACAAAAGCGATTCTCAAGGCTAGTATTGCTAGTATTGTTCCAACTATAATCGTCTGCAAACCTTTAATTTCACTTTACTTGTTTGTTAAAGTTGTCTTACCTTATATCTTGAGTACTGTTGTTCACATAAATCTTGCTAAACAAAGTTTGATCACCTTAACGCAAAAAAACATCCGGTGAATGGGTTGAAATTGAAAGGATGAGAAAGTGAAAGCAGATCTATAATCTACGTCACAGGTAACAAACTCAGTTCCTGGAGGAACGCAGATCTTTGGCTCCAGTCCTAATTAACACACCTGATCAAAGTAATGGAGTCCCTGGGCTTGTTTGAATCCTACAGGTAAGTGTGTTGAAGTGGGGTTGGAAGCAGGATTAGCAACTGAATCGACAGCCCTGATCTACATCCCAAAACAAACCAGACCAAACCTACACAGAAAGAAAGGTAACCAATTATGTTAGAAATATTACGCGAATTCACAGTCCATGGTGTTATAAGTCAAGTTCTAATATCCAAATGAGATGGAAATGTCTAGTTCAACATAGTAGCTACAGGTGATCCAGTCAAAAAAAAAAAAAACACGCAATCGGGAACACCCCTAGATGATTAACTCTCTTAACTGTAGATGGCGCTGTGCTCTTCAGCTTTAGTCCATCATGTGTTCTTTCTCTTCAAAATCAGAAATCTGTGAAAATGACCTTGACAGTAGTGATAAGCATTATCATATTATTCTGACAAACACGTTTCTGTAAAAGAAACGAGGAAAAGAATTGCTTGGAATGTTAATCCGTTTCCATAAGAGATAAATACCATTAATTTGTATAGTGTTTTTGAACCAGTAAAAAACTTGAATTAATATGTTGTGGTAATTAAATAACTGTATGCTGTGTAAATGCACCAGTGAATATGAACAAATATAAACAAATCAAATTAAATCAAATTATAAGCAAATCAAATCAAATTATAAGCAAATCAAATCAAATTATAAACACACACACACACACACACACACACACACACACACACACACACACACACACA
>CAIGQQ010033541.1:12012247-12024642 GCA_903798035.1 Danio albolineatus
TTTATATATATATATATATATATATATAAACAACATTTTTTATCCCAAACTTTTTTACCCCAATATTATCTTTAGTACGGTGAATATATTCATCACATTAATTCAGCATACAAAATCAGACCAACGCCATACGAAGGATAATAATACATTGGATTAGGGGTTAGTATTTGTTTCGTTGTTGTGTAGACCAGGGTCTCACAAAATTAATTTCAGGACCCACCTAGAGAACTATTTTCAATCTCAAAACCCACTGTAATATTTTTATTCATAAAATAAATATAGGCTACATTTTTTTTATCATGTAAATTAAATACTTAATTTATTGCAATTATTTTTAAGGCAGTTATTATATGTAACACTTCACCTTATTGTATACACCAGCAAGAGCTAAACTGGATCTTTGATTGTATTAGAGACAGTTTGTAAATGTGCACATTCTATTAATACTCTTTTCTAATTTGTAAATAATTTCAATAATAAACAATTTACACACTTGTTCGTTCAATCCATTTGTGAATTCACCCTCTGTAATCCTACAATTGTAGAAATCTGGGAAATTTTAGTCTAGACGCTCAACAGATGAGCCTGTCTGAAGGAGAGATGGTCTGAGGGAAATGATTCTATTTTTGTTAAGCAAACACCATCTTTGTGTGTGTGTGTGTGTGTGTGTGTGTGTGTGTGTGTGTGTGTGTGTGTGTGTGTGTGTGTGCGTGTGTGCGCGTGTGTCTATGTACATATGTGTATCTTGTGTATGTCTGAGAGAGTCGGAATGGGTTAGTGTGTGTGTGTGTGAGTGCGTATGCATATGGGTATATGTGTGTGGGTAGGTGCTTGTCTGCCGGGAGATTATGGTTAACTCAAGTGGGTGTACCGAGAGCAGAGCCAATTGATCTGTCTGCTGTTAACAAACCATCCACACATAGACCGAAACACACAAACACTCACTACTGTGTACTTACTCTGAGCGGGAGTGGATATAAGCATAGTTAGACTGATAGTTTAGAGGACGAGAGCGAGAGAGTTGTAATGTATGTGTTTAGACTGCTAATACTGTAAGATTGAGAGAGAGTGAGAGTGTGCTGTTGGATGGGTTTCACTGCTCTAGAGAGTCTGTGGTATTTCATACAGTAAGGTGAAGGTGGCTGCGGTCCAGTTCACACACACATACAGCAAACGTGCGGCTCTTCCAGGAACCATGAGATGGGCCCCACTCACTACTAGTGATGATATTTTGACAATGATGACATTTTGAGCAATATTCTTCTGTATTCTGTAAACCGGTGAATAATGTGTTATTTAGCATATGTCATTTAGAGATGTGTCATGATGATAAATGTGGCTTTTGTTTTCTAACCACTGTGCAGTCAACATTGTGTTATTGTGCCTTTGTGTGGTACAAAAGTTAGCTAAAACACTATACACTAATCAAAAGATTGGCATACACTTTATTTTGATGGTTCACTTTATAAATTCTACTGTCTAGAAGTAACTGCATATCAGTTAAAGAATTAGATCACCCAATAATGACAATTCTGTTATTAATTACTCACATTGTCCCAAACCCCTGAGACCTTCAGAACATCTTTAGAATACAAATATTTTAAATATTTTAGATTACTGCCATGGTCACACTAGAGTTTAAGCATGCCAAATTCTGTCGTACGTCGCTGCCAAAAAGGGCGGGAATAAACAAAATGATTAAACATTCAAAAAGCGAGCGGGTGGTCTGTACAGAGGTCATGTTTTGATTTTCGATTGGTCTCACAGAGCCAAATGATGTAATTTCGCAAGTCAGAGTTCACCAAGCTTGAACTTTGCAACGCAGCGAACTGCGAAACTTGTCGCACAAGCTTGCGTTTTCCGGTCTGTCACATTCGCATGCGTATGAATGGACATCTACGGGGCAAATAGTGCCGTGTGACTTAAGTCTGAGAGCTCCCTCATCCTCCATAAATAGTCATGAGACGTTCAAAGTCCAGAAAAGGAATCAAAACTTTTGCCTAAACATTCCATGTGATTTCAGTGGTTCAGTAATCAACTGTAAAGTTTTGTGCACCAAAAAAAAATAAAAAAAATGTAAAAGTAACTTTGGGTGTGCGTCTATACAGTCAATACTACACTTGTGTGTTGCACTGTTGACTCTAAACCTGGTAAAGTTTATACATAGAAAACCCACACCCTGATGACCTGATGACCTTGGAGCTAATAATTTATTACTAATTATTATTTTTATTAAAAATATTTTTTCTCTTTTGCTCAGTTTAATCTGTCCTTGCTTGACTAAAATACTTTCTTGCTGTACCTAAACGGTTTTTAACATTCAATATATAAGGCAGTTTTTTTTTTTTTTTGCCAGTCTACTTGGCAAATCCTCTCTCACAGACCTATACTACATTCTTGATCACACGTTTTCCTTACACACACCTCCCTTAGTATACATACAGTAAACAGATCCAAACAGATATTGTAAATGCAGCTCTCAGTCTCTCTCTTTCTAGCACATGGAAACAAATCTCTGTTTCTAGTCACAGTGTATCTCTCAAGTCTATTCTCTCTCTTATGCATTGGCAGCGGTGTTGGTTGGTCTGGTAGAAAAAACTGGAGAGAGCCATCAGTTGAGGATGGAGAGACAGTGAGGAGCTGTTGTGATCCAGATCAGAGTAAAACACTCTAGTGGTGTCTTGTCTGGGTGTTTATGTGTTTCTGCATTACTTAGTTTCTGTCATCTTTTCACTCATGGGGCCCTATCGTACACCCAGCGCAATAAGGTGCAAGATGTGTTTTGGCATGATTTTTTGCTATTTTCAGACCAGCGCAACCATAATTTTCACGTTTTGCGCCACATTGTTTAAATAGCAAATCCATTTGCACCACTTTTTGGACTTATGGGTGTGCCAGTCTAGAAAGGAGGTGTGTTAAGGTGCATTGTTGGCGTGTTGCTATTTTGAAGAACTGAAATAGACCATGCCATTGACCAACTAAAAGCTGATCTAAAGCCCAGTGCAGAGCACGTTAGTTATGCGCCCATGCAGGTACAAACGCTTACACATTGCTTAATACACACAGGATTTACAACAATACACAAATAACTTCACATATAAAAAAAATTAACCACTGCCTCCATGCCTCCTCCATGTCGGGGGTATTTTTTCAGTTCATTCATGACAATTTGCATTTCTATAATGTTCTATAGCAGTATTTAGTTGTTTGTTTGGATATAACTCCACACTTCTTATTATTGTTCATTTATTCCTTTGCTGGAAATTAGAACGGAGTTTAGAAATTAGGTTTGAAACAAATCTTTGCACTTACTAAACTAATTTATATGTATAGTCTAATGGGATGCCTGCAGCAGAGTGCATACAACACCGTTTCCTCATCCACGAAAGTAAAGGAGTAAAGTAAAGAGTAAAAGTAAAGAGAAAGTAAAGAGGGCGAATGGAGAAGGCTTATTCTCTATCCTAGTGCAGATGGTCTGTTTAACTATTTCCTCGCTAGTGAAACATTCAGTCTTTCCACTCTCAAAGTCCAGCATGTAAATAGCAAATGCGCTTATAAAGGGAATGGGAGATGAGACTCTTAAAGGAAATGAGAGATGAGACTCTGATTGGTTCAATGCTCGTTATGCTCAAAACACACACATAACTCATTAAGAGAATCAGCACAACACTTTTAGACCATGCGCCACGGCACAAAGCATATTTTTCCATCCTTAAAATAGCCAAAGTGGATTCAGACACGCCCTTAATGTTTTTGCGCCATGTGCATAGACTTTGCACCTAAATCGTTAAAATAAAGCCCATAGTTGCGTTCGCAATATATAAGTCACACTGCTTGAATATGTTTATACAGAAATGATCTATTCACTCTGTAGCATTTCACTGGTGGGTCGTTGTCAGAGTTTAACTGTAAATCTAAACCTCAAATCAGAAATCCAGTTGGTTAATTGGAATGTTGGATCACCAAAGATGTTGAAACCATGTGAAATTTCAATGTTTTGTTTTATGACAAAATTATTCTCATTTTCATTTTCAGAAAATACTTATTTTCACGATTAGGTACAATGTATGAAAATTAATTTAAAAAGGGAAAAACTGAGCATTTCCTGAGAATGACCCTGGTGTTTGTGCACAGTTTGCATTTAGACACACTGTGGAGTCACTGGTATGTGTGTGAGCTTAAACAGTAATGTTTGCAGTGGGAATATATACTGCATTTGGTTTTGTGTATATAGACAGATGTGTGTGCTTTTTGACACTGTGAACATGACACCAGGTACATGTTAATGCACACATAGCAATACTGGCAGTAAAGTGTAGCAAAATATACTTTGATCTTAAACATGTCTCCTGGTGAAAGTGCAGTAAAACGATAGAAAAATTAAAACTCAAGGTAAAAAAAGGGAAATCCCATGAGACCTGTTCAGGGAGGCTTTTATACCGAGAGGAATATAGATAGAAATGAAGAATTTCTTCAGTATTCTGAGTAAAAAATCCAAATGATTATCAGTTTCTTGAAACTCTTTTACATTTTCATCATTCTCTATTCAGTGCTCTTTTGATAATGTTTTTAAATATATTTATTTGAAGTGTTTTCTCAGTTTGAATATATGTGTGTGTGCATATCTGTCTCTTTTTCCCACTGTCTCCTGCGAGTAGACTAAACTGAAAGTGGTTTGGTGCCTCTGCGACTGTGTTATGCTCTGGTATGCTGTTTGTTATAACATTGAGACTGTAAGACACTGCCACTGTAGGTAATGGTATGCAGTTCACTGGCACCAGTGTCCTCCAGTGACCGCAGTTCTGTGAATAAACACATCATTATGTACTTGCTGCCCCAAGACTGTGAACATCAGATCTCTGATATTTAAAAGAACGAGTAAAGCAAAATATAACTCCAGTTTTTAGAGACAAATTAATAATTGAACATGCTGGCCAGATTTCCACCCACTGGGAAACTTTATGTAAAAAAAAAAACACTTTTGAAAAATCACGTAAAAATGCTAATAGATTGTTGTCAAAACTTTGACATCCACATATTGATGTCCTTTTGGTTAGAAAAGTAGAGACAAAAGGATTATATTAAAAGGAAGGTTTTATTCATCTGAAAGCTTCAATTCCAAATGACGAGTTTACACTGAATTTCCCTACTTTCCCTAGTATCCTTACTGTCACTGTCAACTGACTTAGGCCCCGTTTACACTAGTGCGTTTTCGTTTTAAAACGCATAAGTTTTGCTACGGTTTTGCCATCCGTCCACACTACGCCGGAGTTTTCGAGGTGTGAAAACGGAGTGTTTTGAAAATGCTGGAGAGGCCGTTTTCATTCTAAAACGCTGCTGCTCCGTCTCAGTGTGGATGGGGCAAGACAAATATCTTTGAAAACAGAGGTGTGGCTGCAGAGATTCGCTACGTGATTGGGGATTTGGGTCATTGCTTATCCTTTCTTTATTCGTCAAGTGCACATGGCTATAACGTCACCGGCAGACCAGTCTTCACTGTAAATACTGTATTTTCGATAGCCATGGATGTTTTATATTCATTTGTTACTTTAACAACTCAACCTCGTTGTCTGTCCACAAAAAGACCTCTCTTGCTTTCTTTGCCATCGCGTTCATCGTTCCACCAGCGTTTGTTGACTAACAATAACCAAATGCCCAGCGAGACACGTGCTTCCTGTTTATACTTGAACGCGCATGCCCAGAGTGCACGAATGGTGCGTGATTGGTCACGTGGTATACGTTTCTGGTGAAGGGAGATCTGTTGAGATTCGCTAGTGTGGATGCAGATCGTTTTCATGCTAAAACACCGTTTTTAAACTAAAACGCACTAGTGTAAACGGGGCCTTAGTCTTTTTGACATGGTTTTTGATGTCGTTTTGAGAGAAAGGTGTCCGGTGGGTAATTCATAAGTATAGTATACTGACAAGAATGATTTTGAGAGTTGTTTAAATTGGCCTTATGCTGAGTTCAGACTGTTCAGATGTTTTCACACTGCATGGCTATCTGGGGTAGTGTTTCGTCGTTTCTGTGTTTACGCTGCAAGATCGCCGTTTGCACTGCAAGATTCACACTGCATTCACACTGCAAAAATTTATAATTTTTTTGTGTATGTTTTTACTTAAGATCATTGAGGTCATTATAAGCTGCGCATCGATGGATTTGCTCTTCAGTGTTTGGATTTTCAGCAGTGAAATTTAAACCAAGCTGAACTGAACTGAACTTCAACTCTAAAAACTGGACTGACACAGTTTCAATTTGCTAGAACTTCTATGTTAACCTGCTTATACACAATCTACATTGTAAAAGCGTTATAGAAATAAACATGAATTGAATATAATTTAGTTTCTAAAGTTAATGTGCCTAACCGGGTGTTTCTCTTTCATTTTTTGCAGATTGTTAATGTGCTCCTGCATTCGGGCCAGTCAGCGTCTGTCCTTCCTGTGAGAGAGAGAGAGTGTTTGTCTCTCCCTGCACTTGATGTGCTCTGAAAAATGGTGCGAATGCCTACAACCCTCAACAGTGGAAACTTAACTGCCCTTGCCTCATAACAACATTTACTCTCATTATTTCCCATCGGTTCAATCAAAATAAAATGTGTGCCAAAAGACGATCCATCATTTCTGCCAGAGATCACCGAGACGGACGTGTCCTTGTGAAGGGCCACTGCGACTCTGACTGCCAACCGGGAGCCAATGATATTCTTTTTATCCTCTACCACAAACTTTCAATTATTGTAAAAGAGATGTTCTATAGTATAATGATAGATGAGGAATATATAGCAGACATAATATTACTGAGAAGAAATCTATCTATCGATCTATCTTATAAATATATAAATACAACTTTTTTATAAAAGTGCCTCATTTTTGATTGTAGCCATTTTTACACAGGTCTCAATGTGCTCTGTAAAAGACAAATGCTTTCTCTTTGTTTTTTTCTTTCCCATTCCTTTGTGTTTGCTATGCTGAACAAAGTCGAAAGACAGAGTGTGAAGAAAAACTATTGGATGGATGCAAGTGGTTTTTTATTTTTGCTATGGTTCGTAATCAGATTGCCTTACTGTTCTCTATTTATCTTTGTGTGTGTGTGTGCGTGTGTGAGAGAGAGGGAGAGAGAGAAAGAGAGTCGCCTCAGCCATGCTGTGCCTCAGTTCATTAATAAAAGATTCAGACACACACTCCCACACATACACAGACACAGTAAAATCAAAACTGATTGCATATACTTTATTCCAGTACAATTTTATTGGATCCATCTACTCCTAAATAGATATTTTCAGAGATACGTAAACATCATCTACTCTTTGCTTTATGAATCTGAGCATGGTGGCATCAGATGGCTGATAGGTGTCTGATCAATATGAAACATCTGGTGTGTATGTGTGTGTATGTGAGAGAGAGAGTCTCCATGGCCTTATTGTTTTTAACCATATAACGGTTTTGTGTTACTGTAGTATTTCCCCATCCCCAGTTTACTTCGGTTACACACATTTGCATTCAGATTTAAAACTGTGCCTCTTAAATGCAGCTCTGTTATCAGCAGACTGAACTGCTATATAAATTTAACACACACACACACTTAGCCCGACAGAACACAGCAAGCATTTTTAGCTTTTAAAAGATGTCTTATAGATGTCTAATAGACATCTAAACTAAATCTTGGCTAAACGTAGACGCTTGGCTAAAACAAGGCAAATTTGGGCTTTCAGTGAAAATCTTATAGACGTTTAAGAATAGGCCAAAACTAGATTAGTCATCAAACAGACAGAAATTAAAGACTACACATATTAAGTCTGTCTAATCTGTGTATTTGACGGCTAGTCTAGTTTTGGGCTATTCCTAAACGTCTATTAGATTTTCACTGACAGCCCAAGTTTAGCCTGGTTTTCGCCAAGCGTCTATGTTTAGATGTCTATTAGACGTCTATTAAATAGAAGATTGTTTGCTGGGGAGATAACCATCTAATTTCTTCATCTGCCCCATTGACTATACCCTTTTACGTTCTAGCAACCTACATTTTACACACACACACAGTTAACCTTCCCTGTAATGGTGAATGTGCTTCAGTTTATTTCGCTTTCGGTTATTTTGTTCAGTATTGCAATTTCAAGATGAGAGTAACAAGGGAACAGGGTCTTTTTATGCCATCTGGACAGTGGTGCCTGTCTTTGCTGAAACGTAGCATGTTGTTCTTTTTTAATGATTTTTAAATATATATATATATATCTATATTTTAAACACCCGTTTTAAAATTTAAGATTCTTTTTGATGGCTTCTGCAGTTTTCTAATTAATCTAAAGTTCGTTTCGTATAGTGTCTGTTCCTTGCAAAAATATAACACGTATCAGTGATCCTGTTTTAGTGCCAAATTCCTAACTCACACACTACCGTCGATCATGCCAATGAGTGATCTCATGAAGCGAAACATGCTTTTTAATACCAGATTTTTAGTAAGCAGTATTTTTCTCTTTTGCCTGCACAATCTGCGTATTTTCTATCACTCATTTGCTAATGTAAACTCATAACTCACATAGTACAACAGCTGCCTTCAGTTACCGGGAATCAACATGAAGCCTTATAGTGCTTATATGAATGCCTTTTCTATCATGTGAAAATAAGAGCCTCCTTTGTTTATGCATATTATATAGGGGTTCATTTATACGACATGCGACATTCAATGCAGTGTTTAATAGGAGTGACATTTGCTTACAGTATACTCATCCACATCACTGATCATACAGTGGTTGTCAGTGATTACAGATAACATACATACCTCTCGCTGAAATCTTCACACTCTTTATACTAGGAATAAAACTAGCAGAACAACAGCAGTTGGGGATTAAAACGTGGTGTGGGCTTATTAATGCCCCCTTAAGAGTTTTAACCTGTTTACTTATCATCCTGAGCAGGACATATGCCTTTTTAAATCCACCTCATGGCCGGACCATCACAAAAACAAAGAAAGCATCAAACTGTGTTTGCGTGTGTTTGTCTTTTTCTGTCTGTCCAGCGCTTTTGGCTACTCTGTTTTCCTCCTTGTCTTTTCTTTCCTATATTTTGATTGCCTTATTGTCTGTATTAGCTCTTATTTAATACACGGCAGCTGTAAAAGATGCTTTTTATTCTAGAACAGTGGGGATTCGGTTCGCAGATTCTGCTTTCTAGCAGTGGGTTTGTTTCTTTCTTCTGACTGACAATTTTATAGAGTCTGGTTTGGTGTATAAAGTTGTATGTCCCCAGACTTACTTTCCAGAAAACATTAACATGGTATTAAGTGATGTAGAAATACAGCCAAGGTCATATGTATACTGTAGGTAAGGACTATCTGTAAATAGTCCAGAAAAAAAGAAACATTAAAAAAAAAGAAAAGTAATGCTTTATTGTCTTTAAGTACCTGTAAGTTGTTGGGGAAAAAGGGTCTGATATGCACAATCAGGGGTCTGTGTAAAGTTTCAAAGTTGATCTGTTCTTCTGTATATCTAATGCTATGAAACATTCAATGACAATTGTGTATAAAGGGGTTTTAATAAGAGAGTTATTAGGCTGTGGGCTACTGTATAGTTCTGTGAATACTGGGAAATACTGGGCTCGGGTGGGCATGGGAGACTGACTGTATGGTCTGGATATAGTAGACATGTCTGTTGAATTCAGAAATTCCTCAATGATTATTGCCTGTGATTAAGACAATGTCGCTCCAATTTATGGAAAAAAAGATGAAAAAAGAATGAGAGAACTGAAATGTGTCTCGTGTCTTTTTTTAACAGATTGACCTGTTTGTTGGAAAGGTGTGTGGCATTTTTTGTTGCTCTGTGGAAAACATAAATCATATAATATTGCTGTGTAACAGTTTATCATATATGCTATGCTACATTAGCTTACACTTCAAAAATGATCGAGTCATGGAAACATATACAGTACTTTCAGACAACTTGAATTGATTCTAGGCTACATCAACGTTTAAGGGAGCAGTTATTATTATTGGTTACAGTGTATACGTGTAAATGTAACAAGGCATAGTTTTCTGTGAGGGAAAGAATGTACATTTAGTACAGAACAAACATCATGTGTATGGAAAGTCCCCATAAAACATGGAAACCCAGAACGTGTGTGCGTGCGCGTGCATGTGTTTCTGTGACTGAAGTCTAGACAGACTCCCATCTCTGAAATGAGGATAAACCATCTGTCCAGGCCATAGGTCCAGCCGCATGATCTTAATGGACACGAGAGTGCGCGTGCGTCTGTCGGCATTACAGCCTGCTCCCCATTTGCGAGACTCCGAGGCGGCCATTACCCCTCGACAAAAAACAACAGCACATCCTTGCACGGGAAAACACGAACGTTCACGCGTTCAGTGTCTGCGAGGCAAAGTTGAGTCTCTGAGGACACCGTGTGTTCAGAATGAGGTAAAACATCAACAAAATACTGCCGAGATGCGCGCTTTATTACCATATTTGTGATATTTGCAATATAATTAACTTTTAGACAGTATAAATCACAGATAAAGACTGATATAAAAGCAAGCCTTTTATAGGAGGCAAAGTACGAAAAAACTAAAATAGAGCGATCATGTGACGCAGGCCTAGGTTTAAAGTATTGAAGATATTATAGAATTGCAACTTTTGTAAAAAAAAAATTGCAAGTTGTAAAAAACAATTGTTTAAATATGCAAAAAAAGCTATTATTATTATTATGTATATTAAATACATACTCAATTGTATTAAACTGCATTTCATTAAATATGTGCTCAATTGCAAACATTTCAAATGTTTTCATCACGGATTAAAAAAAATAAAAGCTCAGTGCAGAAGTAAAAAAAACTTACTGAGAAAAGAGCCTTGAACAAAATGTGTATTGTAAGCAAAATACAATACACAAACTGATTAAAAGTATTTTTGGATGTTCTGTTTATAGTGAACATATTTTTTTATGAAGAGCAAAAGTGCCCAAAATCAAAATTTAGGCCATACACTCTCAGAAATAAAGGTACGTGAGCTGTCACTGGGGCAGTACTTTTTCAAAAGGTACACATTTGTACTTAAAGGGTCCATATTGGTACCTCTAAAGTATATGTTAGTACCCAAAAATTTTAAGAGGAACACTTTTGTACTTTTTAGGTACTTATATGTACCCTTGAGGTAATAATATGGACCGTTTAGGTACAAATGTGTACCTTTTGAAAAGGTACCATCCCAGAGACAGCTCGCGTACCTTTTTTCTGTGTTTTGCTGGAAAAGCTTTTTCATTTTTACATTCTGTCATTTTTAGATACTGACAGATTTTTATGGACCTGATATGTACATCGTGCTCCTTCAAATTTCTATGAACATCAATCAAACAAAATTGTGCAGCTTACATTTTTTATGTTTTGGTGAACAATCACAGCAGTAGACCTTTAATGTCCAAAAACATGGCAATTCAGTTGAATGACTCACAGACACGGTCAGTTACATATGTAATGTTTAAGTCTGAAGATGAACATAGTTGACACTTTAAATTACCGTTATGGGATTTTTAAATCTCTCAAAATGTTTCACAAAGTCTCTGACTGGGCTTGACTTGTATATCTTTCATGGCTTTTTTCTACATATTCATTAATGCATACGCAACTGTAAAAGACTTTGCTCTGAACAATCTTAGAAAGAAAATGCATATTCATCCAGTAGGAAACAGTTAGACATAACGTAATAGGTTGTAAAAGAGATTTACAATTGCATCATAGTTAGATTTTTCTTTAATTATTTTTTTCATATAACATATTTACAAATTGCGGCATGTACAAGTAAGATGTTTATTATTTGAATGTCTGAGCTGCAAAAAATACTTTTAAGGCAGTTATTCAATTGGTATGCTCCCCTCAACCCCCTCTATACAAACAAAAGTTTCTCGGTCAATTTGCTATGGTTTATAAAATTCCTAGCAGTCGCTTATCAGAATCCAAGTTGCAAGAGGAGAAAATAAAAGACAGAAAAAGAATCATATCAAAGAGCTCCTATGAAAGACGTCACTGAATGACAAATCATATAGGACTTTATTGTGGCCCCAGATAATGTCCTTTGAAGTACATTTTTAGACTTTATTTGATCTTGTACAATATTCTTTAGCAGAATTGTTCTAATAGTTCTGAAGTGTGATGATGTTACCAATTATTTTATTTAAACATATTCTGTATTAGTCTATACAAAAGTCTACATTTCCATAAGTACTAAGTATGCAAAAAGTCACCCATATCACTTAACACAAACTGATTAACTGTAATAAATATTATAGTACACTTTAGTATTTACTATAGTATAAACTGTGATGTGTAATATATATATATATTATATATATATATATATATATATATATATATATATGTGTGTGTGTGTGTGTGTGTGTGTGTGTGTGTGTGTGTGT
>CAIGQQ010033541.1:12034939-12047503 GCA_903798035.1 Danio albolineatus
ATTAATAATTTTTTTATTAATTAATTTTCTTTTCGGCTTGGTCCCTTTATTAATTTGGGGTCGTCACAGCATAGTGAATAACTTATCCAACTTTTCCAGCACGTGTTTTACGCAGCAGATGCCCCTACTACAACCATACACACTCATTAACTACAGACAATTTAGCCTACCCAATTCACCTACAGTATGCTATTCCACTTTTTTGGACTTGTGGGGGGAACCGGAGCACCCGGAGGAAACTCATGCGAAAACGGGCAGAATATTCAAACTCCACTCCGCTCAAAAACGTTCCTTTCTTTACCTTCTTTGACCAGCAGATGACGCTACTTTGACCTAACGAACAAAGCTTTGTTCAACAGCAGGCTTTCTGTTGTATGCATTCATACCGTTGCTAGAAAAAATGAAATTTTTTTAGGATAATCGCTGTTTACTGTTGAGTGTGTATCTGTTTGTTTACTGATTTGTCTGTGTTCTTCTACCCCCAAAACAGAAAGTTAAATATGATAGAGAAAGTAAAAGTGTTCGAGTGTTGGTTTTCCCCTTCAGTGGCATTCAATTGTAGCCTATAGTCTGCTTAAGCAGGAAATTTGATCACATTTTTTTTCTCGTCGCATGAAGTGGCTACACCTGTGAGCTGGTCTTCAGTAAGTACTTATTCGCATTTACCAAATTTGATTGTAATAAGAGTCTATTAACTGCTCGACTCGTTTTCACTCTTATACGCAGAAATAATGTTTTCTTGTTTAGTTTTTCAATACAATGTTTTGAGTTATTCCTATGTCGCACTTGTAGACTGAGGTGTAGTAACCGTGTCCTCAATTTCCCTGCCAACACAGTTCCCAAAACCTTTATCTTACTTTTCCCTCACTAATCATGTGCCCTTCCCTCTTTCAGGTTTGTCCATCATCAGTGGAAGTAGTCCAGGAGTATTAATGCCATGAGCACTCCAAAGGTAGATTGACCGCCGAGATCTCTCTGATCCCTCGTGACGTCAGACATTTTGTACACGCTATTTTCAGGCACTTGTTCTGGCTGAACACTATTGGAGGAGAATTAAGATCTACACCTTTATTTAGCACACTGTGTCAAGGGGTCTGATTTAACTGTGACGCAGTTTTCCACAGATACGTGTCTAGAAGTGCCTTTCTGGGTTAGGACTAATCAATTATTGACAATCATTTTAGTTTTATTTAGAATGTGAAAATTGTAAAAAATAAATACATAAATAACCATTATGGCTACTAGTAAGAATAGCCTTAATACATTTGTTGCAGTTATTTTATGATGCTGTTGAATACACCTATGATGTAACTGTGAAGCTTACACTTCAGATTGGGATGTACAGTAGCCACACGAGTCACTTGTGCACAAAGGCTCTATCTAATTAGAGCATTATTTTCAGAAAACTCAAGAACAAATGTAATAATCGTAATTATTTTCCTGTTCAATTACAATTGAGTAAATTGGGAGAGAAAAATCTTCCTAAAAGATAGAGTTTATTGACAAAACCTTAAAGTATCTGTATAATTGTTTTTCAAAAGTCACATAGCTGTTTGTAAATGTTAAATATTTGCAAAGTTATATATCAAAATGCACAACAAAGATTTTTTCCTTTCAAGTTTTCACCCTTAGATATGCTTAGCGTTTATAGCAGGTTTGGCATGCTGTCCCGGGAGAGAACCCTGAGCTCAGAGATATTTGAGCCCAAGGCTCCCGCCCAGTCAATAAGCATATAAGGGGATCGAAAGGATCAGATAGGTCTCGAAAGCTCCCCCTTAGAAAAGGGAGGAAAAAGGAGGAGATGGGGTGGAAGGGGGGATTCTTCCAAAACGAAGGTAGAGCAGTAGGGGAAAAAATGGTCTGTTTATAGTAAGCTTGGATGGCTCTGATTGGATCGTTGCTGATTACAGATGATCAGCCAGGCGTGCTAATCATATCACGTGCTCCTCTCAAAATTAGTTTATGAAACTTCACTAAGAAAGAATCAATTCTGAACCTATAACAATTTTCTTTGCTTTTCATTGCCTGCAAACGTCTACTTTAACCCACCTCAAACACATTAGCTTATTTATCTGGTCAAGAATCAGCATTTATTGCCGAGAAAAAATATTTTAGAGCAACTTTTAACAAAAACTGTTGAAACTGAGAAATTAATGTCTTAGTTTGTTTCTAGAGTTTATGTTGTTTATAATTCTTTCACTAAGCATATGCACTCACCAAAAGAAATCTCTTTGTTTTGTTGTTAATAATTTCCCTGTTGTGGCAAAGAAATGATTCATAGTAAACACCTTACTTCCGCATTGACAAATAAGGTGGATGTTATGAGATAATGAAAGCGTGACACATTTAAACTGCAGGAGTAGGAACACTTAAACGACAAAACAGGAACACTTTAAATGTCTTTTCTCTTATCACCTCTGAATTTATACAGCTTCTAAAATAGTTTAGGGCAGAGAAGCCAAAGTTGGTCCATGGTAACCTTTGATTATAGCCCACCATCCCATCTGAGAAGAGAAGGACAATGATGGGGATGGTTTCGAGATTGTCAATTCAAATTTAAAGTAACCATTTTTTTGTTTTGTTTTTTTGCTTGTTTCATTGATAACAGCTGACTGAAATTAAATGTTTTAATTAAACAGTGTAAATTAATCAGATTTTGTTTAAACGTACATACTGTCATCTGATAATGCAGAGAATTTAGTGAGCAAATCAAGTCAAAGGCAGATTCTGCTCGACTAGTGTAGTCAGGATTAAATCCGCTGTGTTATAAATGTGATTGTTTATGTTTTTATTGCAATACGTTATCATTTTAAAAGTGGTACTGCATTAGATAATACAATTTAAAGTAATGTTTTCCATTTATTTTGAAACTTTATGAAATAAATATCATTAAAAATAATATTAATTCATTAATTTTCCTTCAGCTTAGTCCCTTATTTATCAGGGGTGGCCACAGTGGAATGAATCGGCAACTATTATGGCATATGTTTCACGCAGCGGGTTGCCATTTCAGCCACAACCCAGTACTAAGAAACACTCATACACTCTCGCATTCACACACACTCATACATTACGGTCAATTTAGTTCATGCAATTCACCTATAGCGCATGTCTTTGGACTGTGGGGGAAACCAGAGCACCTGGAGGAAACCCACACCAACACCGGGAGAACATGCAAACTCCACACAGAAACACCAACCAACCCAGTAGGGACTCAAATCAGTGACCTTATTGCTGTAAGGCGATATTGCTAACCACTAAGCCACTGTGCCCCCTAATATAATATAGTTTGGTATATTTACATTTGGCCTACGGCTCTCTATGTCATTTGGTTTTTGGCCCTTCATATGAAAACGTTTGGGCACCCCTGGTTTCAGTCAATATTTAGCTGTATACCTTTTTTGATAAAATGTTCTAAGTTTATGTTCTGGTATATCCGTGAAGCTAAATCCTTCTTCAGTTGAGCCACCAAATCCCAACATTTCTTTTTTCTTTTCCCAGTGTCCCAGCTGTCAGGGGTCTGATGTGGGTGTGTTGGACAGTCAGCGAGCGGTCTGCAGGTCTTGCTCTAAAACGAAGAGACGTGTGTTTCAGTTCTGCTGGGCCTGTCAGAGAGAATGGCCACAGAATGCGTTGAACAACTACGCCTGCACACTGTCAAACTGTGCACTCCGTGCCGCCCTCCTCAGCGACACAAAAATCAGTGACCCACTCAGCTCAGTGAGAGGATGTCCATTTTTCAGGGCCTGTCCAGGATGCAAGGCCCTGCTAACTCACAGTGGGATAGGCTGTCCCAACATCATTTGCCCTCATTGTCACACACGCTTCTGCTTCCGCTGCCTCCATGTAGGATGCTTTGGGATGAGGAATATTGAAGATCGTGGCCTTCTTACTCGTCCACTGTTTTTATTTCAAGCTCATGCTATAAATAGATGTACTGTGGTGGACAACAAACTGAGCCTTGTAATTTTAGGAAATACATAAAAATGTTTTGAACAATAAGCATTGGTCTGCACAATATGAGTAAAAAGTGTCATTGGGGTATTTTGTTGGGTAAAATATTTATATTTTTCCCATCTATGATCCCTACTTGACACAACACACATCCTGTATTTATACATTACAGTCTCAACGCTGATTTAATTTAATATATATTATAACAATATATTGTGCAGCTCTATAAAACTGATCAATGGCATAACACTAAATCCCACCTAATCATAACTGGTCAATTATATCATGTGATTTATAGGGCAATACTAATACTAGGGGAATACTTAACTTACTGTGTTTCTTAAAATGTACAAAACTGATTCATGAATAAATGACAAGTGATTAATTAATGACTTCTTTTTTGAAATTGAAATGCTGATTAATACATAATATCAGAAAACATAATTTAATATTCCCATTATCGCAGCAAATTTAGAGACTGACTTCAAGATAAAGCATTACGTTTTATAACGCTTTCATTACCCAAGTATGTCACAGGATATTCATTTTGAGATATAATTAGCAGGAGACCTTTTATGTCAGTCAGTTTAAACTGAGGTCGTAGATTTAACAAAGAATTTTAAGATAACTTAATCATCCTCCATTCAGCAGGATTTCCCAACTTACAATTGTTTAAATGGGCATAGTTTAGTTTCAATTTAATTGTTGAGCTAAAAATTATAAACATATCTAACATTATTGATTTTTTTTCCTTTAGAGATTCTCTTATCCTTTCATGCTACTGTAGTATGCTGGTTCCTGTCACCTGTGTGTGCTATTTTAGATTGTGTTGGTACAGGTTCAGAAGACATATAATATTATGGGTAGAAATAATCTCACTGCTGTCTAGCCTACCTAAATTATGAGGTTTGTTTGGCTCCATCACAATCTTGCACATCTGGAAGAGTGAACCATAGGCCCAGTTTACACCTAGTATTAAGATACATTCATAATCACTGCACTCATGTATACCTCAAATGCCCATGGGTGACTTCCTCTGTTTGAAACAAAGTAAAGGTATTCAAGGAATAAAACTCTTGTGGATATGTGCCCTATGTTGACACTGAAGAGAAGAAATAAAGTCATCATTTGTGTTTTAAGTATTCTCGTAGCTTTGTAATAGTGAAAAACTGAAAGAATATGGCCTGTTTTGAGGATTTTTTTTTTTATTTGTATGTGTTTGTGTGTGTGGTATTTTTCTGTGAACGAGTTGGGACAACTGCTCTAAATGAAGGATTAGAGAGCTCCCGGATTTCATCTAAAATATCTGAATTTGCATCCTAAAGATGAACAAAAGTCCTAAGGCTTTGAAACGACACGAGGGTGAGTAATTAATAACATTTTTGGGTTAACTACATTTAATTAGGTACACCTGCTCAGCTGCTGATTAATTGATTATCTATATAATGTATATTAATTGGTCAGAATTCCATGCTGAAATTAGAATTAGAGCATAAAAGCATGGATACATCCAAAAAAGGTCAAGCTACAGTACTGTAAAAAGTGCTGCGTTACACACAATTTTTTCATGTTGTCCCAACACAAATAAATTAACTGTTTTTACAGATTTAAGTGCATTGAACATAAAACCATTAAGTTTTTTAAAAAAATTAAATAGAAAAAAAGCCTCAAGAATTGTTCATTCAGCTCATTTTAAACGTAGTTTGAACAACTAGATCAAGTAGAACAAGTAGAGATGATGCGAAGATTCTATTGGGTAATCATTGTTTTAACAATTCTACATTTTTATATAAATACAGTATACACAATTACCACATCATACTGTGGTACACATTATGTGCACATGAGCATTTATAAACTTATATTATAAATTCTATAATATGCTAATAATTCATGTAAATTTTTGATTAATAACCTTTGAGGCTTCCTGTCTTGCTACCTCTTCTCTCTCTCTTTCTCTTTCTCTCTCTCTATCTCTGTCTGATCAGAGGTAAGAGGCTTGTCAGTTGAAGCTCAGTACAGCACAACCCAATCTGACTAATCTGATTAACTTAAAATGGACTTCTATCAATCATGAGCTCGCGTGAGACTCACACACACACACCCACACACAGACACTGGTGAAATCACTCATTTCCTTGTTCCAGTGAGCATCATGTTAAAAGCGAAAGGCAGGAGATAGTCGTGTGCAATCGAAGGGATTGTTTATGCAGCTCTTGACACCACTGTGACCTTAATAAAGACACTTGTGGCACTCTTTCATCTTGATACTGTTATAAATTTTACAAGTTATAAACGCGGATATAAGGGTTGACAGTAAGTCAAAAGGTGAACGCTTTTCCCAACCCTCTGTTAATTAGGAGTTGGCCACATAATGTTTAGTACTGCTCCTCTTCCTGTTACGACCACTTTTAAGGCCTGTAAAGGGAAAGGAAAAAATTGAACTAAATTAATTATAAGTTAATGACACTGAAAAGCAAACAAACCATTCATTTTTAATATTAAACCATTGATTCATTCATCCATTTTCTTGTCAGCTTAGTCCCTTCATTTAATCCGGGGTCGCCACAGCGGAATGATGCGCCAACTTATCCAGCATTTGTTTTTTTACGCAGCGGATGCCCTTCCAGCCGCAACCCATCTCTGGGAAACATCCATACATTTTCATTCACACACATACACTACAGACAATTTAGCTTACCCAATTCACCTGTACCGCATATCTTTGGACTGTGGGGGAAACCGGAGCACCCGGAGGAAACCCACGCAACCATGGGGAGAACATACAAACTCCACACAGAAATGCCAACTGACCCAGCCGAGGCTCGAACCAGCGACCTTGTTGCTGTGAGGCGAACGTGCTACTTTCTACGCCACCGTGGCACCAATATTAAACCAGTAGTAGAGAATTAAAATTATGTGGAGCCGTAACATTAACATATCTTGTGAAATGGTTTTACAAGCCCATTTATAACCCTATAAATTGACCTTATTTAGAAGGGTTGTGAATATTAATGATCTCTGCTCCCATGCTGCTCTCAACTCATGTGTCTGATGCTCACACAGCTGGATGCACTCTGAAATGCACATCAGCAAAATAATCATACTTCAGTAGTCAAAAGTTTTTGAACAAACTGATTAGATGTGTAATCAATGCCTAATCAAAACTGAGGTGGAGAAGACTTTCAAGTCAGGAGTGAGTGAGTTATCCGTCCATAACTCCTGTTGTTTTCAACCCTCTGCTTTATTATTTTAAATGTGAGGTTTGCACACACAAATAGGAAGAGAGATGCACACGGTATGACATGCTCACATATTTTCCAGGTGCAGAGAGTTAAAAATCCAGATACTCAGATGTCAGTGATGATCATTTGTGGGCTGTATTAAGTTGCTTATTCATCATATTCAACCTGACTTCAGTACACTTGTTCAAGCCCTAACAAATTATATATTTCTCTCATTGAACATAAAAATAAATACATTATATTATAACTAATTAATTAAGCTTGAATAATCAAACAAATAACCCTGTGGTGTTTATTGCTTTTTCATATGAATTTGATCTTGTGATGCTGATATTTAAAATTGGCCTACATGCACTTATTGTTTAAAGTTGATAGTTAAAAAAATGGAGCATAATTTGTAATGTCATAATGTTTCATAAACTGTGCAGTATATTTTTGGCGGAACTGTGTTAACTCCAGCCCTCTAAAACTGCCCCAGTGTCTAATGTGGCCCATTGGGAAAAATAATTGCCCACTTCTGAGTTAAATCAAATTCATACCAAACAAAAGGAAGAGACAGATGTATTTACAGTTGTATTCTGTGGTTTAACATATGTAAAAACACAGGCAAGAATAAATCTAAACCTCAGTGTAAATTGAATTTTTGAAGTTGTTGCCTCATTATAAACACACACGCACGTGTCTGTTCATTACAGACATATGCAGCAAATTTCACAATATACTGTACATACTAAACATTGAAAAGAATAGCCAGACCTTATGCTTATTTGAGGTGGTGCTTAATACATTTCTCTCCTCAATTCTGTGTTCTGGCAAGCAGTAAGAAGATGCAAGGCAAAGCTAGATCAAAATAAGAGTCCCACGTAGGTAGAAAATACAAAAAACTGTGTTATACGTCAAGATAATTGTTGTAATCTCACTAGGAAATATTGTGGCCAATCAAATGTTTTTAGGAGCATACAAATATTGATTCCGTGGGGATCATCAGAATCTGTATTTTGTTCAGATTTTGTCTTGTTTTTCACTGATTTTACACTTACTGAATTTAGTTTATGATTACTGTAATAAACCGTCACCTATCCTTGTAATCAGGTAGTGTGTGACTTCTTGTATGTGAGACCGATTGGTTGAGGTAGTGGTTTGTAGCTAATTAATTTAATAGTTTTACTCGGTTGTTTTAATATGCATAAAATAAATTGGATTTTACATTTGAGTTGAGGTCCAAACACAGTGCTCCAGTCCTGGTTGACTCTTCAAGGATTTAGTTGGGATTTAATCTTCACAGTCTCTGACCTCGAAGCTTTTAGCACTTCACAAGCGCTGCATGATCCCTAACAGCTCATTCTCTCTTCTGTCTATGTTCCTAAATCTTCAACAGCTTCTCGTAATCACAGCTTGGTGATCCCTTGTAACCTTTTATCTAAGTTTTCTCGGGAAGGCCTGTAAGTTGTCTACTCTGGCCAACAAATATGAGTCTGTAATAGGGTTTTGGTATAGGGCACAATGTCATAAAGAACAAAGGTATCGTGGCTTAGGGCCTCCTGGGAACTCAAATCTCCTTTCACCTGTTGTACACTCATAGTCAAGCTTATAAACTCAAGAAAGATCCAGAGGACGGGAGGGAGGAGCAAGAAAAGTAAGAGGGACACACTGACACAGGATTTTTTTTAAAAATGTGACACGAGGATGTGTTACACTGATAGTTTAACACCATCATCTTCAAACCTCTGAGTTTGCTTGCTTTTTCATGTAATTATAATAAAGTGTTGAATAAAATAATAATTATTTATTTATTATTATCACATACGTTTTTTCTTTAAATATTTCCACAGGAAACCTAGCACGCTTTTACAAGCAGATCCTTTAAAGAGGGACGTTTTTGGCTCCCCAAGCTTTTGCCGAATATTTCTTTAAAAAAAAACATTTTTTTTTAAATAGTGAACTCTAACAGTGATTTCCTAAAATGCCTAATATTATGTTTGAAAGTGTCAGTACGCTGTAAAAATCCAACTTACAAATTGTTCACTCAGTTTAAAATTGTAAGTTAGGCGGACATATTTTTGGGCTCAGAGTTGAATTTACTAATAAAAATGATTCAACTGCAAGTTTGGAACTGTTTGTTCAATGAAAGTAAAAAAATAAGTTGAGGAGACTTTAAATTTAGATTTCTTCATATCTTTAAAAAATAAAAAGTTGAGTTAACTTAAAATTTTAAAAACAACCGGCTGCAAAGAAATTTTGAGTTTATTAAGCTTCAGTGTTTGAAGTTGGACCAAATTATTTCGTAAAGTATAATTGACTTAGGGCGCCACGGTGGCGTAGTGAGTAGCACGTTCGCCTCACAGCAAGAAGGTCGCTGGTTCGAGCCCCAGCTGGGTCAGTTGGCATTTCTGTGTGGAGTTTGCATGTTCTCCCCGTGGTTGCGTGGGTTTCCTCCACAAGTCCAAAGATAGGTGGTACAGGTGAATTGGGTAGGCTAAATTGTCCGTAGTGTATGAGTGGGAATGTGTGTGTATGGATGTTTCCCAGAGATGGGTTGTGGCTGCAAGGGCATCCGCTGCTTAAAAAATATGCTGGATAAGTTGGCGGTTCATTCCGCTGTGGCGACCCCGGATTAATAAAGGAACTAAGCCGACAAGAAAATGAATGAATGAATAATTGACTTAAACCAGCCTTTTTGGTCAACTTAAAAAATTAATTTGACACAACTTCAACCACTGATAATTTCAGTCTACTTCAAACTGCCTTCAATCCTGTATGTTACACGGCCATAATGTCATACACCAAAGAAACCAAATGCCTTTTGCCATGTATGTGTGGATTATAAGCTAAAGAGGGTTAAGAAGTCACCACTCTGATTCCCAGCCTGCCCCTCCTTTCGCCTTCGCTTGTTCCTTGTCTCTTGCTCTCTCTCTCTTTCTCTGTGTGTGTAAATCTACCTTTTCCCTGTAAGACCCAGGACACTGAGAGGCTCTTGCTCCCCTGGCTTCCCCAATAGGCTCTTCAGAGTGGGGCAGGACTCGGGCCTCTAGCCTCCAGGGACACCACACCAAGGATCAACTCTCCACCATAAAAAAGAAAAAGGATTTTTACTTCTCTCATTTTTGTACTATTTTGCCCAAAGGCTTATCTTTTCTAAAGACTACCTTTCCATCTGTTTTTTATCGGAATATCTGTTTTTTCACCACGATATGTTTGGACTTTTCCATTTTTAATTTGGATTTTGTTATTTCTTTCTGCTGTTTCTTCTGCGGGAGTGCAGTTCTGGTGTCCGCCTGGTTCCTCCCAGACTCTATGTGTTCAATGGAGGCAGAACTCAACACGGCTCTCAATTAGCCACACTTGGCAGGTTAGCTGGTTTCTTGCTTCTCTATCAAACAAAACTTCTTTTGAAAGTAACAGTAATTTTTTAGTAATACATTTGCTTGAGTGGCTAGCCCCTGAGGCTTATCGGATTAGGACTTCCTTGAGGGATCCTCCGTAATCTTAGGTTGACTCTAGGTTATCGTAGATGAGAAAAACTCTTTAAAATGACTTAAATGTGTTTAGTAACGTTACTTTAGTATATGCATTGTTTACTGTATAATTTCACAGTAAGGTAAATCTTCACATTAAAATGTTATATCAGTTACTTCTGCAGCATATATGACATTTTGTTAAAAGTCAAACTACGTTGTTCCTTGTTTTTCATTTTAGCCAATGTGTTATTTAATGTTAACAAACGAAATCTTATTGTACCGCCTTACCATGTAATTATGTTATTACTAAATTATAATACTTCAAAAAAAGTTTAGTTAGGTAGTTTAAACTACGTAATTTCACAACAATTGAAAAGTCTTGTCCTGTCAAGGTGCTAATAATGTTGGCTTATATGCTAACACAGCTAGCATCCACTAACAATAAAAACTGGCATTTTGAGCATAAAGAAACATTAGTGTTTTCTGTTACAAATGAGAAGCCTGTTGTCTGTTCACTTTAATGTCGCAAAGGTAACAGGTAGATGAGGTTTCAAACGTAGCTTCAAGAGGACTCTAACCACTCAGTCCTGTCAATCATCATTATGTGCGTATTTAAGCAGCAGCCATTACACAAAGCAAGCATCAATTTGTTCAGCATACATCACCTATAAGTCTCCTCCTCTAGTTCTCTTAATTGTCCTCTGCTGACTCAGAGGTGGAGCTGCTGCGGGTTCGAGCCTCCTTTGAGGACTCCAAATTTGCTGGCTAGATGAAATGAGCAGGAAAAATTTGGGAAATGCCAAAAATAGCCTTGACAAAACTTCTGGATGTCAAACAAGACGTTTAAGAATATGCACAGCTAATCAAACATTTCAGAGATTTCAATATTATAATTACAATTCTATCATTTCTATATGCATCTTAATATCATGCAGAAAGAAATTTTGTACTAAAAGTAATAATATTTTCTACCAGGTCATCAGATTAAGGTAAATTCAAGTAGCTTTCCATAAGCTATGATTAATCACATTGGAGCATTTATATAACCAGAAATCCTCTTGCAACCAATAGCAGAAAGTACATGCTAAAAAAAAGCCTGAAAGGTTACAGCCTATTACTATGTTAATATGGAGTTTTCTTAATAATTTTATCACAGGCATTTTCCCAACTCTGCTTTAAAGTCTAAAGAAATGTCCATGAATAGTGATGGATGTTCATTATTAATGTTAATATAATAGTTCTATATTTATAGTGAATTACAAATCTTTTAGAACAAATAACACATTTGGAGATTTGAAAAGCTGTTAGAGTTGTGTACAGTAGCTGACAAAATCATGTCATAACATATATATTATCTCTCATAAAGTAACTACAAATGAAATACTGAGGAATACCTTTAAGAGCTCAAACAATGTGAAACTCCTTTAGCTATTGTATGCACTGTTGCTGTTAAAATTCCCTGGATTAATGTGAAACAGCATGTGGAGTTACAAATAATGACAGGCAGTAAATCAGTCAAACACAGAAATGGCGTGAGTCTGACAGCAAGGTCTCGTGCAATCCACTGTGATCCTGAGTTATTTTAGTCCTGGCTAAAGGTTCGAAGAAAGAAAGTAAGCCAGACGGTGAAGACACGAGAAGCAGGGGGGGACGATTTATAGACGTTTGGAGAATAAAGCAAAGTCAAAGAAGAAAAGGCTTCTGACAGGTCAACAGATATCCAGTGATGATGGTGTAAAGAGATAAGGTTGATTAAGATTAAGATTGATTAAGCCTCACGTTATTTGGCAGATACTCTGGCCAGGGCTAACGAAGACAGAGCTCTTTAATTGTAATCTGCTTGCTGCTTGCTGAGCAATGGAGAGAGAGAGAGAGAGAGAGAGAGAGAGAGAGAGAGAGAGAGAGAG
>CAIGQQ010033541.1:12047513-12057692 GCA_903798035.1 Danio albolineatus
AGAGAGAGAGAGAGAGAGAGAGAGAGAGAGAGAGAGAGAGAGAGAGAAGAAGGAATGGGCAAGCTGCCTGGTGTAAATCGTGTGACACTTCACCTCACCTCCACCTTTAAACACAGATGGCACATGAGTCAGGTGAGGATGTGCAGTCAGAGATCAGGTCTGAAAGCTCACAGTGGATACCTCAGGGTCACTTTTGTCATCCCCAAACTCTTTATTTGCAATCCAAACAGCTTTTAATCTCAGACTGCCTCTCTAAAAAAAGTAGTTGCAAATAGATTCAAATAAAGATTTATGTCCCATTATGAGACACAGTCACACTTATGATAAAGTCGCAAATGCAAAATATTTGGTCACTTTTTGCATGATGACTTTTTGCATAAAATGTCTTCACCTTTTCTGTGTACACAGACTCAAGCAAAAAACAAACAAGCTTATTTCTAGATTTACTTTTTTTATGATGTTGAGCATTGGTGGCACAGTGGCTCAGTGGTTAGCACTATCATAGCAAGAAGATCACTGGTTCAATTCTATGTCAGTTGCCATTTCTGTGTGGAGTTTGCATGTTCTCCCCGTGTCTGCATGCATGGGTTTCCTCCGAGTGCTCCGGTTTTCCCCACAGTCCAAAGACATAGGTATAGGTGAATTGAATAAACTAAATTGGCCGTAGTGTATAAGTGTGTTTGGATGTTTCCCAGTGATGGGTTGCAGCTGGAAGGGCATCCGCTGTGTAAAACATATGCTGGATAAGTTGGTGGTTCATTCCACTGTGGTGACCCTTGATGAATAAAGGGACTAAGCCAAAAACAAAATGAATGAATGAATGAATTATTTTGAGCATTACATGAACAAATTTCAGGAGGAAATACGTCCAATTAATACTATAATAAACTATAATAAAATCAACATACAAATTAGATAAAATATCTAAACATTTCAAATAAAAATAATAAATAAATAAATAAATAAATAAATAAAATGACCCAAAACTTTGGAACTGTAGTGTAGATTTGTTTTTGGTACAAACCATACTGAGTTATTTAATAGTCATGCTGATTTACGTGCCATTGTTACACTCGCACACTACTAATAAATGCAGTAAACTACAGTATAGTGAAAACAACTGCGCTGTACTTTGTGCTGTTTTCTATACCAGGGGTGTCCAAACTCAGTCCTGGAGGGCGATTGTCCTGAGTTTAGCTCTAACTTGTTGACCTTGAGTAGGCAGTTCACATGTGATTAACTGGAGTTAGAACTAAATTCTTCAGGACAGTGGACCTCCAAGAGCAGGACTAAACATCCCTGTTTTATGCCTTACATATTTTATGCTGTGATACTTTTACTAACCTTCTGTTTTTCTTTTTCTGTTTTTGCCCATTTCTATTTCCCTCCCTTTCTCTAAATCCCTAACATGTTGCTTCTCGCACACACAACACACACACCCACACATTTGCTCCATTCCTATAACAGACAGTGATGGCTGGTTATTGTGCAATAGTTTTGGGCTAGTGCCCCTCAGTGGGTAGAACCCAAATCAAGAGCTAAGTCTTTCAGCCTTCACACTGACAAAACACTCACCAAACACACAACGTCTCTCAGTGCCACCTGTTTTCTCATCGTCCCTGATATTCAACAATAAAACAAAGCTAAAATGAATGACCACACAAGCTCTAGTTTTCTCAGCCAATCCCACCACCCGCGATGGCAAACGCAGTCTTCTGCTGGAAAGAGACGACGAAAACAATCATCATCGCAAAAATGCAAAACCCCAGCGAGCCCAGTGTCCTCGACCCCAGTGCTACGCAGCCACAGCTGGTGGGGAAACTGCTTTCTCCTTCCTCTAGTCATGCTTTCTTACTTTCCCTGTGAAGCCTGGGGCACCACCTTCAAAATTGCCATCGTAGGACCATGGGCATGTGACCCTATGTACTCTAAAGCCCTGCCAGACCTGGCTGCCCGATTAGCCATGAGCCGCATCAACAAAGACCCCGAACTCAATAAAGGCTACTGGTATGATTACACAGTCATTAACGAGGATTGTTCCAGCTCCAGAGGCCTGGCGCGCTTTGCTGAGCTGGAGGGTTACGGTTCGGCTTTTCTTGGACCGGCAAACCCTGGCTACTGCACCGCAGCCACACTGCTGGCAAAGAACTGGAACAAAGGCATCCTGTCCTGGGGTTGCCTGAAGGCTGAGATGGATGAAGAGATGTATCCCACCTTTCTGCGGCCGCTGCCGTTGTCCTCTCGGGTGCTTTTCTCTGTGCTGCGCTTCTTCCGTTGGGCACATGTTGGGATTGTAACTGCCGAAGGCGACATGTGGGAGGCGACTGGGCACGAGCTTGCAGCATCCCTGCGTGCTCTTGGTTTGCCCGTTGGTAAGGTTGTTACGATGGAACAGGACAAAGAGGGGCCACGGCAAGCCCTACAGGCAATACGGGAGACAGATCGAGTGAGGGGTGAGTTCTTTGAGTTCTGTTCATTTGTGCTTCGAAATGTAAATAGGCTTTTAAAATGCTTTCACAACAAAAGGACCATTGAATGGTCATTGTTTGCTATTCACTTGTGCTAAAATATACTGACATCATTAGAGTAGAGATTTTCATACTTTAGATATCAAATGCCAGATGTCAATTGTTTTTACTTAATTTATCCTTTATCTTAAATTTAATTAACCTACCTAAAGGTTTTTTTACATGACAGTATATTGAATGGTTGAATGGCTTAAAGCAGAGGTTCTCAAGCTTTTTTCACCAAGTACCACCTCAAAAAAAATGTCTCTCCAAGTACCACCATTATAACCAGAATTGAAGTACAGTAGAATAGTAGGCCTAATGAAGCAGCTACAGCACTGCACAGTTAAAAACAAGGCAGATTAATGTTTCTTTTAATATTTAAGAATATTTATTATTGCCAGCCACTTAAATAAAAGGTTTAGCCTATTAAAATCAATTTACTGATCACATCGGTGTTATCGTACGCATTAAAGGGTTAAGTGTGTTCATTTTTTAACTTTAATTATTCAGCGATTCCTCCGTGTACCACTAGAATGAAGCTTGTTTACCACTAGCGGTACGCGTATCACAGTTTGAGAACCACTGGCTTAAAAGAATCATTTTGACTTAAGGTGGGTTCATATTGTCAGTTTTAGTTTGATTCAACTGTTATACATGTGGTGTGTTGGTATTTCTGAACACGGCATATATATAGACCATTTTGATTGATGTAAATAAAAACATTGGTCCCAATGTATTTCTTGTTTTACATTTTTTTAATTTCTGTAGCTTCCGAGAATCTAAAAAGAGCCACATATTGATGAATAGATGTTATGATAGCTGGGTTAACATTAAGTTATAATTGAATTGCTTCTTATTGCAGTTATGAAATAGTTTGATAACAAGCAGGAAATGTTCTTGGGCCAATGAACCACATTGAAATGATTTATAACCATCTTAAACGCTTGGTTCAGGGTGAAGGAAGCTAGTGCTGGGAAGCGACCATTTTGACCTATTTGCAATTAATATTTTACAATATACATTAATAGATATTTTACATTTTTATAGTAAAACATTTTCATTGTCTTCAATGTTTCGTTACCCCAATCTTACCTCACCGTCTTCCATTTTGGTCGGAAATTTGCAAACTGTTTATGTGTGATCTGCAAACTCCGCCTACTTTAGTTTGATTGATTGGCCATCTCAGTCGTTGTTTTGTACACACAAGCAACGAAGGAACGCATTGAGCTGAAATATTCTGGATGCTCGGTAGGTATTGTCGCAAAAACTTATTTGATTAAAAGATTAATCTTTAAAATGGTTAACGTGAGCATGGACTAAATGTGTTATCTTTGTTGGTCTGTATCGATCAATGATCCAGAACAGCGCGAACCAAGAGAACAACTATAAGTGTAAACATTGTGAATCATTTTAATAATCTAAATATTTTCTCACTATAAATAACTTTTTGTTTTGAAAGGTTCCATATATGTTTGAAGCTAGATGATAATGGTCCGTGTGAGTGTACTAAAAAAAAACGAAAATTGGTGAAAAATGTTAAATTATGTTACCATTATGTTATGTCGCTCGTTTCAATATAATAATCATTAGCTTATACTTTCATTTGATCATTTATGTTCAAATGACTTTAATTTATATTCCATCCTCATGTGTTGTGTGCAGTTGTCATCATGTGCATGCACTCTGCCCTGATTGGTGGAGAGGAACAGTATCAGTTGCTGACCACAGCGTTGGACATGAGAATGATTGACCGAGGGTACATCTTCATTCCATACGACACCCTGCTCTATTCACTGCCATATGAAAATGTAAAATATCCAATCTTGGCCAATGACACCAAACTGCGACGGGCATATGATGGAGTCTTAACAGTGACCATGGACCAAGGGGAGCAAAACTTCTATGAGGCCTTTAATGCAGCACAGGAATCCTTTGAAATCCGCAGCAGCCCACCAGCTGAAGAGGTAACACGATGGGTATGAACTTGCTTTACCAAAGGTTTTACTACAAGTGGTATCAATTTAAAATAGCAGGAAATGTTTTGTGGATAGCAGAAGCACAAATATTATTAAGTATTTATAAATTGGTATATTATTAGGTATTTATAATGTGTCTTTGCCACAAGAGTGATTTCCCTGCTTAAAAAATCCAGCATAAAGAGTCATGAATTCCATATTTGGTTTTCAGTTTTATTAAACAGGATTATTATATATTTAACTCAAACCGTAACAAGCACTTTTAAAACCTTAACTATGGTCTGTCTCAGTTGAAAATTAAGAACATTGAACTTAAATATCTAAAATTTTGACTTAAGCACATGTGTTAACAGAAATGCCCCAATGATTCAAAAATTCGTTTCTCTCTTCTTGGCAGGTTTCTCCATTTTTTGGGACCATATATAACATGATCTATTATACAGCAATGGCTGCAGAGCAGAGCCGAGCTTCGAGTGGCGGGCGATGGGTATCGGGTGATGTACTGTCTCAAAACGAGGGCGGATTTGAATTTGATGGCTTTAATCAGCGGATATCGGGAGGTACTAATGGAGAGGGAATGCAGGTCCGGTATGCTGTCCTGGATTCAGACGGCTTTGGCTCAAGCCTGTACCGCACACACGCCCTGGAAGCTCCACACACATATGGAAAATACGGAGGGTTGAAATACTTGGGAAAGTCAATTCATTTCGCAGGAGCATCTCCGAGCAGTGATGCAAACTGCTGGTTTAGTCCTTATATCGCATGTAGTGGAGGTAAAAAAAAACGACATGAATTCGTTGTATTGTATTTGAAAGATCAGCTCTGATTCTGTGTTTTGCTCTTTCTTTCTGCAGGATTGGATGGAGTGACGCTTTTCTTCTTGCTCATGTTTTTCGTTGTGTTGATAGGGGGTGCAGGCATCCTTTTTCTACAAGTTAGGTATGAGTTTGTCGCAGCAAACAACACTGACTTTTTTTTGTTTTACATGTTTTAATGACGTGTTTATGTGTGTGTTCAGAAAATACGGGTCTGGAGGGATTTTTGGTGGATTTATTGGAGGAGGCGGAGGTTCCACTAAGATAGTGCTGACGCTGGATGACTTGGTCTTCATCAACACCACTCTCAGCAGAAGGGTCAGTGTCAAACTGTCTTTCAGTCTTTCTCTTACTGTCCACTTCTCTATTTCTTTGTGTGATCTGCTACAAGTGTGATGGTATTAAGTACAGGCATGAGTGTTTTCTTGGAAACTGCTCTCACTCTCTCTTTCTTGTGTGTAGATTTTTTTAATGTCTCTCTCCTTATTGGTTTCTTTCTGCAGAAACTGAATGACGAGAGCATGATGAAGAGTCAGCTAGATGTTAAAACACCACGCCACTCAGTCTCAGGTCGAAGTTACATCACGTCAACCCCAGAAACATCCAACGTTGCTGTATTTGAGGTGTGTGAATTTTTATGTACTGATATGATGTTTTGGTTCTATGATAAAGCAATGTTACATAAGAAGTGTGATTTTGTACTAGATACCACAAAGTAATCTAATACTCAGTACAACAACATGATTAAAAAAAGAAGTTATGAAGGAGAATTTCAGATAACTCTTGACCAGTAGGTTTAGTGTTTTTCCCTTAAACAACCCACATAGTTTCAAAAGAAGCCAAAACTCACCAAAACTGTCAAGCAACAGGAAACAGACTGGAAGAGAAGAGCATTAATAGTCTCATTCTACAAACAAAAACTTCCAGGTTCATTTTCTCTACTGAGAAATAGATTTATGAGAACAATAACCATTGGGACATTTGAGGTTTAAAAAGAATTTTTTATAAATCATTCAACTTTCCTTATTAAAGCTATAAAGTCTTTTGGTATTAGTTTTATATATAAAATAATTATGTTATGACGCTGTTGGCATGAAATTGTACCACATTTTGGTAAAACCCACAAACAGTCCAATGATACAAATAAAACAAACGGTATAAATAGTTATGTGTAATAACAATGGAAAGACACAAGAAGAAATTACTGAACTTCTGAAATGTATTTACTTTTGCAACTTAGAAATGAGGAGGCAAATACATATAAGATGTTTTACTTATACTGTTAGTGCTCAGAGAAGTAAGTGCAAGAGCAAGCAGGGAGAGGGGAGTTTTTTTATGTACTCAAGTGTTAGTGGAGGAGATAGGTTTTTGGTTGACATTTGAAGAATACCAATGAGTCAGCAGTTCACTCATGGGTTCACTCAGTGGCTGTTCTGTAAGCAAGCATCAATGATTTGAAGTTGATATGAGCTTCAACAGGTGTTACATGGGCTCTCCTGGGCTTATTGAAGACCAATTCAATTCAATTCATCTTTATTTGTATAGTGCTTTTACAATGTAGATTGTGTCAAAGCAGCTTCACATGCATTATAAAAAAAAGATTGAAACAGTGTCAGTCCAGTTTTCAGTTTTGAAGTTCAGTTTAGTTCATTTCAGCGTGGTTTAATAATCACTGCTGAGAGTCCAAACACTGAAGAGTAATCTAAAGACCAGACAATCTGAAGCATTCTTTATCTTTTGTAGGGGTTTAATTGTGCAAGATGGGGTAATCCTACATCTAGGATAGCTTCAAGATTCCTCACTGAATTAGATGGGGTGATAATAAATGATTCAAGTTGGATGGAGAAAGTTTGTTGAATGTGTGGAGTTGCGGACAAGAAGTTCTGTTTTTACCTGATTAAGCTGTAATGTAGGGGATAGTTTCCATCCATGCCAAGATATCCTCCAGGCAGAGCGAGATCTTTGCAGCTACCGTTTGGTCATCTGGCTGAAATGAAAGAGCTGTGTGTTGTTGGATGATAATTCATAGGGATGTGGTGTAAATAGAAAATAGTAGGGGAGCGAGAACAGATCGCTGAGATACCCCTGTGACCAGCTGCTGAGCTTTGCATACCTCTCCTCTCTAGGTAACATTTAATGAACTGCCGGTGAGGTAAAACTCCAACCAGCAGAGTGCGCTTCCAGTGATGCCTTTTGATGATTTAGCGTAAGCAGCAGACAGATCCAGTAAAAGCAGAACAGATGATTTGGAACCTGCTTTAGCAGGGCTTCAGTGGCTGAGAGTTTAATTCGTTGTATAAAAGGTTGTTTTGGTAATTATAGCTTTAAGACACATTTTGTATGGTGATTTATTTCCATAGTTCAACAGAGTCTAAAAGTCTTTTATGAACTCTAAGCTATATATCTTGTTTTCTATTGGATTAAGCTCAGGTGATGGCTTGGTCTTTCTAGCAGCTTTATTTTCTTTTTCTGAAACCAGTTGAGAGTTTCCTTGGCTGTGTTTGGGGTCGTTGTTTGGCTGAAATCGTCATCATCCTTGTAATGTTGGTGTTTTAACAGAAGCAGCTAATATTAATTAACACTGACGAGGGTTGCTTTCTAACTACTGAGAGATTTCAGCTGCTGTCTAGGCTTTCCATGCCTTTTTACACCTTTCTTTCTTCACACATTCAATACTTTTTATCTGTGTCATTATTATTATACATACCTTAGTTTTGTTATCTTTGTATGTATGGACTATGTATTAATAGTATCTGGATGCAGACTTTATGATGCAAGCTGACTAATTTGGTTGTTACTGACACCTAGTAAAATGTCAAGTCAACAGAAACTTAAAATAATATTTTCTATCAAAAATGGTGACGTGTTCAATACTTTTTTTACCCACTGTATAGCTGCGTCCCAAATGGCATACTTGTGCACTTTTCTACGCCATTTTGTAGTATAAATAGTGTAATAAGTGCGTTCACACTGAAAACTCTAACAATAACAAGTGCACTTTAATTACCCAGATGATGCACTCATTCCACCGGTAATATGAAGTGTTTAATGATGGACACTTCACGCACTCAACGACCGGAGCTTTGTGCACGTAACGGAAGGGGCGGAGCTATCGTGCGCACATGTTGGATAACTTTATTTGTTTTGGACTGTGAAAGCAAATTTCTCCTACGAGAGTGATTATAGCGCCTCCTGATGGTGAATGCGGTTATACTCATGCCAGGTATTATTAGGAATTTTGGTCATTTATTTCTCTAATTTGGCAACCGTCAAACGTCATCAGGGAAACGGTTTGAACTTCCACTTAGTAAAAAAGCCATTAGTGCTCCATTTGGGACAGCACTACATACATGTACTATGCTGTTGAGTGTGTAAGTGCATAAGTACACAGTGCATAAGTGCATAGTGTATAGTGTGTCATTTGGGACGCAGCTGTCTTTGCTTCAAATTAGTGTTTGTATTTTTAAGATTATTTTTTTAGCTGCTTAGTTTAGTTTGTGGGTCACACTACTTTTGCTAATACTAGGTTAAGATCCATACAGAAATAATTAATTAGAAAAAATCTTCTTCAATCATTGCTGCTATAAAAAAAAAATCGGCATTACTGACGCAGTCTATAATGAGGACAATTGCCCATCACTGAACATCGTCTACTTTGTGTTTTCCATTTTCCACTCACACATTAAATCAAAATCCAAAACTCAATGTCCACAGTAGAATTTTGCATCCTTGGTTAAAAAAAATAGTAAAATCCTCCTAACTTTTTAAAGATGAATTCCAAAGAATTAGGCATGCTATTTTCCTCTTCCTGAAGTACAGAAAATGTGATTAATAATACTGATAATAAAACTATCACGAGGTGTGAACCTGAATTGTGTTAACTTGTTTTATTCTGTGCTGTCAGGGTGACTGGGTCTGGCTAAAGAAATGCCCCTGTGCAGATTCTATTACAGAAATCAGTGAAAGCACACAGGCCATCTTTGTCAAGGTAGGAGACAGAAAGCGACAAAATGAAACAAAAGTTTTGTTAATATGTTGTGTATATGTTTTGAAAAGAAACACATTGAACTTTCATAAACTCTTTTCCCCTTCTGTTTGTCCTCGTCTTCATTCTCCACAGCTGAGAGATATGCGTCATGAGAATCTGAACTTGTTCCTGGGTCTGTTCATGGATACTGGTATATTCGGCATTGTTACAGAGCACTGCACCAGAGGTAGCCTGGAAGACCTGCTCAACAATGAGGAAATGAGGCTCGACTGGATGTTCAAATCCTCTCTGCTCCTCGACCTGATCAGGGTGAGGAATTGAGCCGATGGAAGGATGGTTTAAATGACAATGAGTTAAAAAAATCTGGTGATGTTGACGGCAAATATTGTTAAGTATTAATGTTTCACCTGCTTTCTGTCACTTTCCTCTCAATGCCTTCTTTATCTTACCTGTCAGGGAATGAAGTACTTGCACAACCGGGGCATTATTCATGGACGCCTGAAGTCTAGGAACTGTGTGGTGGATGGTCGGTTTGTTTTGAAGGTTACAGATTATGGCTTCAATGAAATCATCAACTGCCAAAACATCGTCCTGGAGGACGACACACCGGAGGGTATGTGTGATACATATGTTACAAATTTTTATGTTTAAAGAGAACAACATTTGCAGTGACATAGGCATGAGACAGATCAACAATGTTGCAGATACGAGTTGTGGTTAAGTTTTGAGGAGTCTCTATTAAATTATTATCAATATTTAGAAAAAAGGGTGCCACTTTATATTAAGTGGCCTTATCAGCATGTACGTATATTCAGAAAATAAATACTATGTACTTACCGTGTTCATAATGCACTGCTGAACACTTTTGGGGTTATTGAGGGTAAGGTTAG
>CAIGQQ010033541.1:12057702-12068128 GCA_903798035.1 Danio albolineatus
ATTATGTATGTAATTACAGAAATTAATCACTATGTAATTACATGCATGTATTTAATCAAGGATAAGTACAATGTAAAAACATGTATTTACACAGTAAGTACATTGTAACAAATGAATCATTTCAGTGTAAGTACATATCAGTTAAGGCTACCCATTATAAAGTGGGACCAAAATATGTGTACATATAATAATAATAATAATAATAATAATAATAATAATAATAATAATAATGCATATAATAATGCATATAATAATAATTTTACAAATGAAAAAATTGAGTGTTGGCCAAATCAATAAAATCAACAAATAAACAACCTTAAATCTAATTCCTAAACTAAATGACAAAATAAAGAATAAAAAAAAATCAATATCTTCAGTGTATATGACACTCTATACTAATTATACTAAAAATGCAGGGGTGGAAAAACCCTCAGAAAATAATCTAGCAAAATATAAACTAACCTAATACACATGAACAAAACGAAGTATGAAGTATCATTGCACAAATTAGTATCTTTCAGCAAGCGAAGAATGAATCATACTCAAAATCACAAAGTTTCACAAATGAACACAAATTACATCAGACATCTGAAGTAATAAATATTTAATGAAAACTCACATTGAGCACAATGTACGCTGAGGCCAAGCGCACACCACACAATTAACTTGTTAATAAACACACACCTAATAGTGGCATAAGATAATGGAAACAAAGACAGAAGAGTGACAATACAGAACATTATACACATATCACACGTAGAACGTGACTTCAAGAAGAAGGATGTAGAGACCTCTATTTACACAACCTAACAAAAGTCTTGTCACCTATCCAAGTTTTAGGAAAAACAAATGATAACTTGACTTCTAGTTGATCATTTGGTATCAGAAGCAGTTTATTTGAAAGGCAAAGGCCTCTAAATTATGCTTATTTTACCAAAATAAAATATTCATACCTTGATTTTTAATTATTTAATTAGGACAGTAAGGTCTGACTTTGCTTAAACAAAAGTCTTGTCACTTAACAGAAATAATCTACAGTATAGAATATAGAATATAAAGTCATAGTGCAGTGGAAAAAGAATTGATATTGTGGATGACTCCCATGAGCTTGGAGGACTGCATCCATCCCAGAGTTCATCAAGATTCATTGGATTTATCTTCAATGCCTCTTCCTTCATCTTGCCCCAGACATGCTCAATAATGTTCATGTCTGGTGACTGGGCTGGCCAGTCCTGGAGCACCTTGACCTTCTTTGCTCTCAGGAACTTTGATGTGGAGGCTGTAGTATGAGAAGGAGCGCTATCCTGCTGAAGAATTTCCAAACCATGATTTTTCCTTCACCAAACTTGTCTGATTTCTGTGAGAATCTTGGGTCCATGCGGGTTCCAATAAGTCTTCTGCAGTATTTGTGATGATTAGGATACAGTTCAACAGATGATTCATCTGAAAAATCTACCTTCTGCCACTTTTCCAAATGATCAACTAGAATTATTATTTGTTGCTCTTACAACTGGACAACAAGACTTTTGTCAGGTAGTGCATTCTGTCTGTCTGACCTCTGTGTCTTTGCTACAGAACAGTTATGGACAGCTCCAGAGATCCTGAGGAATCCTGATCTGAAGAGGAAGGGAACGTATCCAGCAGATGTATACAGCTTTTCTATCATCATGCAGGAGGTGATCTCCCGCTGCGCACCCTTCTGCATGTTGGATATGCCTCCTGAAGGTTAGACCAAACCACAACATCATTACAGTCCTCATCCAAGTTTCCATGTTTACAGGATTACTAGAGAAACTGAAGATGGAGTTGGTTTGGAGCAGTTCAGATCTGAATGCAGAGTAGTGAGTTGTCAATACTCAGGTTGTGTTTCTCCGTCCACAGAAATCATAGAAAAGGTGCGCTCTCCTCCACCACTGTGCCGACCCACTGTGTCTATGGATGAAGCTCCGCTTGATGTGATTCAGCTCATGAAGCAGGCCTGGAGCGAGGAGCCTGAACAGAGACCCACGTTTGAAGATATCTTCAGACAGGTACACACTCACGCTTTCATATGCACACATATGCAAACAAGTCACTCAGGAGTTCTGTGTCTAAAGACGTGTCTTTTAGCCATCTCATATTACTTTATACTCATGTAAATGTTGGTTTATATGATTCATGGGGGTTTTCGATAAACATATTGATTTTAAATATGTTTAATCTGTCTTCTATCCCTAAACACAGCACTCACCGAAAGCTTTCAGCACTTTTACATTTTTTTATGTTCCTTCTTTCAGTTTAAGAGCATGAACAAGGGAAAGAAGACAAACATAATAGACTCAATGTTAAGGATGCTGGAGCAGTACTCCTCAAACCTGGAGGATCTGATCCGAGAGAGGACCGAAGAGCTGGAGGTAGAGCGACAGAAAACTGATGCTCTTCTAGCCCAGATGCTGCCCAAGTAAGTCCCGCTTCACATGCTCACGTTTCTCCCTGGATTTTCCAGTCTTCTTATTTCTCACACTGCTGACCTGTCTTTCAGATCGGTGGCCTTGGCATTAAAAACAGGAAAGCCAGTGAAGCCAGAGCATTTTGCTGAAGTCACACTGTATTTCAGTGATATCGTGGGTTTCACCACCATCTCTGCCCTCAGTGAACCCATCGAAGTGGTTGATCTGCTCAACGACCTCTACACACACTTTGATGGAATCATCGCAATCCACGATGTCTACAAGGTTTGATGAACTTTTAAATTTGTCTTTTACAGACTTCAGGGAACTAAACAGACAATATTGATGTCACAGTATCAGATTCGAGTTTTTTTCTGCAGATCTAAATGTATGTGTAGATCTTCAAATGGAGTTTGAAGTGTCTAAATGGACACCCCTGTGCCTTACAGTTGCCACCACATATTTACAATGACAAAAGACTCCCTTCATTGTTAAACTTTTGATTATTTGCTCAAAATAGTACAGTGCAGTTTTAATAAAAAGCATATATATTTGATAAATATTAGTGTGCCACAATTATTGCCGTTTAATGAAGTATATTCTCATGTGTAGTTTATGATTTTAGTACACCTGGGTGACTAGGAACAGATAATTGTTTAACCATAAAGGCCAAAATAAAGGTAAAATAAAGGCCAAAATCACTCATTAATTACAAAGGAAAGGAGCAAAGAACTGAGCTCTGATTTACAGCAAAGTCGTGACATGGCCAAGTTTGGTGACCCATACTAGGAATTTGTGCTCTGAATGTAACCCAACCAAGTGCACAAGTCCAACTCTCTAACCTTCCCAAAGGAGTTTCACAACAGGGGAGGTGGCTATAATACAATAGCAAAAACACGGAAAACTTCCGTCAGCTAGAAGTGTTATGAATCAGTCTGTAAAAGAAAGTGTGTTTCTATCCTAACAAAACTGTTAGAGATAAAGATAGTTGAGTCAGAAAGTCTCCAAAAATACAATCCAGTGTTGCCGACATCATCACACCTAGTTTGATAGTCATCCAAAAACAACTTGAGCATCTTTCTTTTTTCTGTTAATATTATGATGAGCAAAAGGTTTAACAATAGAGCCACAGAGTTTCCTTTCTGTTTCATAGATGTCTGATAGATATCCAAACATCATCTTGGCTAAAACGTGGCTAAATTTGGGCAGTCATTGATAATCGAATAGACATCTAATATTAGTCCAAAAATAGGCTAGTCAACAAATAGACAGGAATGAATGACTAATATCGCCACCCTTGTTAAATATGAGCAAAGAAAGCTGTGAGGTCAGGAGGATTGTTTTGTGAAAATAGACTAGTCTTCAGTTAGTCTAAAGATTAGTTAGACTTCACATCGTGCATTCCTGCATTCCAGTCTATTTGATGACTAGTCTACTGATGCTATTTTAAAAAACTTGCTAACCTCACAGCCTTTTTTGCTCATATTTACCAAGGGTGCCAATGTAAGAATAGTGAATTTTAACAACAACGAATGACTAAAAAGTTAACAGTATGGTGGTGAAAACTACATTTCTAGTCAAGCCATCCTTCTGCAATCTTATACTAGAAACAAAAAATAAGGGCAGTATTAATAGCTAAAAATGTGGGAGAGCGCTGCTATTATTTGATTGTATTGTACTGCAATATGGAGCAATTAAGTGTTGATGTTAAATCAAAAGTAATTCACAAATAGTTGAAAATTAAATGATTTAATTACAATAATTTGCTGTGGTTACAAATGAATTAGTTATAAAATAACTGTATAAAAGGATGAAACATGAAATGCTTAAAAAATATATGACAATAAATGTACCCAGTTTAAATGTAAAATAAAGTTACCTGGGAGATTGAGAGAGAGAGAGAGAGAGAGAGAACAGATAGTCACTAAAGAGAGCCTGGAAAAGAAGGAAAGCAGGAAAAGAGACCAGAGCAATGTTTACCACCTATTTTGTATTTTTTTTGACCATGTGACCGAAGCCCAAATACTGAAATACAAACTGACCAATCAACATGTGACCACATCGTAAAACCCCCAAAGTCCAAACACATCTTAACTAACCCCCGATCTTATCAGTATCTGCCTTTGGAATATGTTTGAACCTTCTAAGTGAAAAAGACACGTTTTGGCATATAAACAAATGCATATGATAATTTACATTCCTACGCTAATATAAGTGGAGGACACTGTATACTTATAAAAGTTGAGCAGTAATGCCTTAAAGGTACATGTTAGTAGTGAAAAATGTACAAAAGCACGCACATCACTCTTAACTGGGTGCTCAGCCAACAACACGCAAAAATGCAAATATATATATCCAAAAAGGCAGTAACACCAAAGCTCTAAAAATACAAAATTTATTAAATTAAAAAGGCTGACACAAAGCGTGTAACGTTTCGAGTCTCCGGCTCTTCAGCAGACAATGTTGATCACAATCAGGTGCTCCCTTTTGTACACTTCTGGATCGCATGCTATCCTATCACATAACAAAGACAAATATATATATATATACACATTTCTAAATTACAACTTAGATATTCAAAATGAAAATGCAAAAACAAACCATAATATTATAACAAATATACCATGCAACAAAATATACACATTTTACAAAATATATATACAACAGAATATAACCAAAAACTTTTCCCAAACAGCTACTTAGACAAAGAATTATCCAAGAATTAATAAAGAATTAGGGAATCATTAAAGAAGTAATAAAGAAAAGGGACAAGCTCCTCGTTTAAACCTTTTGGAGACAACGTATCCAAAGTGAAAATCCAAAAGGCTTCACGCTGTAACAACAATTTATTAAAATCACCCCTCCCCCCCAAAAAAATTTGAGTGCCAAAAAAATACAATATTTTTCCTTCCGAAATTGTTATGTTTAAATTGAATTAAGTGAAAATAAATTATATATATTTATGAGATATAATTTATTTTTAGACCAATAGCACATGAAACCAGTTCTGCAATTCACAGGGAACATTTTGTGTGGTGTATATCGACAGGTGGAGACTATTGGTGATGCGTACATGGTGGCATCGGGAGTTCCCAATCGCAACGGTACCCGCCACGCTGCAGAGATGGCCAACATGTCCCTGGACATTCTGCACTGTATCGGTACATTTAAAATGAGGCACATGCCTGACGTCAAAGTCAAAATCCGCATTGGACTCCATTCTGGTGAGAAAAGCAACAGTTCTCTTTTACAGCGTGTTAAAATGACATTTATTCAGAATCGTCACCACTGTTACTCCAGTCTTCAGTGTCACATGATCAACACATGACACCACACAATACATATTACATCGGAAAGAGAGTAAAGGTCCTAGGCATATTATCTACCTAGAAAATAGCTACTTATTTTTCCATCGGCCTTGGTACAACTACAGAAGAGTCAAGCTTTAAATAGTAAAAATATTGAAACTCTTTTTTGGCATTTTTGAGTGACATGCTAATTGTCTAATCTGATTCAATGATCTATGCTAAGCTAAGCTAAGCTAAAAGTGCTCTTGGCATACCCAAAAATCAGATGAATGAGTTCAAAAAAGGTTAAACTCCACTGTTTAACTGCAGCAGAGTCGTAAAGTGACCCCATTTCCAAAATAGCGCACTGTTCCTTACATTAAAGTTTCATAAATTAAATCCATTATTTCCAATATCAAACAAACCATTGATATTCCTTCTATATGTGATTTTCACTGACAAATATGGACCAGTCTTACATCAACGTACTGAACATAGTGCTAAATGTAAATGCGTATTTACACTTGATCCTCTGATAGCGGTGTATTCCTAGAACAAGTGAAATGTAAATCCCAGGCATAATCCAATTAACAGATTCATCCAATTAGTAAGCACAGTGTCGCCTCTGTCCCCCTTCCCACAATTCAACACATGCTGTTCTCCACACAAGTGAAAAGTCAACCTTCTTCATATGTGTGTGTGTGTGTGTGTGTTACAGGTCCAGTGGTCGCAGGTGTAGTTGGCTTAAAGATGCCTCGATACTGTCTGTTCGGGGACACAGTAAACACAGCCTCCCGAATGGAATCCACAGGGTTGCGTGAGTATAGCCGACTAACGTTTCATGTTGAATATGTATGAGCACGAGTCAGATAGTAACCGTGTCAGCATTTGTGACCCTCTCTGAAGCTGTGATTCCTGGAATTTGTCTTTGCTAAGGATCAGTTTGAAGACTCAGTAGTTGGGACTTTGTGCATGTGTGTGTGCTGATCGGCGAGTGCATGTCAGTGAGAAGCTCAGAGGGCTTAAAGTGCAGAGTTCCCTGTAAGCTCTTAAGAGTATAAGCCAAATTAGAAAGAAAATTCTGCTTTAAAGCTAATGTCCTCTTAGGACTCAGCCTCCGTATTCACCCTGAACTGTCTCACCTTTAATCAGACCTTCTGCCATATTTAGCCCAGAAAGGTTACTTCATGTTTCGTCCTGAAGAAGAAACTTTGAAACATGATTCAAGGTTTTCCATTGACTTCAGAAAGCATGTAGAGTAAATTGAGTGGCAAGGATGCGTTTGAGTTTTCAAAAGTGTCAGTAAAGATATTTAAAAACTGACAGGGTTTTTTCCTCTTAAAATGTTTTTTTAACTTAGATGTTAATAAATTCTTGATAAAATATTTGAATGTTTCCAGCTCAGCAGTTTCAACATTGATATAATACACTGATGAGCACCAAATCAACATGTTTGAATGATTTCTGATTGATTATATGACAAATATTTTAAACTGTGAAACCATTAAACATATAAAAAATAAAACAATAGAAAACATTAGTTTACATTTTACAGCTGCAAATGTGTCGATCGCATAGATCAGGGGTGACCAAACTTTTTCTTATAAAGGGCCAAAAACAACTTGATTGAGGGATGTGGGCCGAATATATACCAAACTGAATATATCGCATCATATAACATTAAATGTGATATTGGTTATTTCCTAATTCTTTCATTAATGTTTAAAAATAACTAGAAAACGTTGATTTTAATAATATTAACTACTGCAGTATCATTTTTATCTCATTTATACCGCAAAGGAGTTCTGCTGAAAACACTAGTCAACCTGTGCCTACCTTTGCCTTGATTTGATCTCCGATGTCTTGTGCATCGCTTTTTGTCAAGTGACATTTTATACATTTTAAAGTCTGATTCATTTACAACGTTTAATTGAAACATTTAATTTCAGTTTACTTTTTTGTAACTCAGCATTAAAACAGACACAAAGGGTTACGTTCAAATTGGAATAACGATCTCTGTCAAAAGCATTCGCCCCAACCACATTTCCATCGTTTATCCCTCTATTTTCAGATGGGATTGTGGGCCAAATCAAAAGCGGGCCCTACTTTGGGCATCTCTGGCATAGATAATCTCTTAGACTTGGTTTGGTTTGTTTGTGTTGGATAATTGAAGGTTTTCTACAAACATAATGAAATAATTAGTGCCTAATTATACCAGATTAGATCTTACAAGCAAGCAAAGAAAATCTACATCTAGACCTTGCCAACAGAGCAGAAACATTTAGGCCGTTTCAAATTAAGCTTAAATAAAAGATTGGTGACCTTTTCATAGGTCTCAAATATAGGGCTGTGTAATTTCACTTTGTGGATAAAATAGTTAAAGCAATTGCCCAGATTATCTTAAGTGACAGGAAGTCGTGAGGGATGTGGTGGAGTTTATAGCGAGCTCTCCAGTCGGTTTAGAACAACGCTGCCATCTAGCGTTTTCTCAGGAAACACCATTACTTTAAAGTGTATTTCTGCAACACACCTTCATGATGTCTGTTTGAGCTCACAAGAAACCTGTGTGGTCAGTTGTTTTTCATTATTTGCGTTGTCCCTGTTTCTACAGCTTACAGAATTCATGTCAACCAGAGTACAGTTGATGTCCTAAACAGTCTCAAACTTGGCTACAAAATAGATACTCGGGGCAGGACTGAGCTCAAGGTATGAAAACACACACACGCTGACATTTATGTTCAGAGAAATGATTTTGATTGAAATGACTGTGATCTAAACAGATACAATAATCAATTCAACATTTGTTGAGAGAAAATTATTATATTATAATCATATCACGTTTATATAACTTACATCTGTCCCAATGTTCTGCCATCATCTCAATCACATTTTTTTCTCCTTAAAGGGATAGTCCACCCAAAACTGGTGACATTAGGTCATCATTTACTCACCCTTTACTTGTTCTAAATCTGTTTGATTTCTTTATTCTGTTGAACACAATAGAAGATGTTTTGAAGAAAGCTGAAAACTGCTAACGACTTTTCTTACTGTGGATGTCAATGGTTACCGGTTTTCAACATTTTTCAAAATATCTTCTTTTGTGTTCAACAAAGAAAAAGAAGAAACCCCTAAAGATTTGACACAATTTGAGGATGAATAAACAGCAAACAAATATTCATTTTTGGATGAAATACCCCTCCTAAGTTGTACTTAATATATGAGTAAAACATATAAGAATATGAGTCAACTAATAATCACTCTTGTGAACTGTGCAATACGAGAAATATGAGGAGAAATATGTGAAATATATGTGGGCAAATACCACATCAATGCTAATGCAATGAAATGAAGAGAATCAATATAAAGGGTGTGTCAATAACAAATAATCCCTTTAATTTGGTGGTTTACTAATGTTGGTCATTTTTTGTTTTCTAAAAGAATAATAAAACAGTTATTAGTGCTTTATAATACGAGACGCATTGCATCTTACAAGTCAACACCGAAATGTGTCAAGTACAGGCAACAACACTGTCAAAACACTCTTAGAAGCTGGCTAAAAATGCTGTATTATGCATTCAGTCAGTATATTGAGCATCAAACAGTCCTCTGGCCTGTTGCTTAAAGCCAACTAAACAAACTCTCATTTGCAGAGTAGGTTTAATGTTTACAAAACCGAACAAACCTTAAATGGTTAAGATGGTTCAGGTTCAGTGGTGCCACAATGCTTTGATATATACGTCCTCTCTTATCTCAGGGTTCAATCCAGAGTTTATTGTTAACTCTGGGCTAACTGAAAATGTGTGATGCCTGCAGCATACAAACAAACATAGAAATCATAGGGAGAGCCAGACGGATATATGGATGTTCATATCAATATAACAGCAAATTGTTATTATACTAGTTTTGTGAACAATTTTTAGCTATGTCTTTTATAATACTTTTACTATATTTTTTGTATTATTTTATTATACTGTTTATTATAAAATCCCTGTCCACTAGATGGTGGTGTTGAACTTGATTTTTTTTCTGGTGAGCTAGGTCACCTTCAGCATGCAGGAAAGTTGGTGAAAAAATAAAGCAGCCTCTCAGAAAGGTGCATACTACATTTATGTCAGATTTTTATAAAAGTGTTGGACAGTTTGTCTGCTTGATAATCCAATTTACCCTACAGCAATAAACTAAAACTGATGTTTCTGTTTGGTTAAAACACATATTACAAAAAGATCTCATTTTGAGTGTATATTAAACTATATGAAGTTGGAAAATATTGTTTAAAATCGCAACAATAATGCATCATGACATATTGACGGTGGCGCAGTGGGTAGCACAATCGCCTGACAGCAAGAAGGTTGCTGGTTCGAGCCTCGGCTGGATCAGTTGGCATTTCTGTGTGAAGTTTACATGTTTGTGGAGGTGTGTAGTGTTCATGTGGGTTTCCTCCGGGTGCTCCGCTTTCCCCCACAAGTTCAAAGTCATAGGTTATATGTGATTTGGGTAAGCTAAAAATGTCTGTAGTGTATGAGTGTGAATGAGAGTAAATGGATGTTTCCCAGTGATGGGTTGCAGCTGGAAGGGTATCCGCTGCGTAAAATATGCTGGATAAATTGGCAGTTCATTCCGCTGTGGCAACCCCAGATGAATAAAGGGACTAAGCCAAAAAGAAAAGGAATGAATGATATGGCAGGGACTGTCATATCCCACCACTAATAT
>CAIGQQ010033541.1:12076723-12088682 GCA_903798035.1 Danio albolineatus
TATTATTATTATTATTATTATTATTATTATTATTATTATTATTATTATTATTTACATTAATAAAACTTAGGGTGTGGTTGTGAGATACTGATCCTAGATCAGAATCAAAACTTCAACATACACAGCGGCTACATCCAAAATCATAATGTTTCATAGCCTACTAAACAGGCAAAAACAGATTGTGTCTTTAAAAGAAAATTAATTCAAAAAGTAGGAAAGCTACACTGACAACATGGCAGATGTAGTTCAGATTACATTCAAATGAATAATACTACATAACATATACTTTTTCTAGTCTTCGAAATAAGTACCTACTCAAGAGAATACGGGATTTGGGATGCAGCCGTAGACTGAGCAGGTGGTAAAGCACATATCTGTTCACCTGTTGATTTCACAGGGGGAGAGTGTCAGTTTCAGTAGATGTGTGTAATAATCTGAGGTCAGGGTGGGCTGGGCTGCTCTTAGGCTTTTGTGTGGCCATATTGGGTGTTCTTGGTCTTGACCATAGAGAATGCAAAAAGAGAAGATTGTAGCCTTGTGTGTGACAGATATTTTGTTTTGGGCCCCCTAGAGAAGGCGATCAGTCTGAAGCTGACCTACTTTTCTCTTTTACTCCATACCTGCAGAGCTATTTATACCCATGGCACAGGGCTTCAGGAGCAACTCAGACCATCTCTCCCCTCGCAAACACACACATCGACACTTTCTCCTGCTATTTCACAGTTTTTTTATATCTGCTTTTTATTGTCATTTTCCCAGCCTGGCCTGTGGGGAGCAAATTCACCAATCCACCCACCCGTTTCTCCACCCACGCGGCGTGAAATCCACACCCCCTCAGGAGTGCAGCGAGGGTGAGCTCTATTCTTTAAAGGGTCTGGTCCCAGAATGCATGTGGAGGCCTGTTTCACATATCAAAGCATGTATGCCTAATGAATGCTTTTCAGTTTAATCTACGTAATAAGGATCAACCCACATCAGAAATTATTTGTTTGTCCCAGACTGTTAGGAGACTGAATTGCACTTTTGTTGATCCGTAACTGGGTTACTTGCCACAAAAGAAAGTCACGCTTATTCTTGCTCAGTTTCTCAGCGGACAAAAGATGCTTCAAGACTGTATTCTGGCTCTCTGGATGTAAACAGGGTCATAAATGTTTTGAGCTCGTCCACTTTTGACCACTTCATATGAACGTAATGTAGACACTCGTGTAGTCGAAGGTGTTCAATCATAAAAACAATCATAAATACAATCATAAAAACCTCCTCCACTCTGTCTGCTGACCTAATTATTAAAAACATTATGGGATGGGTTATTGCTAGCCAGGCCGGATCTAAACTTTTGAGTTTGTGAGTTTGGTTTGAAGGTTAAAAAACAAAAATGTACACAATGTTCTCTCACAGTGTTCTCTCAAAAACCCACAGTGCTTGACGTGGTTTCTGGCACTCGGAGATGAAACAAAAGCTGCTTCTCTCTGTATCATTTTCCTTTGTCTCTTTTTAACATGCATTTGTATCACAATTTTGCTGTTTCAAAAGATCATAAAAGGCACACAGCTATACACACTGTCCTCAAAAAAAACTGAAAGTAGTCAAAAGTCTCCATTGTTTACATGTGACCCAGTCGATCTTAATACCAGGTATAAACAATAAAAGCACAGATCGTACAGTTGTAAACTTAGTTCAATGGAGTGAATATGTAAAACTGAAGCATTGTTACGATAAGCCACCCAAACGATCATTTTAATCTGTTTGTCCAAATTTATATCCGATATTACATCTTTGTTTGTTAATGTAAATTGATACTGATCTGAAATTGCGTACAGCATTTGGTTTGAAAGTTACTTTGAGAGATTCTGATGTTTGTTTCAACTGGATACTCTACTATCCCATGAGGCCACAGCAGAGCATTTCACATAGTAGGTCATCTGGTTACATTACTGTTTCTAGAATACCATGAGTTCAGACATACTACTTGCCTAACATTCATTCATTGTCCTTCAGCTTAGTCTCTCGTTTATCAGGTGTCGCCACAACGGAATGAACTGCCAACTATTTCAGCATATGTTTTACGCAACAAATGCCCTTCCAGCCCCAACCCAGTACTGGGAAACTTGCCTAGCATACTATTATTCATCTACCATGTACTTTGCAAATAGGCATATTTAATCACAGATTATCTGATCTTATGAATTTATACCTTTAATGTCATGAAGTTCACTTTTATGATACCCAAAATATCATTCATTCATTCATTTTCTTGTCGGCTTAGTCCCTTTATTAATCTGGGGTCGCCACAGCAGAATCAACCGCCAACTCATCCAGCACATTTTCACGCAGCGGATGCCCTTCCAGCCACAACCCATCCCTGGGAACCCAAAATATCATTTTTGAGTTATTTAAAGAATTATGTTGTGGCATTCAGCATTATGACGTGACCGTGAAATCTATAAAATAGTAATGTATTCTTAAGGGCAGCTGGTCGACTAATCGAAATGAAATCACAAACAGAATTGAGCAAAACTGTGATTGTCATGCACATCTTGTCAGGGAATCAGTAGTAAATCTCTGAAGGTCAGAGGGCACTCTCACCAAAGAATCCCAGGAAATCCCCCTAGCGTTTTATATACTGCACAGACAGCCATAGTTCATTGAGAAGCTACACAAACACCCGTCATTATTCATCATTTGATTAAATCAATTTTGATTTTAAAACTGATTTTTGCGTAGCTTATCAGTGAATGACGGATCTGTGTGGTAAATGCTGCTCCATCTTAAACTAAGGGCTGGGTGTTTGCCAGAACCAGCTTTACTGACAAAATGTACATGAAAGTCTTCAATTAATCTCTTAACCATACTATTTACGTGGCTTTTTATAAGAGGGTAAAAAAGTGGCCAAGTTAATTGTCCCAAACAAGTTTGCAACAGAAATCCACTGAGGTTTGAAAGTGATTTCTGTGTGTACATAGGCCTGTCACAATAATCAATATATCGACTTATCGCACAATACATAAACATGATCTCAGTGATTTTTGGTGATGCAATATATATCGCCCATACGTAAAAACCAATTATTGCAGAATTTCTCTTTCTTTATTGGTGTCAGTATGGTTTAAAAAAAACACTATAGCATTTACCATAAATTACTAAAGTATATTTTCATGTGGGCACCTGACAACTAAAAAAATAGATCTGGTGGCAGAAATTGCAACCTGTTACTTTTTACCTTGCATTTTTCTGTTAACATTTATTATTACTTATTTGTTTAAGATATGCGTTTTCACATTCTGATTCCATGCCTAGTAATTAAATTGTCAAAATGACTATAATTAAAATTAAATATTCTTTAGAATAAAATATGATGCGTTCTTTAGAAGAGTGTACTTGCGTTGTGATGATATATTGTCATTATATTATATTGTCATTCTGGCATTATATAATGAGCTCCTTAAAATGGTCTTAAAATGTCAATAATATCGTCTATCGCGGTACATTTTGGTGCAATATATCGTACAACGAAAAATAGATATCGTGACAGGCCTATTTGTACAGTATGTGCATTGCTATTGCTATTGACAATAAAATCTTATACATTACAGGAGACAAAAGTACCATCGTGCACTTACAGGGATGGAAGACAGGAGGCATCTGCCTCCAGATGGAGGTGGCAACCTCAAGCGCTCTGCCCCAGCAGAGTGTGGCACAGAGGAGAGAGCGGTCAGCAAGGAGCAGGGAGACCCTGAGACCTCCACACCAATGCGTGTGAGAAAAGATGATCTCTGCGACATTCCCCGCAAGGTGCCTCGTTTCCAGTATGTGGATTTCCCTTCCCTGCACCAGTGCATCCAACAGCTTTCTGTGCCTCCTCTGAACGGCTGGCTGGGATCCTGCTCGCTGGCAAAAGCCCCAAACTACAGGCCTGCCAGTCCCAAGGAGAAGGTGCCCAAGTTTAAATACGTGGATTATCCATCTCTCCACCACTGCATTCAGCAGCTGTCTGTGCCTCCGCTAGAAAGCTGGAGCGCAGGGCTGGTCAGGTTTAATGCAGAGGAGGGACAGCAGAGACCCTCGCAAGCTGGGACAGTGAGGAAGAACCAGAGAAACGATGAAGGAGATCAAAACACCCAGGACAGGAGTAAAGGCACAGCATTTACCTTCACAAGAGATACTCACAGCTCCGTCTCAGGCAGGGAAGAGGCCCAACAGAGGTTGGAGCGAGGTAAACCAGAAGCCGGTCTGCGATCAGAGTACAGTTGCATGTTTGAATCTGGTTCTGGATCTCAGAGCAACACGGCGGTGTTGAGAAACGTCAGACCGTCTGTGATTAGCATGGTGCACACAGATAAGCAGAAGCACTGGACAAAATCAGATCACTTGGAAGAGCAGTTGAACTCTCCAGAATCAGCTGGACGGGTGCCGTGGAGCCTCCCAGAGTCGGTCTGCCCATTCTGCCAACAGATGTTCACAAACCCAGAGCAGTTCAGGGCTCACCAGCGGAGTCACAGAGATAAGGTGATTCAAAAACTGCTAACTGTTATTTAAGTTCAGTCCACTGGTTATAGATGATAATGATTATTGTGTATCTACAGTAGAACAATGTTTTATTTTCTTTTGTGAAATGTGCAGCGGTACTCTCCATAGATCTCTTAAAAGATCACCTTAAAGTTTATATTACCCACACAATATATATAATTGAATAGTTATTTTTGAACAAAGTCTGTCAAAAAAGTTTGGAATGACATGAGGGCGAGTAAAGCACGAAGTATACTCTGTTTTTACTCTGTTTATAAGTCTTAATTTTCATCATCAGAAGGGTCCTCAGGTGCCCACATACTGTTCGTTTCACACTATGCTAATAAGGTGTGCTCTGAGCAGATTTCAAACCAACAATCAAACCAAATTACATCACAAAAGTGTGAAATAAGGAAGAAACTTAGGGGTTTCTGGTGCCTCTTGGAATTGGGCCCTTTTTACATGGACATTCATTCATTCATTCATTTTCTTTTCGGCTTAGTCCCTTTATTAATCCGGGGTCGCCACAGCGGAATTAACCGCCAACTTATCCAGCATTTGTTTTTTACGCAGCGGATGCCCTTCCAGCCACAACCCATCTCTGGGAAATTTACATGGACAATCCACATACAATAATGATGCTTAAGGTGAACGTTGGGGCACATAAGTGTATATGTTTCAACTCATTCATCCATGCCTGAGAATATAATTTAAAATCTGTACATGCCAGGCATGCCTTACATATTTTGAAAATTGTTCAAAAACAATCAAGCCCCCACTGGTGGCTCGACGCAGTAACCCCACTCTCTGCATGTAAATGAATAGGATTTTTTTTTCCCACCAACATATGGTTTCTGTAATTTTAGGTAATTCTTATCATGCTAATGTATCTTCCAGTGTTTTAATTATATGGGTTTTTTAAATATTTTATGCAATATAGTGTGATATTGTTTTGTGTTTAGGTCTGTGGGAGCATCACTAGGCTCCAATTAGAAAGATATCAGTAGTTAAACATTTGACTTATCTACACTGAAAAAAGAATATAGAGACACGCTGACAATCTATGCTGCAGACACAACCATACACAAGACAAAAACCAAACATAGAAAAAGTATACCTCTTCAAGCTTTGAATTGATTTTTGCACTAAGTTTGTCAACACGTCAAGACTGGACCAGGCTGTGGTTTCACAGATGGACAAGAAAGGGAGGAAACTGAATAAAAACAACAACAAAATGCATAAAGGCCAGTTCACACTGCACAGATGAACAAAAACAACGGCACTAGCAATGAAGACAATTTTATCACTCATAACATTTGGAGAGAAATAACACAGGCACTGGACAAGAATCAATATTTTTAGTGCACATCTTTGTAACGCTCTTGTTCATAGATGTACATGCTATCAAACATAGTATATACTATGTGTGTTTGTGCATAAAAAAGTATTCTTTGGGTTTAAATTATAACAAACTGTTTAATTCCCTTAATTAGTTCTGTTTTTAGTATTTTGTGAAAAACAGGCTCATGTTACTAGGTGGAGTTTCCAATACGTGCCTCAGCCTACTTTTTTGTTAAAGTGCAAAAAACGTACTTAAACATACATTTGGCTGCAGTCTTTAGGTAAAATGAACCCTGCGGGGCAGTATGATGCCAACACCTATGTTCCTTTTCACACTAATAATACTTAAACGGACATTATCAATGAATAATGTTCAGTTTCTTGCGCAGACCTGCCGTTTTTCTTCATAAGACAACTCCAAATAAAATCAACAAAACAACTTCACGATGTCTTTGATTTATAATCCAATGCATTTGCCTCACCTATCCATCAGCATATAGACAAATTTTCTTACAAGTTTTATCAGTTGCACTCTTTTTAAAGTGTATTTGTGATGCAGAAATCAAGGTAAAATTTGTAAAAAAAAAAAAAAAATTGTGTAAAATCAAGCTAAAACTAAGTGACCGCAGTACACTTTTCGTTCACGTTTGCTTTTGGAACAGTATTGGTTGGGATAGTTCAGTGGTTCACTATGTGATCTGTATAGGACGTGTATCTGAAACGTACAGCAAGACATACCTTAAGTCAGTGGTCCCCAACCTTTTTATCACTACAGACAGGTCAACAATTAACAATTTTACCACGGACCAAGGAGGGGGTAAATGGTACGTAGGTTTCTAGGCAACCATCAACCATTTTCTCAGGATGACCTGCTGACAAAACATTGCTGTCACTGGTACTACTTTTATTTATGGAGAAAATTACAAAACACTGCAGTGTTTGTGTGTTCTGTGTTTGTCTGATATATTTAGTCTACCGAAATGTATATTCCGTAAAAAAGATGAAGCTGATCGGTCAGTTCTTGTCAACTTACGGTGGGCTCGCAGCATTCCTTCAACTGGGTGCATCTAGAAGGCACCAGCGTGTCAGCACCATTATTAAAAATAATGAACTAGTGTGACATATTGCAAAAAAACACAATATGCGAACGACCCCTAAAAGGCTGCCGTCAATTAAGATGTCCATCAGTTGATCTTCTTGCACAGACATGGTGGATTCACCTGATTTGTTGACAATGAGGATATATCCCTTGGCAGTTCAAGAGTCCCCCACTAGGCCTTTTCCCCTTAGCAAAGAAACTCTCCAAAGACGTCTGTTTCTTACTTACTCTGCTGCTTGTGGGTTAAATTTGGCCGCTCAAGTGATCGAGATGTAAACGAGAGAATATAGGATCGTTCCTATATATCGTTCCACACTCAGCTAAAAACTAAAACAGAAATAATTTGTGATTTCTTGTGTGACCTGGTTCCAATTGATCCAAGTTGAGGGCCACTGCCCTAAGTAATAGTTTTTCCAAAACGTGAACAGAGCCCTCTTGTGGATTTGTCATTTGAAACATGCAGCAAAAGGTACCCAGAGCGATGTATTTTACATTTCACAAAAATGTAGGCTGGGAAACTTTTATCCAATGAGCCTGGGCTAAATTTATGTAACATCAAATGTGGTATAATTGTGAATTCAGCTTCCATATTTGCAATTAACTCACGATATCTTTATTTTTATCTTCACAGAGACCAAACTGATGTGCAGAAATACCGAGAGAGGGCTGCATCTGGCGAACAGTTAATGCCACATCAGGAATCTCATCATCAGGGGCCTTCTCGTGTTGGCTGTAGTGGTGATCGCTGGCAGGATCAAAGACACGTTAAACACATTAGACAGTTTGGGTTCAGACCTTAGGGAGAATGCAAGCCTTAGCCTTGACTGATGGTGTGAAGTCTAAAAAGGCCCGACAGAAACATACAAGCATACAATCTGGATGCTCGATTGTGCCCACACACACACACACACATGCTCACACACAAGGGTGCTGCCATACAAACACATAGAAAGCATGTCCTATTTATGGTTCAGAAGAGGTCAATATTTACTGCCCACACAAGGACCATCAGACATAATGGGGTTTCAGCTCAAGACTGAGGATCAGAAGCAGATTTACAGTCTCTTCCACACATATCTGCGTGTTTACAGGGGCTTGAAGGACTGGTGCTTAACAGGATGGCTTTTATTACATACATGTTCCCCACACTGTGTGCACGGTGGCAGGCTAAACATTTAGCTATGGGTGCCTACAGAATAATGGTTAATGTTAATGCTGCACAAACGAACAGGCTTGTTACTAATTTGCTACTTTAGCTTTTTATTGTTTTGTATTTTTATGTTTTTTGGAAATGTATGTCTAGTGGCTTCAAGCTGGTAGCTTTAAATCTTACAAATGTACCGCTTGTTTTCAAGTGTTCTAACTGTGTGAGTAAAGGTTTTTTCATACAAAAACATTTGTTTGACTTGTCAGTATACGGGTATTCCTAGCAATGTAAGTAAGAAAACCTGTTCGCCAGGTTTCTGGAGGTCATGGTTTAAGCTTTTTATAAACTAAAGAGCTGTTCAACAACTGTAACTTAATATGTTTTTAAACTTACAGAGAGAGTTCACAGGAAAAAAAAAAAGAAAATTCTGTCATCGTTCATTCACCCTCCACTTGTTCCAATCAGTTTTTTTTCCATCTGCTGATCACAAAAGAAGTAATCTGAAGAGGTGTGAAAACAAGCATTTCCACAGTACATATTTTATACGAGAGACTTGCTTTGTTTACCAAATACAGTGGATCTAATTGGATTCGTATTGTAAACATTAAATAAAAGTTAAAAGGGTATTACTTTTTATTTCATATATTAAGATTTTAGTTATGATACTCCCAAAATCATTCCGCATAAATCAGTAGATTTTTAGCAAAATTCTGCGCAGAAATAGCAAAAAATGTCCGCAGATTCCGTCTGGCCCTAGTCATGACTGAAAGGACAAGATCTCAGAAACAAGTGGCTGAAATGAGTTTCCTTTGCAGGGCACACCCTTATAGATAGGGTGAGGAGCTCGGAGTAGAGCTGCTGCTCCTCCACATCAAGAGAAGTTAGCTAAGGTGGCTCGGGCAACTGTTTGTAATGCCTCCTGGATGCCTACCTAGGAAGGTGTTCCAGGCATGTCCTACTAGGAGGAGGCCTCAGGGAAGACCCAGGACATGCTGGAGGGACTATGTCTCTTGGCTGGCCTGGGAACACCTCGGGATCCCCCCGGAGGTACTGGAGGAAGTGTCTGGGGAGAGGGAAACCAAGGGTTCACTTCTTAGACTGCTGCTGGATTTTTGGTCCATAATATTGTAGTGATATTACAGTAAACGTAGTCAAAATGATTTAGTTAATAAGGTATGTCTTTAAAAACTGAAAGAGTACTGCTGACGATACTAACTTACTTTGCCATCTGAATAAACATAAACAAACATCATTGATCACACACTTACCAAATCTGTAGAGACAGGACAATCAACACCAACTTGAATTTTTTTTAGAAAGAAGACGAGTGGCAAATCCAGATTTCACCATTTCCAGATGCGAAAAGCTCTCGGGTTAAAAAAAGTTCCTTACAAACGTATTTTTGTCACGTGTTAGCAGACCACTGTAATCCACACATGTGGATCCACACGCCAGCTGTACCCTCATCGCGGGGAAATGGAAACATTTTTTAACGCAACACTGACAGCGCATGTCTCCGAACAACTCTTCTATTACTTGTTTGAATTATGGTTGGCAACACAACGTGGCATCTCTCTGAACACTGTAACAGGTAAAAGGAGCCGTCAAAGCTATATCGTGCATATTAATGAAGTTGCATCCCCTTCACAATAGAACAATAGTTTAAACCAAGTGTTTCTCATGAATTAAAGGTTCAGTAGGTGATCTGCCAAAATGCTAACTGGTTAGCATTTTATCTTTGGACGCAGGAGAAGGACTGTTTCAAAGCCACGCCTACTGAAATCACAAACGCGCACACCGTGACATGACAGCAGACAACCCACTAGTACATGTCATTCGCCAGTTAGAAATGTAGCTAGTGCTTGCTTGGCCAGCGGCGTGCAGGAATTACACTCATTACTAAGCCACACCTACATCCCATTGCAGAGCGAATATTCAGAATAACGTGGTAAACATACATGTAAATATAAAAGCACCTACATTATCGATGCTGTAAAAGGTCCCTTATGAAATTAAGAATAGTAACATCAATCTTTCACCGGGAGATTTCAGTGGCTGAACAACACTTCAGTGCATATAACCCGTTCTTAAAACAACACAATTTGCATCAGCTTTGCATGACTAAAATAGTTTTAAAACACATTACCGGTCTAAAAGAAATACTCCAGGCATGGTGTCGTCCTTCCTCCAGCGTGCAAAACTAACTCCCATATTCATTAAGGATTTGAAAAAGTTTCCATTCAGCATTTGATTTTACAGTGACTGTGACTGTCTCATCTCCACATGAACCTGCGGCCTGCATGGCAGATCTGCATCATCGCCGTGACATTGCTTCAAATTTTCTTTTTGCATGAATTTGCTCAAAACAATGCAAAAACAAATTAATTTTTACTTGATAGCTAAATATATGTGTTTTAATAGTGTTTTTAGCAATGTGGGACATATGACTGTCAACATCTAAAAAAGAAAAAAAAAGGGTTTTGTGACCCTTTAAAGTTTGGATCCATTTGAGGGAGAATTTTCATTTTTGAGTGATCTATTTCTTTACTTCTTAATATCTTTTTAAATATAAAAGGTGTTTATTGACTTTTTGTTTCAGCTGTTGATAAAAGGATTTTCATTACAGTTCTAATCAGTTTCCATATCTGTGTGTATTTATAACTCAGAAGTCAAGTAATTGACATTTTACTGTGCTTTGTCCAAAACTTTTAGAGGGTCATGAACCTCAGAGCGATCACTCCATCCAAAGACTCTTAAAAGTACATCTGATATAACGGAAGTTATAATGGATTATACATTTCAATTCAAAAGCAGACACGGGGTTTCAAAGAACTGAAGAGACATAATGATGTCATAAACCTCTAGTGTAAACACAGGACTTTCCGGAACCGTGGGCTGTCCCTGTTGGTAAACGCAGTCACACTTTCATTCCTATCCAGAACAGGTGAACAACGCAGCACAGCGCACGTTTACAGTGAGGATTAAAAAAATAACCTTACTCAAACAGATCAAATGAGAACTACTAGAAGAACCCGGACAAACACAAAAAAGGAAGAACCACAAAGAGAGACGGTCATACAGTGGTGCCCGGGAAGAACAACAACAATGGGAGCTGGTATTTGTTCTGTTTATTACTATCACCCTTAAAATGATTCAAACTTATCGTGAACAAGCTGGTTTATAAATATATTTACAGTCATATACAAAAAGACTTTCACTTTCACTTTGTCCTGAGATAAATACGACACAACATGCCTACTCGTTGCTTCAGTCACTCTTATTGCACATTTCAGAATTTCAAAGCTCAAACATTTAATGCCAATCATTGTTCGGTAGGAAATTCACGGGTGAACAATCCGACTACTGACCTCAGCCAGGATGGGAATAGTTTAATGGTGAGAAAACTTAGGTTAATGTTGGACTTAGGTATAATTAGTTATTTTACTTAATAGCAATCAAGTGAAATATATAGTAAATGTAAAATATAATTAATACTCTTTTAAAATGGCATTATGAAGTTGAGTAAATGTATTTTCTGTCTGGTCTATAAAGGTGCCTTCCCGTCAGATTCAAACACAATCAGTAATGCACAACCCTGTCAACACCTATGCACCTCCTGGACAAAATCCAAATCCAGCAAAAAAAGTAAGCACTGCATTGTAACTTAATTTCACTGCCATTAATGGGATAATTCAAAGTAAATAAATAATAATTATTTGAAAACCCTCAACCTCAGGCCATCTAAAAAGTAGTTTTTGTAGAACATCAAAAAAGATTGTAAGATTAATGCGAAATGTAAGTCAAACATATCAGCACTTTAAGACACACACACACACACACACACACACACACACACACACACACAC
>CAIGQQ010033541.1:12089082-12111336 GCA_903798035.1 Danio albolineatus
ATATATATACACAAGAAACTGAACATTATTTACAATTTTAATACGAGCCAGCTCACTTGTGATTTTGTGCCAGTGTATATGGGAAAATAGGGTGGGGGTCTGTTTAAGGATAAAAGTAATAATAGTGTAAATAATTGCATGACTGGGCACTTTGTATGAATTCAATGTATCGTCGGGACCAGATTAGCATTTTACAAATCTAAAAATCTTCTTCAATGTTCTACTGAGGGGGGAAAAGTCACATGCATCTTTGATTCACAAGAGGGTGTAAATTAATTGGAGCAATTTCAGTTTTGGGGCAAACTGTGCATATACTCTCCCTCATGTGGTTCAAAAGCTTCATGAGTTTTTTTTCTTGTGATGAACACAAAACACTGACACCGATAGTAGGAAAAAATATGTGTACAATGGAAGTCAATGGCTGCTAGTTTCCAACATTAATCCAACTACATCTTTTGTGTTTTGAGAAAAAAAATCATAAGTTTGGAACCACTAGAGAGTGAGTAGATGATTTTAATGAACTAACCCTAACTGACTAAAATTTACAGTGTCATAAAGTTCCAGCTGTTTAATAACTCGTACCTTACATTTTTCCAAAGTGCCCTGTTTGTTTGTCTGCACTGAATCCTGCATCCACAAATGGCCAATGTGAACTGCTTCAATGTCCACGATGCTCCATCCTGTGTGGCTCTTGTCTTTACCCCTGCACTTCTGGTGTCTGCACCAACAAGCTATGCGCGCTGGTCTCCACACTCCTGACCTGTGACGTGGTGACAAATTCAACAAGTAACGTACGTGGTTGTCCAATGTTCAGAGCCTGTCCCAAGTGTTACAGTCTGATTATGCATGAAGGCGGATGCAAACATGTAAGATGCAAATCATGCCTTCACTGGTTCTGTTTCATCTGTTTGCAAAGTGACTGTAGCAAAGACTCAGCAAATTACTGGAAACTAACTTGTGCAAAGCAGAGAGCAGAAAGACAAAGATTTATGTCAACAGAATCTTGAAATAAGATTCATCCTTTGGTTGGATGAACGACAAAACCCAAGAACTGTCAGTTGAGTTGCTTTACAGAAATTAAATTCTGAAATTCTGGTTAACAGGTGTGAAGAAGCGAGACTACAGACTTTTGTGTATAATATCACTACCTAAAATGACAGCAATATTGTCATGTAACAATACAGAAAGATACATACTTCTAATCATCAAGTAATGAAGCATCCGATGTATGTAGCATTAAGAAGGTCCAATTATGTGTAATTTTTTTTACTAATCAGTAGTTTATAATTTTAAAATTGCCACTGAAACATAAAGCCATTTGCTCATTTTTTGTTACTTATTTTTTCACTTAATCTTGTAGTGTGTTTTATTGTTTAATATTATGATGGTGTGGTTTACAGAGATATGTCTTCATGAGTTACAGATAAAGGATGTCTCCGTTTCAAGGTTTTCGTGTCACAGGGCGATGTTGTGAAGCAGTTCTTTTCCACTGCTTGTGCTTTGGTTAAACAACACAAATGTTGGATCTGTGCTGACTAGACAAAGGAGGAGTAAAGTTCAGTCCTAGACTGGGTGTTGAAAAACTAAGAGTGTGTTCACACTTATAGTTTGGAATGCAGATAAATGTAAAACTAAACATTTAGTCCTGGTTTGGCTAGTATTCATTTCTAAGACACAAAAACAGCTTTTATTACATACAGTCATAAGGTGTATACTTAAGCTTTCTGTTCTTCTTATGGTCATATCTTGTGATAGCATGTCCTGGTTTTGTTTTGTTAGTCCAACTACACGGAAGTTCAATCACCTTATCTGCCAGTTGACCTCCTTGTTTGATGCATACCAGGGTTTGGATGACAACTTTCAAACATTAATATAAACCAAATCTGCAAAGTGTGAACACACCCTGACTACTGACTAAAACTACAGAATTTTATCAGACTGATTTTCAGCTAATGCAGTTTTAGGCACTAGGTAAACAAGTTTTGTGTGAACTGTTTCTGGATATCAGACATATTCAGAAATGGTGTGAGAGCTTTCACTGGGGTGGTAGCTTTTCAAAAGGCACACGTTTATACCCGAAGGCGATTTTCCACTGCTCAGTAAGGTAAGGTTCGGTTCAGTTTGCATTTCCACTGCAGTTTCGTACAACTTAAAATGGGTGGGATTATCAATATAGTTGTGCCGCCTTCAAAAATATTTTCATTCAAGCTTGTTACATACAAGTCTTTCTGGATTCGCTACTCGGCTACCAATAAGAGGAACATCTGGTAGTGTTTTTTTCTTGCAGTAGTAAAAAAATGGTTTAGTTGTGTAATCCAACAAAACAGCAGTGGCTGCTACTGACTATTTAAATGTGTGTCATAAATTCAGAGATGCTGATAGTGACGATTCTCTCAGACCAATCAGCAGTGTGAATACATCACGTTTTAGTATCAGTATGGCTTGCTTGGAACCCCACCCCAGAAGGTCCTAAGAAAAAAAAAAGTACTAGTTAGTAAGTACAAAACGCAGCAAAAAAAAAAAAAAAAATCTCCTGTGCCATACCAAACCATACAATGCAGTAGAAAATGCCATAAAGGATCAGTATCTGTACCTCAGAGGTATAAATTAGTAACTAAAAATTTAATGAGGTAAACTTTTTTAATGCACTACTATGTATCTTTAAGTTGCCAATATGGACCCTTTATTTACAAATGTGTACCTTTTGAAAATATATAGCCCCAATGGACAGTTCTTGTAACTAATTTTTGACTTGATGTTAACAGATTTTGGAAATCAGACTAAACTCTGCTTAATTTTGTGTACAAGAAAAAAATACAGGATCTAATATTTCAGGCATGTTGAATCCATCTTATAGTTTTCCTATTAAAGTACTAAACATAAGTGTACTGTCCAGGTTCATGATACTACCATCAGGCAAGAGCTGGGCGATAAATTGATTTTATATGTACTATACATACATTTCACTCCAACACATGCAATGCTCCACTATGGGCTCCTGTAGTTTCTTTGTGCATTTACTATAGAAATATACTAACAAAATGGCAGCGAGCAGGCAATAACCTGGAGTAATGTTGCACTCTATGAAAAGAAAAGAAAAAAAAAAACACTGCAGCACTGGTCTACCAGATTCAGCGGCCACACGCAAATAAAAGCAATGAAATGTATCCCACTACCCTAGCAATAGTAATTTATATGAAATAATATAACAAAAAAAAAACCTGAATACACCTCTGAATGTCTGTTCATGTTGCAATAAACAGCACAAATAATAGAAAAATAAAATGTCTTGAAAATGGTGCCCTTTTTAAACAATCATTATGAGTTTACTTTTACTGTAATTTTATAAAATGGTTTATGTGACATTATTATTATTCTAAAAGTTTTGTATGCAACTGTAAATAAATCTTGTTAAGTTTGATCTTTAAATGACAGCTAGAAATGTTTTTCGTTTTTTTTTTCGTAAGTATTTCATAAAAATCTTATAGATATAGAATTATAGGCTCAAGCTATTTTTTATAGGTTAATAACCTTTGACTCCATCATTTTTTTTAGTGGGGAAAATCTATTTTAATCATAAAGAGATTTTTTGCGACAGAAATCAGGGATTAAAAATAATAATGATAAATAAATAAATAAATAAATCACCCAGCCCTATGTCAGGCACTAAATTTGTGAAAAGGCATTAAAGTTATAACAGACATCCGTTTGACAAATGCTTCTCATCCAGTTATTCCAGGTTTTAATTCATGAACATTCATAGGTTTGGTTCACCCAAAATGAATGCAAATTGTGTCATACAGATTTATAATTCCTTTATGATCATTTAAATTTTGATTATCAGAAAAACAAAAACAGGTATCATTAAAAATAGCTTTGATTGTGCTTTGAAGATTAACCATATGTAATCTGAAACAACAAGACGATTCATTCATTTATAGGTGAACTTTGCTTCTCCTAACCTTCCAATGCCTGGGGTGACCTGATATTGAATGGGCTATATGCACAGCTAGTGTTTTTCAGCCAATGATAAATCTGTGAAAGCCTAATTAAATTTTTTACAATTTAACAAGGCTCCTTTTATAGCATCAATGTTGTAATGCAATTATAATACATCCAGTTAAATAGACTTAAGCATTAATTTAGTTGTTTAAGCGTAAAACGAGATGAAAGACTGTGTAACCGCTAGCGGCATCAGGATCAGCAGGCGAGCACAGAAACTCCATTGAAAATACTGGGGTAAAATATATTAACATTATTTTAATGATATAGTGGGGGAAATCAGATTTAATGCAGTGCTTCTTGTCCAGTCTGACTTTATATCGTATATCTATCGGGCAGTGAAGATCACTGTTTTTTTTTAAGAAATCAGAACTTAAATGTGGCAATTTTAAAATGAAAAGACCGAAAGCGTTGATGCTGGCTGGCTGAAATTAAAAGTCTGTGTGCATATACCCTATTAATGTCACAAGACTATCATAAATAATGCATTCATATAGCAGGTGTCATGAACATTGATGTGCCCTCAATCCACCATCATTTCGAAACCTTTTCCCACACTGACCGCAAGTATACGGTTTCTCTCCCGTATGGAGCCGGAAGTGACGTTTAAGAGTCAAAGCGTGCCGGAAGCGCGCGCTGCAGATGGAGCATGTGTACGGCCTCTCTCCTGTATGGATCCTCTGATGAATCTTCAGATGGTGTTTGCGGTTAAAGTCTCGCCCACATATGATACAATGGTACGGTCCTGGGCCTGCGGGAAACATAAAGTGCTCGGGCCTCTTGTGATTGTTGAGCTTCGGAAAGTGGATCTGCTGGCCCGAGCCTGATGACGACAGGAAATCTAGGTCAAAAGGCAAAGAAGAGGGAAAACCGCATGTAACTTCTGCCTTTTAATAAATGGATCAGTCTTCTATCATTGCCTTCTCAAGCATGCAATTTTGTACAATACTAACCTACAGGGTGGTTGGAGGACTGGCAAAGCATGTTTGTTTGGCAGCTCTCTGATTGCAATTGCTCAGGTCTCCAGTCTTCCAGCAGTCGTGACTGAGCCAGAGAAAGACTGTCTGAGTTTGGCTCTTCTGGTACAGAGATGGACACGGGGATTGGGTCACCATAACCCTCCTCTTTCTCCACCTTTACAGACACTTCAAGGGACGACGGCTCACTCAGCATGTGTGAAACTGCTCCAGCACATGACAGGTCACTTTTGATCATGCAGTGCTGCTCATTCTTGGTGTCTGAAAGAGGAAAGACTCATTAATCCTGGGCTCTGAAAAAAAATTGACGAGTCAACTAAAATTCTCAGAAAACAAGAGTTTAAGGTTTATTTTGCTTCAGGAACAAAATAATATTTTTCAGTGCATGCAAGAAAGACTTCAGAACTCCAGACTTTTGCTGTACTTTGAGATTTCACAGGGAAGTTCATCCAAATATGAAATAATTTTTTATGTTAGAACATAATTTTATTTAGTCATGAATAGAAGTCAACAGTTACCAGCAATTTGAGAGCCAAAAACCACAACATATGCATACTAGGCATGAGACGATAACCGTTTTCAAGGTATACAGCGGTTTGGAAAATTCAAGGTTTTAAAACCGACAAAACTTTCTGCTATACCGTTCCTAAGGTATGTGTAAGATTTTTTTTTATTCATGCTTTTTTTGTTTGTTTGTTTGTTCTTAAGACAACAGTATCTCCAGCAGAAAAGATATCCAAATATGCCATTTCAAATAGTAAAGAAATCAGTGTTATTGAAACTAATGAAGACAGCAGAAGTCAATGACTCATTTGAATTATTTAGCCTGACATGTTTACTGCTCCAAAACATTAAATGTTTCTCAAAATAAAATATATTGTGTTCAAAGGGGAAAAGGTTTTGTTTTTTAGCCTGACATTTAAAAAGAGCATATTAGATCATTAATCACAACACCGTCATACTGTGAAATCGTGACGTTTTCATTCAAGGTTATCATACCGTCAGAATCTTATACCGGCCCATGCCTACTGCATACACATACAAAACTAAAATTCCTTTCAGGGTCTGTCGTAGTTATCCAGCCTTTCCATCCATTAACCACGATCAGACTGGAGGTTTCGAATACCAATAAATAGACTTTATTAAAACATAATAAAGCAGAGATGTCTGAAAACAGCCCTTCAGGACAACCTGAAGTCTTCCCTAGACCTCTGTGTGTCCATGGTCCTGCTTTTATTCATACTTTCTTCCCCGCCTTTGTGTACACCCGTGACCATCTTAGGAAGTCTTTAATGAAATGTCAAGTATATGTTTCGGTGGTCCTGTTATTCTTGGCTCTGCACTCTCTCCCCATAGTTCTCCATGACTTGTTCTTAGCATCTACATAAATTGTTATGCTGGGCCATTAATTTGATAATATATCAATCATTCTCCTGAAATCTTGTCACAGATATAGCTTCATATGGGTGTGCTTTACAGTTATTCTCCAGCATTGCGTTGCCATAGTATTGCTCTGGCCCTCTGTGGGCTTATCTTACACACCACAGCCTGGCTCAAGTCATCTCAAATTTACATGTTTGCTGCTGCTGCGCACTTTTAGGGAATAAAAAATGCTCTTCACGTCCCCTAACAATATATAGAGGCTTGTTAAAGCAAAATGATCAGTGTGTGCAAGAAACTGAGCATTATTTTTATTTTGCCTGTACTTGACTCCTACTAAGAAAAAAAACAAAAGACAGATGAGACTTGCAAGAGTACACAATTGAGGTAAAGTTGTTTCATAATCAAACATTTGTTCAGTTGACATGCTTCCTATATTGTTTACCATGGTACTTTAAATATTCGGTCTAAAATCACATGCAAGTACGACTTCAAAACAACATTAGCACTATTTTTTTTACTGTGAACAATGTTGTACAATAACTAGGTTGTAACCTAGTTATTGGCTGCTAATGTGATTTCACTATTAGGATTTGAAAATAATACTTTTCTGAAATTATATTACAAATTAAAATTTTAATCAGTCTTAATGTGTGAATTTTTCAGCAACACAGTGGCTCAGTGGTTAGCACTTTCACCTTCACAGCAATAAGGTTGTTGGTTCGAGTCCTGGCTGGACCAGTTGGCATTTCTGTGTGTAGTTTGCTTGTTTGTGTGGGTTTCCTCTAGGTGCTCCGGTTTCCCCCACAGTCCAAAAACATGCTCTATAGGTGAATTGGCCATAATGTTTAAGCGTGAATGAGTTTGTATGGATGTTTCCCAGTACTGGGTTGCAGCTGGAAGGGCATTTGCTGCGTAAAACATATGCTGGATAAGTTGGCGGTTCATTCCGCTGAGGTGACCCCTGATGAATAAAGGGACTAAGCCTAAGGAGAATGAATGAATGAATGAATGCATGAATGTGTGAATATTAACCAACTTTACCGAAATGTAAACAAAAGGCTGGCGAATAAAATCGGTTTAGTCCGTTCCACATCATTGAGGGTGGGCCATTTTAAGTCACTGAACAAACTAAATCATTTAAATCGCCTTTAAACCTCAAACACCTTACCATTTGCTCCATGCCGATAGTGGGTCGCTTCTTCTAGTGAATTAGAGTTTAAAGTCGATTCTGGAAGTGGGTTCCCGCAGATCTGTGCTCGCTGGAAAACATTGGTGTCCTTGGGCTCACACAGCACATAATCTTGCTCCGAGTTCACACTGGCCTGGGTTTGTTGCCGGATGTTAAGAGCACTGCCCTGGAGCCCCCCGCGCTGAGCTCTGCTGAGAGGAGGAGGGCTGTTTGTCATCAGCTGACCGCCGCTGCTGCTGCCGTTACCGACGGGGAAATCCTCGAGGCTCTGCGCCTGCTGCTCCAGGCCACCGCACACTGAGGACAGTTGCGTTTCAGCGGTTTGCAGTCTAAACTTGAGCGCGCTGTTGTCCCGCAGAGCCTCCTGAATCTGTCCCTGCACCTCTCGGAGGGCTCTGTCCAGCAGTCTGGTGATCTCCACCACGGCGATCTCCACCGCCACACCGAGCGCGTTTTGCAGGGTCGCGGTTAGTTCCTCTTGAAACGACAACGACACCTCTGCAGTCACTGTGGAGCTCGCAGGACCGCCGTTTACCTCCATTGTCCTTTTCGCTGAAAACTACTTTCTGACAGCACTTTAACTGCTTAAGAAGACAACCGCTGTGCACCGCTAACGCTCGCTGAAGTATCGAAGGTTTAGTAGTTGGCCAACCAAAACATTCTCTTGGTTGCATGCATCTGAAGCAACTCGAAATTTGTGTGTAATTTTAGTCAAGTCTACTTTTATCCCAAAAGACTGAAACAAACAAATCACAATTCACAATTGTTTATTTTTAAATACAGTTTAAACGGCCAATAAAACCATTAAATAAGATTAAAATGGCTATAATTAACTACAATTCCGGGAAACAGCACAGTTGTCCGCTTTGTAGTATTTTGATCATTATTTCATTTTTTTCCTCCAAAAAATTAGAAAAAAATATTTAATTAATTTGGCTAAAATGCAGTAAAACTGTACATCAGGATGGAAACAAAATGTAAATAATCTGACAGAGGAGCATATAGTTCTCTCTTCTTTTTAAGTAGGCTATCTGAAACTCTGAAACATTTTCACAAAATAAAACTGGGGTTGTATTTTTTCATGTATGAATGTGTGATATTTATCTTAAAAAAAAGGTTCACAAGGTAATATATGTCTAACAACATATTTTAAGGGTGTACTGATACTAGTTTTGTACAGAAAAGACTTTTAATTTTGTTTAAAAGAAATGGCTGCAGACGCCATAATCAGTTTTTTAGCCAATCAGGAGGATTCTGAACAGTGTTCTCAATGCAAGTCCATATATGGGAAGCCAGAAGTTGAGAGCGCCATACTTGAACTTGGACATGTTTCTTTTTTGTAAATTTGGGGTGTGAAATGTTTACCGCTTGCATGTAATAAAGGACGGGGGGATATAATTAAATAGACAAAAAGCAATAAAGAAACAAGAGAATGAATGCTATAATAAGCTTTAAAGGTGCAGTAGGTCAATATCTTTGAAAACACTATCCGTCAATATCTTTGAAAACACAGTCCCTCCCCCTCACATAGCAAACGGACTTGGCCCAAATGTGGCCTCATTATGGCACTGCTGGCATGCATAATGTCAGCCGAATGTGAGGCATGCATGGCAATGATGGCACTGCATGCATGACGGCAAACTGCATTTGGGCCAGTTGTGGATGGGAGGTGTGTGGCCCAGATCAGTGTAGCGATTGTTCACATTGTTTAGGTAACATTAGGCTGGGTTATGCTTCAGTTTTTGGGGTTTCAGGTTAAAGTATAAACTTATAGCTGAGAACCCGTACTAATAATAAACCTGTTTTGGCCCAGTTCAGGGCCGGGTACGGCCCATGTGAGGCCCTTTTCTTTAATCCAGTTATGGGCCACTACAGGACCATCATTCTTTGCTGTACTTGGGCCAAGGGAAAAGTTACTGTGTGGCCCAAAGCTGTGCCAGAAAACATTTGCTATGTGGGCCTGCCGTCCAAAGTCACACCTCCTGAAATCACAAACACGCACCGTAAAGATGACAGTGGACAATCCACTAGATCAGTGGTTCTCAGCTGGTTTGGCCATGGGACCCACATTTTTACATGGTCATCAAGTCGCGACCCGAATTTTCAGGAACTATAATTTTAGGAATTATTATTAATTTGTATTTATTTGTTAACATACAAAAGTAGTGACAGATAAATCATAAGAAAATCACAGACTTACAAATAAACAATATTTTGTTGCTGACATTTAACAAAATGTATCAAATTATAGAAATATTATAAAGTAAAAACGGCAAACACTGTAAAAAGGGGTTAGGGTAAAGAAATGTTCAGTTGTTGTTGCATGCACATTTCAAAATAAAAGTCCGGTATAAGCAAAATAAATAAAAGAAATTAGGTTTTTTGTTTTGGCAACACACTCCGCGACCCACTAAAATTGTTCCCGCGACCCACTTTTGGGTCCCGACCCACCAGTTGAGAAACACTGCATTAGATCATGTCATTCACCAAACTTTAGAGCACTCTATGATACTACAATTCTGAATGAAAAACTGTATTATATTTAGCACATATTCAGTTGTGTAGTAAACAAAACTTGTCATAAGGTGCACTATTTCATGCATGCAAGGATCGCTGGTCTCACTCTCTCATGCGTTTTGTCCTAAAGCAACTACTGTATGCTTAGTGGTTGGCCGGCGGCGTGCAGGAACTACACTTATCCCTAAGCCATACTTACATGCTGTTTCAGACTGAATATTCAAAGTAGCATGTTAACAATGTATGGAGCGCATGACAGGTTGTCATTGTTCAAAAATGAACCAATGTGATGTGAATATAAAACCAACTTCACCCCAGTGAAGCAGGCTAGATGGAATAGCGCTTTTTACTTACGTGTTGTTGTTAAACTAAATAAAAATCTACATTATCGCTGCTGAAAGTAGTCACATCAATCTTTCACCGGGAGATGTCAGTGGCCGAACGACACTTCTGTGCATATAACCCATTCATAAAACAATTAAATCAACATAAGCTTTGAATGACTAAAATAGTTTTAAAACACAACATTCATTCATTTTCTTTTCGGCTTAGTCCCTTTATTAATCTCGGGTCATCACAGTGGAATGAACCGCCAACTTGTCCAGCATATCTTTTTCACAGTAGATGCCTTTCCAGCTGCAACCCATCATGATCACCCATTCACTCTCATTCACACACATACACTACGGACAATTTAGCTTGCCCAATTCACCTATATCATGTCTTTGGACTTGTGGGGGAAACCGGAGCACCCAGAGGAAACCCACGACAACACAGGGAGAACATGCAAATTTCACACAAAAATACCAATTGACCCAGCTGAGACTCGAACCAGCGACCTTCTTGTGTAAGTAGGCTTATGTTGAGCCTTCTTTGCTACTTGACGGGCAAGAATCATGATTTCTCCAATGTGGCAGAGTTAGGGTTTTGTAGAGGTAAACATCACAACGTTTCGGATAACTAATTTTAAATTTGCGTTCAATCTTTGGTTGGCTGGCAGGAGCGGCCACTGTCTGGTCATGTGACCTGCCAGTGGTTGGTTTGCAGTTGTCATCTGGTGGGTCATGTGACCTACCAGTGGCTGGTTGGTGGCAGTTTCTGTATTTCTTTCTTCATCTCTGCAAGGTAATGCATTCTTTTATCAATGTGACATATCAATCTTATACTATTATTATAATTATTATTATTACAAATAAAGTGCTGGTTATTAGGATGGTAGTCTCTTGCAGTTAAACTTTTTATTCTGTGGTGTTTTCTGCACTCTTTAAAGTCTTGTTTCCTTTTAAATGTTATTGGAAGTGCTGGATTGTAGTTTTTATTTTTTTTAGATTATTCAGATATAGTGCTTTTTATTGACTGCAAGATTGTTTGATGTAACTGTGAAACATGCTTTTATCATATCAGTGACCTAATTATTGTCATTGTCGTGTTTAATATGTTCATATAATTAAGGAATTCTCAAACTAACCCCTATATTAAAACTTGTAGGCCTACTAAAAATTTGTAATCTGGACAACAACAACAAAAAAATCAGTATTTCAATAATTTATCAATACTACACAATTTTAGATGCTCACGTGACATTCAGGTAAACAAATTAAAGCTTTAATTTAATCTTCAAGTGCTTTATTTGATTTTGTTAAAGCTCTTATTATTGTATTTGAATTTGTTACATATTATTTTGATATATGATTTAATTAATTAAAAAAACTGATTTTGGAAACTCAGAGGAATTCTCTGCATGTTGATAATGGGTAACGGAATGTGTTTTCTTTCTCTTTTAGTTTAATGATCAACACAAAATACTTATATTTAGAGCCATCTAATAAATGACTTAATTAAATTAGATTATATTAAAATCTGTAATCTAATGTAAATTGTAAAAACTGTTTTTCTCAGTAATCTACTCAGCACTGTTTATTGATTAGTTGATCAGAGAATTATAAATGTTCACATTATTGAATTCTACCTGGAGAACTTGTGCATCAATATGACAATACAAAAATGTGGCATCAAAGCAGCTTCATCGCACATTAATGTTTTTCTTCTGAGAAACACACCAGTGTGAGTCAAATGTGGAAATGAAACATGATTCATTATTTTATGAAAGATCTACTCAGAAAAAAAGAATGTTTTGGAACATGTTCAAACTGTAAATGGGTTGTTTAGACTAGTAATTTCACATTTACAGCATGCATTTCAACAAACTCTAAAAAAAATCAGCGTTTTGTCTCATTAAGCATTCAAATTAATCTGATATGTGATGCAGGTGAAAGTTATCAAATGAATTTATTTTTCTTTGACAAAAAAATGCAAAAGGCAACCAACAGGTGTCGCAAACGCCTCACCATGAGGGATGCTCTATAGCGCAAGAGACTTGCCAATGACCGGAGAGAAGGGGATTCCGCATTTAATAATTAAAAAATACAACACTACGTTAAAAAGACACAGTGTTGTGTATGTTTACCGTTAGAAAAATAATTACAAAATTGATTTGACCATGCATTTCCCCTACATCCTGCCAGATGCAAAATCACAAACTGCCAATTAAAAGAAACCCATAATGTGGGATTACACGCGACATGTGTTAATTAAACCTAGAGGATGCTGAGCTGTCTCGTTCCACGAATGCATCGAAAATAACGCAGTCTCAGTTCTCCTCTGTGCGCACCGTGTGCATGAACTGGCATTAGCGGGTTTACCAGCCTTACAGACGTACAGACAGAGGGGAGGGGGGCATCCGAGTGTGCGGGGTAGAGCTGTACAGTAAACAATTCTGGTACGCTTGCAATGATGCTACACATCAGAGCTGCATGCTAGTGCAGACGTCGCATGCCGCATGTGCACGCCTGTCAGTGGAGCCTATCCGGGTGCACACAACCATACAGCCTGGACCAGGAGGAAAACAAGCTAATTTGGGCTCTCCTCGAGGGCGCGAGGTTGCATGATGAGAGAGAAGAGAGAACCGCTGCAATCATGAACGAATATAAAATATACCAGAGATTTTAAGCAGACGTTGATGGATTAAAAAAAAACAAGCAACCGGCCGAGCAATGGAGAGCCAGGCGGCGATGGAGCAGCAGAGCTACGAGGACGTGCGGAAAAGCGGGTATCTCCGCAAGCAGAAATCTATGCACCGGCGCTTTTTCGTTCTCCGGGCTGCCTCGGAACAGGGCCCGGCCAGACTCGAATATTACGAGAACGAAAAGAAATTCCGAAGCAAGTCACCAGTCCCAAAGAAAGCAGTGAACCTGGACTCTTGCTTCAACATCAACAAACGGGCAGATTCAAAAAACAAGCACATGATAGTGCTCTACACCCGCGGGGAGAGCTTTGCCATAGCCGCGGACACCGAGGAGGTCCAAAACGAATGGTACCAGGCCATGCTGGATCTACAGTGTAAATGTGAGCAGGAAAATTATGTATTATTGTACCCTTGAGTCGAATTCGTAAATGATCTGTCATTTAAATACAGGGCGCAGCATAGACCTTGGTGGTTGTAATTGCTTGCATCTCCCCATCAACTTGCGTGTTGCTGATGGGAGCCCCCTTGGCTTCAGTGAATGTAAATTTGCAAAGCTGTTTGGATTGAAATGCACGTTCCACCCCACCCGTCTGTTCAATGTAGCCACCACACCTGGAGATGTGGACGCACGCGGTATTAAAACGGCTAAATTGATTACGGTGCATGCATTGGAGATCCATTCATAAATGGACGATTTCATCATTTGATTTTAATTAGGTCGTTTATGGAAAATAGACATGCTATATATGTTCAAATAGTCCTCAGCACTAGACATAACTACTATAATGCGTAGTGTGAGAGTGGCGCATTGTGCAGCGGACGCTACTGCAGCGCTCACGACTGTTTTTGTTTTTCTACACATTTGTGCATGTTGTGCGTGTAACCTACATTTCTGCCATAGCGGTTTTGCCGGGGAGGGGAGCCGCGGCAGCCGTGCGTGTTTATTGGAATACGGGTCTCCTCTTGCCCCATGTTTTGGTAGAGCATGATCCCCCCACCCTGCCGCTGAATGAACCGATCACCGGGTTGAACAGTCGGCCATCAGTGATCATATGGAGACATTAGTTGCAGAGCAAGCGAACCTCTAAGCCTTCCTCTAGCATATGTAAAGACAATAATGGATTCATTTGGATAAAGTGTGTATATCCATGGACTGAACGCAGAGCAGCAGCTTTCCCCGTATTTTACATCAAAACGTGCAGCATTTAGTCAGTAAACTGAGCGAAAAGCATTCTAACTGAAAACCTAATGAGTTGCAACCAATTAGTTTTATTAAACACTAATTAGTCCAAATGTGTCATGACCTGTTTGTTTTGAAGAAGGTCTGGCAAGGTTCCCATGCGACCTGGAAAATGAATGAACAATTTCCAATCATGGAGAACGCATGAAAATTAAAGAAATCATAAATTGTCATGGAAAAACCTTGTTGTTCTTGATTATTATTATTTATTTATTTATTTTTTACATATTCTTGTCAAAGAGGGTTCTTTATGGCAAGCTACAGAAATCCACTAATGCTGACATAAGAAACGGTAGCACATCAATATATGAATATTTTGTTGTTGTTTAGAAATTAAAAAAATATAAATGTAGAAATTTCTTGTATCCTCATTACAATCCATCTTTCAAATTAATCCTTTCATATAGTCCCCAAACTTATTTAATTTAGTTCTGGGCAATATGGAATTAACAATGGGATGTTGCCATAATGAACAGTGAATAATACATTTAGGGATTGCACATACTCATTGTGAACAAAGTACAGTCCAGTTTATATTTATGGCATGTTGATTTGGGCTGCGGTTCTGTGATTTCTGTTTTATATAGTCATACAGAAAATTGAAATGTCTTGGAATACTACATATAACAGATAAAATATTCATACAACAAATATCAACAATATGTCAATAAAAAAAATTATCAAAATAACATTTAAAACAATTTAATGTTTAAATTATGTCTAAATAAAGTTAGTCTAATTTAACACCATAGTTTCACAAGATTGCATTACAATTCCATTGAATATTTCTATCTTTATTTCACTGTTCTATTGTCTTACTGTCTTCTATTTTATATCTGTAGGTAAAACTCCTGATGAGTGTGGCAGTGGAGGAGACTGTGGACTACCTTCCCCGGGCCCTGCCTTTAAGGAGGTCTGGCAGGTTAAAGTCTGGCCAAAAGGTTTGGGCCAGGCCAGGAATTTAATTGGAATATACAGACTTTGCTTGACAGACAAAACAGTCAATTTTGTAAAACTCAACTCTGATGTTGCAGCTGTGGTCCTCCAGCTGATGAACGTGCGACGCTGTGGCCACTCAGAAAACTTTTTTTTTATTGAAGTGGGTCGGTCTGCCATGACAGGCCCTGGTGAATTCTGGATGCAAGTAGAGGATTCAGTGGTGGCACAGAATATGCATGAGACTCTTCTTGAGGCCATGAAGGCTCTGAGTGAAGAGTTTCGGCAAAGAAGTAAATCTCAGACTGTTGGGGTAAGCTGTGGAGGAGGAACTGCCTCTAACCCTATCAGTGTACCGTCTAGACGACACCATCCTAATCTACCACCTTCACAGGTTGGCTTTTCCAGACGTGCAAGAACAGAAACACCAGGTGTCCATAACACTAACACTTCCCCAACTCCACGGCATGGTTTCTCTAGGTCACGGACAGCCAGCATTGGGGCTCGTACAGAGGATGGAGGGGGCAGAGCAACAGCACTCAGCACAAGTCCTAGTCTCAATGGGTCATCCTGCTCAACCACCCCAACCCTGAGGCCTAAACCCACACGAGCACCCACTCCAGCAAAGATCACCCTTAGCCTAGCTCGATATACCCCAAACCCTGCACCTTCCCCAGCACCCAGCCTCTCATCCAGCTCTGGTCATGGGTCCGAATGTGGGTTGGGTGGAGCTACCTTTGGAGCAGTCCCCATCTGCACCTATGCTCGAATTCCTCAGAGAGTGTCTATGTCAGGATCACCCAGTGATTATGGTTCATCAGATGAGTATGGATCCAGTCCTGGAGAGCACTCTCTGCTAGCTGCTGGTCTCCCTGCTGCCCTTGTTGAAGGTGGAGCTAGTTATATCCTAATGGGTCACAGAGAAGGCTCCCACAAACGTATTCATGGACGCAGAGTCCTTCGCCGTTCATCTAGCCGTGAGTGTGAAGTTGAGCGCAGGCTGCTCAGCAAGCGTGCTTCCTTACCGCCCACTTCTACCCAGGAGCGTTTGGTTCCCCGCCGAAGGGAGGAGGAAGAAGAGGATGAAGAAGACTATGCAGTCATGTCACGCAGTGCAAGTAGGGAATCTTTCACATCACGCAGAGGATCAGGAGGTTCAGCAACAACATCATTGGTGCAGGAAAACTCTGCAGATAAAGGTGTGAGTACAAAAGGGGGTCCTGAAGACTCCTCTATTGATAGTGGCTACATGTCCATGTTACCAGGTGTTACAGCTCCTCCTGCTTCATTATCACTAGCGGTTTCTGGTTCAGATGCAGTGCCAAAGGGTGGAGATGAATACATGGCCATGACCCCCAATAATAGTGTCTCTCCCCCTCAGCACATTCGTCTACCAATCAGCGAAGGTTACATGATGATGTCTCCTAACAGTAGCTGTTCACCGGACTTGCATGGCATGAGTGGATGCATATGGGGCAGCAGGGGCAGCATGGAAAGTCGAGCAGGCAGCGACTACATGAACATGTCCCCTATAAGTGCCAGGTCAGCTTGCAGTACCCCTCCATCACACCCAGAGCAACAGCCACTGCAGCCAAAGATGGTCTATTCATATTTTTCGCTGCCACGTTCCTACAAACACACCACCCTCTCTGCTCGTTTTGAGGATAATTTGGAGAGAGTTTGCATGGGGAGAGGTGAAGCTGGAGGTAAAGCTGGACATAGTACTTACCATTGCAGAGGGGACACACCTGTGGGCTCAGGCGGCGGTGGACAACTCTCTCTGTCCTCATCTTCTTTTTCCTCCAGTTCAGCTAGCAGTGAAAGCCTTGAAGATAGATCGTTGTCTCTTTCTGTTGGTGGAGTAGGACGGGCAGCTAGGCTGAGCACAGGACACAGGGTACGGGGAGCTCACCCCAAAATTACATCCCAACACCATCACCAGCAGAGTTGTGGGGCAGGGGTTCAGAAACAGGGTCATTTACAGACAAGGAAAGACAAATCATCCAGCTTTTTTGTGGATATGTCCAAAGCCAATACCCTGCCGAGAGTCAGGGAGACTTTGCTCCCAACGGCATCTCAGAGCCCCGGAGAGTATGTGAGCATTGTTTATCAGGGTGAACGAGGAGGACATAAGGGTAGAACTGCAGTGGAGCCAGGGAACTCCAGGGCACAAGGACATCAGAGAGCCTTTCACCGACCACAGCCATGTCAAGGTGGATCTGCCAACCTTCCACGGAGTTTCTCAGCACCCCTTGCAACTTCCATCTCATTGTCCTCTGAATATGTGAACATGGACTTGGGTAGCTCACCTTCTTCTCTCACTTCCCTCTCTTCGTTTAAACCTGCCCCAAAGGTTAGAGAGGAGATCAGCAGAGTTCCTCAAGTAGAACAGGAGGTTGAAATGGGACTCAGGAAGAGCAACGTAACGGGCTTGACATCTGCAGATGTGGCTGCTGCTCCTTTTACAGAGTATACTGAGATGAAATTTGGCTTGGGGGCAGATACAACATCCAAATCCCCAAAACCTGGCCAAACACCCCTGCCATCCTCCATGGAGCAGGAGCATACTATGAACTTCTCCTCACCCAAAGCTTTTTCAAATGTGGATCAGGGTGCCCGTGTAGTCAGGGCAGAATCATCAGCAAGAAGGCGGCATCGCTCAGAGACATTTGTTGCCCCTCCAACTCATCCTCTCTCCCCCTCTGTCTCCCCTTCACCTTTTCCTGACACGCCACATGGTGGTCTACAGCGACAGCAAGGATTAGAGGGCAACCTTTGGTCTAATAATCAGCCACCCTCTCCAAAGTGTGCCAGCCCTGGAGCAGCGACTCTTCCTGCTGCTCAGGGATCTTCTCTAACCCTGGAGCAAGGCCTGAACTACATTGATTTAGACTTGATCAGTAAGGAGAATCAAACCAGTGTGGACGGACCTTCTGGCCCTCACTCATTTTTCTCTCCTGTAGTAGGAGGGTTGACTGGTGGATTGGGTGGAGCAGGTGGAAACACCACCTCCAGCATCAACACATATGCCAGCATTGATTTCATCAAATCGGATGAATTAAGAGTTCATCAGAGCAACAGGAAGGACAGCAAAGGTAAAAAAAAGTACACGCTACATAATTTTACGATAGTATTACTGTGCTAAAAGCCAGTTCATATGATTACCTTTTCCATACTTTTGCCTTTTGGCATTAAAAATTTTAATCTATAATTATTTATCCACCTTTACCGATGTGCATAATGTGAATGCTGAGAATGATCAGTGGTGCAAAACATTTTGGAATCTTCTTTTCCTTCAGCAAGAATTATAAAGACTGTAAAGTATCAGTATGTGACAATATCCCAGATCAACAACATGATTCTAACGTTGATTAAAAAAATAGATGCATTTTTGAGTGTTGAAAAAATGTCTTTCTGATACTTACAGTGATGGTATTTGTCTTTTAAAGGTTATTTTTGGGATGTCACTTATGTCTTATTTATGCAATATAACAACAGTAGAAATTATCAGAGACATGCTCCTTTATCTGGAATGCTTTCTGCCTGGTTCCATTAGTGAAGGGGAGGTGGAGTATAAGAAAAACCTGACAGCTCTTGCAACTATGTACTTAATGTACTATTGAGATCATTTAAGTTGTTGGTTGTGAGCGTGTGTTTGTTGGATTTTATGAACTCATGGTATAGGGGCAGTGCGAGTACAGACATATGCGTGTGTGATGCATGTGGATTGAGAATATAGCATATTTGTGGCTCGTCTAAGTGTTTATAAGGGATACCTCTGTGCAGCCCTCTATCCACATATATATTTAACTCGCTGTGATTGTAGATAATTATGGCTATTTAACTTCAGTCTTGCTGAAAATCTTCCTGAATGTGGTTCTGCTTCTACTCATCTCTCTCCTCTTTTCCCTTTTTCTCTTCTTTCCTTTAAGTCTTTCATCTTGACCTCCTATCTCTCTCTTTCTCTCTATAACATATAGGCAGGCTTTGCAAGAAAGTACTACTCAGAGAATTATTATGAATTAATTGGGACTAAGGACACTGTTCGTATGCACCTCACTTGCTTGCAACGACAGCTATAGAAAGAACTGACGGAGTGATCGTAAAATAACTGGTCAGATGAGTGGTTTGATTTGCTTCTATAAAGTCTTCTTCAGGGCGACACAGTGGCTCAATGTTTAGAACTGTCACCTCACAGCAAGAAGGTAGCTGGTTCGAGTCCCAGCTGGGCCAGTTGGCATTTCTGTGTGGAGTTTGCATGTTCTACTCGTGTTGGCGTGGATTTCCTCCGGGTGCTCCGGTTTCCCCCACAGTCCAAAGACATGCAGTATAGGTGAATTTAATAAACTTAATTGCCCATAGTGTATGTGTGTGAGTCAGTGTGTATGGATGTTTCCCAGTACTGGGTTGCAGCTGGAAGGGCATCTACTGTGTAAAACATATGCTGGATAAGTTGGTGGTTTATTCCTCTGTGGCGACTCCTGATGAATAAAGGGACTAACCTGAAGGAAAAAGAATGAATGAATAAAGTCTTCTTCAGGTCAGTGTAATAGGGTGGTTTTCAAACCTCAAACTGAACCTTCATCAGCATAAATGTTCAGTCAAAATGTTTTAATTAGGCTGCTGCATGTGATGCGTTTACTTTAAATGTTTTATCTTATCATAGATAATAGTGCTGAAAGACAACTGTATTGATTTCACATGCATCTATGTTTGCATCCATCTATTTTTATGAGCATTTTGAAATGTCGCATAAATAATTGCTCAATAGAAAGGAAATAGCAAATCGATTTTAAATATGTACATAAAAAACTGAGTAGGATAAACTTGTTTTTTGATTAAAAAAGAATGTGCATAAACTACAGTGGACACATATACTAAAGAAATTCCAACATGCGCATCAGAAATGTCATGTGATTTTGCTTTAACTCATATGATAACATAAATGAGTGCGATGGAGTGGCAATAATGCACTACCAGCTGAGCGACTACACTGCACAAGATCTGCACAAGCTGTTTTGGTCATTTCAAAGTCTGTCATCAAAGTAGTTTCGGTATTATTACCTCCCAGAACTGCGTGGCTGCGCTCCCAAAGAGCGCTCTTGCACCTCTAAAAGCCAAAAGCACGTTGATTGTATTTCATCTTCTGATGCCTAAGTTATTTATTATATAAGAAAAACATTTACACAGTGGCTCCTACTGCAGCAAATTAATTTTTTTTTTTCAATATTTGGCACCATGTTTATCAGGTGCCAAGTAGGACATGTTCCTGAATAAACATCTATGTTGATCCTGGAACAACATTCCAATCAACCAATCAGAATTAAGGGATACATTTATCGTTTATGTTAAGTTTTGCGGTTAGGTTTATGCACGTCTACATGATTGTTATCCAACTTTTATTCCCCTCTGATTTTGGGAGTAATTTACAGTTATGGTTGGGTTTAGGGGTTGTGAATAGGTATGGATTACATTTTCCGACAAAACTATGTTCCAGGATCAACATTGATGTTAATCCAGTATTGCATCATACTTGTCAAAATCATGACATGCGTTTATCAGAAAGTGACAATTTAATTCTCTTTGACTCATGGAAACAACACTTTATTTACAAATGTTTGATAGTTTGCACACAAGTCTAACTCACATTGTTAGATTAAAACGTAGCTTGTGAGATGCACTGCCATGAAAGCAAATGGTTTTGAAGGCAGGGTTACCTGTTTTACTGTATCACAGGGAGGGAGTGTTTTGTACACTATTTAATTTGCAATTCCATTCCAAAAGTGGCACAGCAATTGCGCACTACCCAAGGTTTGACATTTTATTTTGAAAAAATTGAGAGGTGCTTGCTCTTGACAAGTTGCCATCATCATTAGGGGATTGCTAGGGAGTTGCTAAAGTGCTTTTTAAAGTGTTTTTTGCTAAGGTGTTTTTTGCCTGTTGTGCCGCAGTTGAATTAGCACGCACCTCACTACTAATTATTTTGAGTCAATGTCCCATCCTCCATTTCTCGCATAGTTCAGATTTAGCCAAAGAAATGTCAGAGTATTATCCTTGACTGTGTAGTTTAGTGCTAACTTTGATTTTCTGAAAACAATCTCATCAGGGTGGAAAGCAGGATGCAAATTACATGTGGGGTTGGGGGTTTGACACCATTAACTAACACTTGATGTATTGAGGGGTCTGCTCTTTAAATAGCTGGAAATAATTTACACTGATCTGAATCTTAAATAATAATAATAAGTGAAAAAAAATATTAATTTTACCCCCTGCAATGGCTCATACGGGGAGTCATACAGTGGTGCAGTGGGTAGCACAATCGCCTTCCAGCAAGAAGGTTGCTGGTTCAAGCCTTAACATTTCTGTGTGGAGTTTGCATGTTCTACTCTCACGTGAGTTTCGTCTGGGTGCTCTGGTTTCCCACACGGCCCAAAGACATGTGGTATAGGTGAATTGGGTACAATGGTGAGCGCATCAAGTATGCAAGCCTCTGCAACTCGCGGCTGTACGTTCATAATTGTGACGGTTTAGGGTTGGGGAAGGTGTAGACGTTAATGACTGATGTTTGGGTTTAGGGTTGGGGAAGTGTAGACGTTAATGACTGATGGTTGGGTTTGGGCTTGGGGAAGGTGTAGACCAGGGGTGGCCAACCCTGTTCCTGGAGAGCCAAAATCCTGCAGATTTCAGTTGCAACCCATATCAAACACACCTGCCTGTAATTATCAAGTGCTGTTCAGGTCCTAATTAATTGGTTCAGGTGTGTTTGATCAGGGTTGCAACTGAAATCTGCAGGATTGTGGCCCTCCAGGAATAGGGTTGGTCACCCCTGGTGTAGACATTAATGACTGATGTTTGGGTTTAGGGTTGGGGAAGGTGTAGACGTTAATGACTGTGAGGGTTGGGTTTAGGCTTATGGTAGGTATAGACCTTAGTGACTGTGATGGTTGGGTTCAGGGTTGGGGAAGGTGTAGACGTTAATAACAGT
>CAIGQQ010033541.1:12190809-12213871 GCA_903798035.1 Danio albolineatus
TGGATGGGAAGAGACGGTGTACAGCCATTTTCAGATCTCTCCAGAGATGTTCAATTGGATTTTGGCTTGGCCACTCAGGAACATTCACTGAGTTGTTGTGAAGCCACTCCATTGATATTTTGGCGGTGTGCTTTGGGTCATTGTCCTGCTGGAAGATGAACCGTCGCCCCAGTCTGAGCTCAAGAGCGCTCTGAAGCAGGTTTTCATTCTGGATGTCTCTGTACATTGCTGCATTCATCTTTCCCTCTATCGGGACTAGTCATCCAGTTCCAGCTGCTAAAAAACATCCCCACAGCATGATGCTGCCACCACCATGCTTTACTGTTGGGATGGTATTAGCCTGGTGATGGGCGGTGCTTGGTTTTCTCCAAACGTAAAACATGGCATTTACTGCAAAGTTCAATTTAAGTCTCATCTGATCAAAGAATTTAGTTTTTTAATGGTGTGAGAGTCCTTCAGATGCCTTTTGGCAAATTCCAGACGGGCTGCTATGTGCCCTTTACTAAGGAGTGGCTTTCGTCTGGCCACTCTACTATACAGGCCTGATTGGTGTATTGCTGCACAGATGGTTGTCCTTGTGTAAGGTTCTCTTTTCTCCACAGAGCTCAGACAGAGTGACCATCGGGTTATTGATCACCTCCCTTAGGCCCTTCTCCCCTGATCACACAGCTTAGATGGCCGGCCAGCTCTAGGACGAGTCGTGGTGGTTCCAAACATCTTTCATTTATGGATGATGGAGGCCACTGTGCCCACTGGAACTTTCAGAGCAGCATAAATGTTTCTGTAAGCTTCCCCAGCCTTGTGCCTAGAGACAATCCTGTCTCGGAGGTCTACAGACAATTCCATTGTCTTCATTCTTGGTTTGTGCTTTGACATGCACTGTCAACCCTGGGACCTTATATAGACAGGTGTATGCCTTTTTAAATTATGTCCAATCAACTGAATTTATCACAGGTGAACTCCAATGAAGCTGCTGAAACATCTCAAGAATGATCAGTGGAAACAGTATGTACCTGAGCTCAATTTAGAGCTTCACTGCAAAGGCTGTGAATACTGATGTACAGTTGAAGTCAGAATTATTAGCCCCCTTTGAATTTTTTTTCTGTTTCTGTTTAACAGAGCAAGGAAATTTTCACAGTGTGTGATAATATTTTTTCTTTGGAGAAAGTCTTTTTGTTTTATTTCGGCAAAAGCAGTTTTTTAATTTTTAAAGACCATTTTAGGGTCAAAATTATTAGCCCCTTTAAGCTATTTTTTATAGTCTACATAACAAACCATCATTATACAATAACTTGTCTAGTTACCCTAACCTGCCTAGTCAACCTAATTAACCCAGTTACGCCTTTAAAAGTCACCTTAAGCTGTAAAAAAGTATCTTGAAAAATATCTAGTAAAATATTATTTACTATATTATTATTATTATTATTAATACTATACTATATTATTTAAATATGATTTATTATTTGGATAAAATAAATCAGTGATTAGAAATTAGTTATTAAAACTATTATGTTTAGAATTGTGTTGGAAAAACTCTTTTCTCCATTAAACAGAACTTAATAATTCTGATTTCAACTGTATGTGTGATTTTTCAGTTTTTTATTTTTAATGAATTTGCAACAGCTTAAATTTTGTTTTGTTTTTTTACGTTGTCATTATGGGGTATTGTGTGTAAAATTTAATCCATTTTGGAGAAAGGCTGTAACATAAAAAATGTGGAAAATAAATGTATATGTTCTGACTTAAAGTTACTTTTATTCAACCCGCCAGTTTTTTTATTCTACCATTAATCTGAGAAAGGTGTGCTGTATGAAGCCCATCTGTTCTGAATACTTGATCAGGGTTGTAATTATGAAGTATTTCACTGCATCCTAATAGTTTTTAGCATTCTAAATATGTTCTTTTGTACTCTTTTGGAGCCTTTAGGAAATTGAAGACCTTTTCTGAAACACATTTAACATCGGATTAAAATATTTTTCCTTGTTTCTAAAAAGAAAAGACCAGAAAACCATGTTTTTGCATGATAATGTTTATTCTCCTTTTATATTAACATTTAATCAATTAGGAGATACTTTTACGGATACTTGTGAACAATAGTAGTACATACTGTAGAGCTTAGGAAAATTTAGAAGATTGTTTAGAAAAATTATTTCTTCTCATTTCTCTGGATATACTTTATTAAGTATGAGTTTTATTTGTTTTACTTCATAAAGGTCTGCTAACATTTCTTCTCAGTTTAAATGAATATTTGAAAATAACAAATTCTAACATCATCATCTCCAATTTGGTCATTAAAGTACAAGGATATTCTTTGTTTGTTTTGTTGTTATATAATTGTCTTCTTAAATGATAGGGATCTCCTTTCCCTTGCTGATTTTTAAATCAAATACATATGCTAATGACATTTGTATTTTTAGTAGTTTATCCTCACAGACGTCCGCTAGAGTCCCAGATCTTGAAGGCTCTGAGCGTTATCTACTATCACACAGAGCTCTGGCTCAATATCTTCCTCATTGTCACTGTCATAATACTGATCGTCATAGCACTCCGGAGCCAGACAGCGAAAGCAGAACTCCTCATCGCAGTTTGGACATATGATATTAGGGCAGCCCTCACCGCTGTGTGTAAGTAGGGCCTTGCATCCCGGGCAGGCCCTGAAATACGGGCACCCTAACACTGAGCTTTCCGGGTCATCGATCTGCTTGACACTGAGGAGGGCGGCACGGAGCGCACAGTCTGGTAGCGTGCAGGAGTTGGATGTCGAAGCATCCCGTGGCCATTCTCTCTGACAAGCCCAGCAGAACTGAAACACACACCGCTTCACTTTAGAGCAAGATTTGCAGACCGCTCGCTGACCGTCCAGCTTCTGGATGTCATCAGACCCCTGACAGCCAGGACACTGAAACATCAGACAGAAACACATTCGATCTGATTAAATCATTGAATCATTCACTCAAACAAATCATTCAGCATAATGGTTCATTCATTAGCATAAACAAACCTGTGGCATTATGATTTAGTCTTTGAATCTTTTACTAGTGATTAACTGACTTCTGATTAGTTCATTCAGCAACAGTGATGCTGCTTTGACTTTGAAAATGGCATTAAATGGGGTTTTAAAGAAGTGTTAAAGTTGAAGCTGATATCATTCATTTGATTGTGTTATTGGTCTAATTTAACGTACATCGTTTTCGAATAAAACCCTATTTCTACGCAGTATTTACAAAACATTACAATTAATTTATTAAAAAATTAAGGCGACATGGTGACTGGTATTTAAATTAATATGGACTCGAACCAGTGACCTTCTTGCTGTGAGTCGGCAGTGCTAAACACTGAGCCACCGTGGCACCTCAGTAGAATATTTTAGAATTTTAATCCATTTATTTCTGAAACACCTTTCACAGACATTTTTGTTTCAATAGGATAAAGTAAAGCGACACGGTGGCGTAGTGAGTAGCACTGTCGCCTCACAGCAGGAAGGTCACTGGTTCAAGCCTCGGCTGGGTCAGTTGGCATTTCTGTGTGGAGTTTGCATGTTCTCCCTGTTCGTGTGGGTTTCCTCTTGTTTCCCTCACAAGACATGTGCTATAGGTCAATTGAATATACTAAATTGTCTTATGTGAATGTGTGTGTGGGTGTTTCCCAGTACTGGATTGCAGCTGGAAGGGCATCCGCTGTGTAAAACATGCTGGATAAGTTAGTGGTTCATTCAGCTGTGGCAACCCTTGATGAATAAACAGACTAAGCCGAAGGAAAATTAATGAATGAATTAACAATGTAATATATAGTTATTACTTTAATAATTCAAATTAATTATGTTTAAATATCAATAGAAAAGCTTTTAAAACATGCTCTGTCTTAAAAATTTCTGATGAACTATGGATTATGGGTTTATCTGTCACTATTGCGTCTTCATTATTATTTTATTATTAGTGTCCATTATATGTAATCTCTTTCTTTTAAGCCTTATAGAATATTATTATTATTATTATTATTATTATTTTTTTTAATGCCCTAAAATAATAGTGTAGAAAGTTTCCTCTCAGAAATTAATAGCAAATCCTACAATAAAAACTATAACAGAAAAAAAATTAATAGTAATTTCTTGTAAAACGTACTCCAATTAAATTATTGATAATGTTTGTAATAGGGCTGGTATGGTGATATGGCAAAACTGCAATCTCCATTAATTCTTTTCCATATTGAACGATAACTATATATATTTCGACATCAGTTGTTAATGCTTCCAGATTTAAAAGAGTATCCCAACAATGACTGAAGCCACAAAAAAAGAGAGGGTCCATTAAATAGTATAACCTATGTTCTGTGGCCGATAATTTTCGGTTCATCTGTAATATCAACCCACTTCTAGATTCCCCATGTTGCACAATTCTGCTTTGTGATTGGCTTTTAAATTAATATAAAGCAAAAAAATCCAGAGCTTATTATTGTTATACATACATTTTATCGCGATTAATATAATATTGTTTAGCAACCCAGCCCTAGTGTATACTGCAACCCTTTTTATGATGAAAAACTAAAATTAAATATACATCTGTATTCTAAGTCAGTGTTTCTCAACCACATTCCTGGAGGAGCACCAGCTCTGCACATTGTCCATATCTCCTTAACCAAACACACCTGATTCAGATCACCAGTTCATTACTGAAAGCCCTGTAATAGATGTGACAGACAAAGGAGACATAAGAAATATGCAGAGATGGTGGTCCTTCAGGGACGTGGTTGAGAAACACTGTTCTAAGTCATACAGTATATTAGTTTCTTTATTGAACAGTGGTTCAGTGTGCTAGATCTAATTTCTCTCAAACTGAGGGTGCAGCTTGTGCAAAATCATACAGAATAAAAGGAATACAAGAGCTCTACCTTTGGTTTGTTCATGATTTAAACAGGAACTAATCCACATCCACAGATAAGACTGAGAAACCTGTAAACAACAGAGACATACGGCTCATTTAGAGGTCAAGAAAGGTCAAGAAATCATCACTTACTTTTGAATGGTGATGAATGTTTGAAAAAACAGTGAAACAACTAGGTAAAAAGCAATCAGATACCTTCTTCACTGGCACATCATACGCACACCACCATACAGGAAATTTACATTCCGTCGTCTGTGAAGCAAAGCCTGAATAAAGGGGAACACCACAGAGAGACATGTAACTTTCGCTTTTGCTTTGACTCTGTTTTATAAGCAGCCTCATCTGACCTTTCTTTCACTGCTTTACAACTGATCATATGACAGGGTGGATTACTGTAACCGACACCAACCGTAAGAGCCACATTTATTGTCTTCTTAGGTTTCAGACTGAAATAATTGCAGTTCTTTTTCTCCCCTTTATTCTTTTATCTTCTGCTTTAAGGTGACGTGAACTGCATTTGTTTATTTAGCGATTAGCTTTAGTTTTTATGTTGTACAGTTTTTTTATTTTAACAAAACAAAACAAAACAACAGAACAATGACCACAGATTACAACCAACACATTTCTCAACATCACAGCACATAATAAAGATCAAACAGAAGACAAAAAAATACACAAAATAATATTAATAATATTAGAAGAATACACTAATTAGCCAAGGTTTATGGTGATCTAATGTTTTAGACCTGGGACCTACATACTCATGGAAAGATTTAAGGGACATTTATCCCCTTAATATATTAACACACTGAAAAAATGATTCCTTTGATTTACTAATTTTTTTTAAGTTAAATGACTGTAAGTTATTTATTTGAGCTGAATTTAAACAAACAAGTTGAACATTACTACATTTAATTTGTTTGCAACCCAATGCAATTGTAACAATTTTGCAGAATAATTTTTTTCAGAGAATGATATAAGATCAAATATAAGATCAAATATTACTTCATGCCATTCTGATACTGGCACATTCTGATATCCATTTAAGAAATATACTTTTACGCGCAGCATAGGAAAGAAATTTAAACAAACGTTCCATTTTTTGCACTCTTTAAATTATTATCAGCAAGACCTAAAAAAAAAAAAGTCCAAAGAGTCCAAATCACATCTTGTATTAAATATGACTTAATCTCCTACAACTGCACTCAATAGCCCTATATATATATATATATATATATATATATATATATATATATATATATAGCATTTTGTTTAATTTTTGGAGAACAACCACAGAAAGACACATATGCACACACACACGACACTCAGCACTGTCTCGGACAAATCCCATTCAATGAGACGAGCAAAACTCCAACAACATAGTTTAGCAGGTGACAACGGAAATAAAAGAAAAAGAAAGAAAGAAAAAATTAAATAGATAAATTAAGTGTCTAAAGAATCCACAGAAGTTGAAAGGCTGGTTTTTTTATCCAGATATATTCGAGAAATAAACCCCAGATACTAAAGTATTTTTCAAAAGTCCTGATTCCTTAGAAATCTCAATCTTTCTGTACCCAATAACCTTTAATATATATGTATAATTCCAAATGCAATGTATGAAATCACCTTCTTCAACTTTGCACTTGAATGGAGGATAATTTGATTTAAACTTATGTCTATGTGACGGGGTATTTTGAAGATGATGCAAAAGTTTGAACTGTTGTTCTTTAGTTCTGTTAGATATTGATATATTGCCAGCATACTGCCAAATGTGTGTCCAAGTGTCTGCATCTTTCTGCCAAACATCTAGGGTTGCCTCATTATTACCTTTTGCTCCTAGCAACAAATCTTTATTTAAAGTGATTTCAGTAAATTATTTTTGAATTATTTAAATATTCCATGTTATCATTTTATAAAATTTACATTTTAAAATGCATGTAATTTCTTATTTTATAAGTAAATAGTAAATATTATATTTCTATCATTGATGATACAACATAATATTCACACATAACATCTTTGCAAAAAAAAAAGATTTTAGGTGTTTTTTAAAACTAATTTATTAATTAAATTAAATGCCTGTTTACATAATACATTGTATCTGATTAACCAGTCGACATCGCCATCTAGTGTTTACACAGAAACGTAAACAAGCGATTAGAACAAGTTGTACCTGTATGTTCTGCCAGAGCGTGTATTGTTTTCATAACTAACATAATCTACTTAATACCTTTCTGTCATTTTGACAAATCTATGACAAGCTAGTTCAATGCGGAGACAGACTGGACAAAAGATTTGAACAGAGCTCCGAATAAACACTGTTGCTCCACAGTAGTACATAATATCCTGATGCACGTCAAGTATGATGATGATGATGATGGTGTGTGTCCTCCAACATTACATACACGGCCAACAGTTTGAAATAGGTAAGATTCCTTAATGTTTTATGAAAGAAGTCATCTTTAGGTTAAGAATGGATTACTTCGATCGAAACAGAGTCAGATGACAAGCGTACACAGTGCAGACAATAGATGCATTATATGATTAATTATTTATTTTTCACACTTTAGCCAAGCAGCGCACACAGTATGTATCAGACATCACCGTAGGCTGTTCCCGTGTACTTATCTATGTTTACAAATTACCAGGAAATGGCAGCAATCAGGCGAGGCTCTGTAGGAGTTCATTAGCTTGTATTTGTGATTTAATATCCATGAGTAAGGCTACAATCAGGGATGGTCCGTGGCTTTTTATCTGTTTCGTACAGTAATAAACTGTTCAAACAGTGTGTCATCTTATAGGAGTAAACCTAAGACACGAAAGGCAGCTCAGACCACATGACAGATATCGATTCATATCCCAAACGTTGCTCCAAGCTAAGAAAATCCACATGACACTGTTGAGGGGAGCACACATACTGCATGACCTCTCACCTGTAAACACGAACACTGTGTGCGTGTGTTTAGAGGCGGAGTTACACTTTCTAGGATATGATGTTCTATTCTATACTGCTGACCAATGACAGACAGCCCTCAGGCGCGTGTGGGCGGGGCCTGCATAGAATTAATTGTGTGTGTGTGCGTGTGTGTGTGGAGTTTTTCTCCCACCTTAAACTCTGCAGCATACCAGAACGTGCTCATTTTATTGTTTAAGACAGTGTCACAGAAAGACGTTGTTGTGGAGAAGATGGGAGACAATGCAGAGTGGTGCTGGTATTCAATTGTGTTGTGTGGCATCGGTTGTGTTACGGTTGTGTATTACATGCTGAGGTGGTCCTGGCAGTGTTGGCACGGGTTCAAAGTGTACGTGATCTCTGAGATCTGGCGGACGGACCTGAGGACATACGGCCGCTGGGCTGGTAAGACTTCACTCACAGCTGCACAGTGGCTTCCTTTCTCATTATTCGCTCATCATAAAATTAATCATAATTGTCATGATAATACAGTTTAGTATGAAAGGGGGAATAAACACGTTTGATGTTTGACACTAGTGTCCGTCTGTCATCGGACACTGCACGTTTGTGCGGCAAGCCGATGTTGCATTTGTTTCTTTCAAACACCGCCAAGGTTTATAGCACAGGGCTGTTAATTCTCGATTCTGATTGGCAGATGAATAGGTCAAGATTTGTGTAATTATTTTGGAGGAAACGCAAAGCTAAATATCATATCATCATTTCAGTTAGCAAATGGCCCTGGATGAGATCCGTTACTACAAACAGGAGCTGTTTGGGGACAAAAATTAAACACAACATCCGAAGAGTGTCTCTTTTAGGTTTGGTTACCATAATAAAAGCAGAATAATTGACTGTGGTCCGTTGACTTCCCATAAAATATTGCAAACCTGGGTGTAATGGCATTTCTGCATAGCATCACCACCTTGGATGTGTTGAACACCTCTACTTACATATGAATATACATTATTTGTAGTCAAAACTAGGCATGGGCCGGTATAGACCATTTCAATGTGGTGATGCTATTGGCCCATGAACATTTCCTATCTGTAACAAGAGGCGATTCAATCATAACTTGGTGTTACAACAGCTTTCGTAACATTATTTATTAATATGTAGAACTTTTTGGACTCTCAGAAGCTATGGAAGTTTAAAATGTAAAACAGGAAATAGGTCAGGACCATTGTTATTGTTTACATCTCTCAAAATGGTCTATAAGATTCTGATGGTATGATAACCTTCGATAAAATATCACAGTATTGTAATTACTGCTCTAAAATAGTCGGGGGTAAAAAAACAACAACATTTCCCCCCACTGAACACAATCTATTTTATTTTAAGAAACATTTAAAATTTTTTGGAACAGTAGCTTTTGGTATGGATGGTCCTTTTCAGCTGGAGGTACTGCTGCCCTAAAAACTAAATAAAGCAGTTATAAAAACACATAAATACAAAACAACATCCTACATATACCGTAGGAATGGTATAACATAAAGTTTTGCTGGTTTTAAAACCTTGACTTTTCCAAACCATGGTAAACCTTAAAAATAGTTATTGTCCCATGCCTATTCACAGCATGGAACAGTAACTGCTATTGTAATTGAAGTCACTTGTTACATTTTTTTAAATATATTTTACATTTATATAAGCTACCAATACTACTACTGCTGCTGCTGCTACTACTACTACTACTATGTAATTAGAGTGTAATTACTACTGGAATAAATACATAATAGTAAAACAGAAAAACATACTACTCCTTAATAAACTACATGCATGTAATTACACAATTAAAGATTCTGAGCTGAAAAACAACCATTGGGTTAAAAAAAATGTTTGCATTAACTCAACAGCTGAGCTTGTTCACATTTGAGTTGAAACAAACTAGCATTTTTTAGTGTAACAACAACAAAAACAAAAAAACTGATACAAAGTGCTACTTATCAATGCTATCTGCTAAATAGTTGCAAAAATCGGATCCTGAAAAATTTCACTCTGAACATCGAGAAGCGTATTTCTGGGTCTTTTATGAGCTGTCAATGCTAAAACACTTAATTTGTTTAGGTAGGGAGGGCTCAAAACCAAACGCCAGCGTATGACACCAGGAAACACGCTGTTTGAGTGAAGTCAACATTTCAGGTTTGGTCAGTTCTCTGTTTTAGAGAGAATTAAATGATAGGGATGTGTATCTTGCTCCTGCTGATCAAAAGTACTGCTACCAGCATGAATCTTGTGCTGTTTTGGGGCAGTTTGTACTGTTTTTCTGCTGGTCCAGCCGGTGGACTGTGCTTTACCAGCAGAACCCTGATGATTAGCTGGTGGATAGTAGGGAGTCCGGCAGCAGGATCTGGCCAGAGCTGGACAGATGTTTGTGGTTTAGCAGCGTGAAGGGGTTTCATACTAACATGTAGTGTCCAAAGCACAACATGTGCTCGTGACCCGGTTTGCTATTTTTTCTGCAGGGGTTGTTCTTTTGCATTGGTTGTATTGTACTCATTCTACCCAGGGCATCAGCACAGCCAGAAACCACTCACTGCTGCCTTGTATGATTTCTTGTTTACTGAAAAAGCTGTACATTCCAGACATAAACAGTTTCAAACAGCAGTGCGCTGCATCTGGGACGTTTTTTTAGTCTTAGTTTTTTCTTTTGAGAATGTTGTAGTTCTTTTCATCACAATGTATATGGTGTGCAGCTCACGTTGTTAAGCAAAATGTCCAAATGTGTGTTTACCACATACAGACCTTTTTTTTTTTTTTTACTTATCATCTGAAAAAATCCCATCATAAAAGCCCACAGGAACGTCTCGAAGGAACTAATGGTGAATTAGTCTTCCATCACAGTGGCTAAATGGGAGATCTAAATGATAAGTGGCAGTAGAACAGGAAGGATACTAATACTTGTAATTACACTAATTTTTCCTTTGTCTTTTTCAGTCGTAACTGGTGCAACATCAGGCATTGGTAGGGCATATGCTGAAGAGGTCAGTATGTGAATCTTTTATTTATATTGAAAAAAAGTATAGTAGCTTCTCTAATGTAACTTTTAATTAACTGTTTATCTGAAATAGAGCTGATTTTTCTATGCCACATGCAATATCTGACTAAAATAAGTCTTAAAAATACCTTCGGTTTTAGGTTCAAGTCAGAAATGTGGCATCAGTCTGGCGCCAATAGCCTAGCGGTTAAGTGTGTTGACATAGCACTGAGGTGCTCATAGCGACTCATGTTCAATTGCTGGTTAGAGGTCCTTTGCTGATCCTTCCCCTCTCTGTTCCCCACACATTCCTGTCTACACTCTTCTGTCCTATACATGAAATGTTTACTTCTGTATTGTTATTTTTCTGTTGCGTCTGTCAGCTCAGAATGATTGAAAAGAAAACATGCAGCAATGTGCCATAATTTGACCACACTGAATTTCAGTGACTGGAGATTGATGTAGTTTTTCTGATGAGTGTCACTTGTGTGTCACACTTGTCTTGAGTGCCATGGAGGAGACAGAGAGATAAATGAAGAGTGATGACAGAGGGAGATGAGAGAGAACCAGGCCTGGGACGATTTATGCTTTGTTTTGCTTTCACTTAGGTGGTAGTCATCCTTGATGACTTGATCTTTCGCCGGTTTCCCTCATCAGCGCTCATGTCATACCCCACCTCATGACAGACTTTCAGCTTCAGAAGAGGCAATGCAGAAATGTCTTCATTTTATATATGAATAGAATGTCCCTGAAGAGTGGACAATACCTTACTTGTGTGTGCGAAACATTATTATTATTATTATTTTTGCTGATTTTCAAACCATGGGCAAAACAAAGTGGGACTCATAATTGCATCTCCTTATATCTCAAATATATATAGATGTTTGTTTGTTTGTTTGAATACATTTTATGTTGAGAATGATGGGCTGCAATGTCAAGTGTGATTATGTGTGGTAAGCATCTTTTGTTACCTTAAGAATGGATCACTACTCTTCCATCCTTTGCGATTTAGAGAGGGGCCGGGAAGCAGCAGCTCATTATCATTTAAAGAGAGATGCACTGAAAGGGGAGGTTGGGAAATTCAGGGTTTTTTGACAGAGTAAAAATGAGAGGTTTTACCAAAATGAGCTATAGATTTTTCTCTAAGGCCAAATCATTTTATCAACTTGTGTAAAATGGGCATCTGATGAGACCTTTAAAATTAGAGATTAGTGTAGGGTTTGACTATACAGGCGAACTGCCATAATCAAGCAGCCTGGAAGTCATCACAAAGGTATCTTGGAGGATCCAGATCCCACTAGTAATTTCCGCTTTCCAAAATCTCTGTGGATATGGTTAAGTGTTTTATCAGATTTACATCTGGCCCCCTCTTGGCCGCTGGCGTGTTGTTCTTGTCCTCACTTGAGGAACAGGGAAGTAAGTCTGATTGATGAGAGGATGTCCATCAAACAATGTGTTTGCTAAAGAAAGTCTCCTGTGATTGGCTTTTACAAGTTAAAGAGAGAGTTTATATATATATATATACAGTTGAAGTTATTATTCATAAAAATTATTATATTATTAGCCTCCCTTTAAATGTTTATTTCTTTTTTTAAATATTTCCCAATAGATATTCAACAGAGCAAGGAAATTTTAAGGTCAAAATTATAAGCCCCTTTAAGCTAATTTTTGTTTCTTCGATAGTCTACAGAACAAAGCCTTTAAATGTCACTTTAAGCTGTATAAAAGTGTCTTGAAAAATATCTAGTAAAATATTATTTACTGTCATCATGGCAAAGATAAAATAATTCATTATTATAAATGAGTTATTAAAACTAATATGATTAGAAATGTGTAGAAAAAATCCTCTCTCCGTTAAAAGAAATGGGAGAGAGGGGGAGGGGGGCCTAAAAGTTTTGCCCTCAGCTGTAAATATATATATATATATATATATATATTCATATTCATATTCATATTCATTTTTTTAACTTTTTTTAAAAAATTTTTAAGAAATAGATCTAAGCTTTTAAGTATTTCCAATACTCTGAAGAATGTTGGTAAAAAGGCCATTTCTTTCCAGCATTCTTCAGTATATTCAGTACTTGTTTGAAACAAGAGGATGAGTAAACAATGATTACATTTTTTATTGTTTTAGGGAAACTGCTCTTTTAATAACACTGAAAGGCAATGTCTGGTCAATTTTTCAACTGTTGCCATAACATAACTAACCTTAATTGGATCCCGAATGATACTAAGCTGCACTGATTCTGTTGACAAAAATCCATTGAAAAGAATGCAAATAATCACTATACTTACTACATTTTCTCTGTATAAGCACACATACTAATAATATTCAGTATTTGTTTTTTAGTCTGATATAATTTCTTCTAAATTTCAAATAAAAATGTCATTTAGAGCTTTTTTCTTAACTGAATGACATTTAATTTGTTGCGATTGAAAAGCAGGGCTATTCAACCAAATGCCGATTTAATATTTTTTCATTTTTTTGATATAGTGCTGACTAAATATTAACATATACATGTTTAATTTATAATTTAGAAGTCAGTGACACATAAATACATAAATAATACAGACAATCTGAGAATTTACAAGCGTTCTGATATTTTTTTCTATAGCTGTATGTTGTGTGTGTGTATACATATGATGAATGAATCTTTGCTTGTATATCTGGATTTTAGCTTGCCAAACGAGGATTAGACATTGTCCTGATCAGTCGCTCAGAGGACAAACTTCACAGAGTCGCCAAAGAAATAGGTAAATTATCCTGTGAATGAATAAGAAACATTTACAGATCTTTTTCCATTTCACTGTAATCCATCTTCACTAAAATGACATAAATCTCCTGTATGTGTTCTTTCCAGAGTCTCAGTACAGTCAAAAGACACGCGTCATTCAGGCAGACTTTACCGAGGGTCACTCCATCTACTCCACAATCACACAACAGCTCGAGGGCCTGGAGATAGGAATTCTAGGTAAGATAATGATCAAGGTTTACTTGGGTTTAACCAACTAAGATGGTGTAAAAGAATGGAATTCATTTTGATATGACTTACAGGGGTCAAACCATTAAAATAGTTTTATTTTTAATCACCAAACACCATAGAAACCCCATACCAATGCCAATAAATACACACTTAAATTAAACTGCTAGATGTGGACCATAAGGCTTTGGGGTTTTATAAACAATGTTAAAATAATGTCAGTCCATTGTCTTCTGAATGTTTGGTTATATTTCTACATGGGCTAATTCTGAAAACGTAGCCCTATATACATTTCTGGAGATCGCCAATTATGTAGCCAGAGCTGCGTATGGCTGCATTTCATCTTTAAAATGAAAGCTTTGGGGTGGTATGATGCCGTTACTTTTCTCGCTTACCAGCTGTTACCAGTTTGTCCAGTTAGCTCGACATGTATGTTAGTATACTTGAGACACAGAGAAGAGTTGACGATGACAACGGGGTTTAAGTCCGGTGAAGAACGGTTTCAGAAAGCAGGTAAGACAAAAACAAACAAATAAAAAATAATCAAGTAAATAACGGGGTGAGAATGTGGTAAAATCTGAAAACGTGGTAAAAAAAGGGGGGCTTTTCTTTTTCTGGATTGCTTTGATTCAGGGAAGAGGGTGGGCAGGTCAATCTGGGCTTTTTAAAACACTATTGGTTGGGTTTAGGGAAAGGGGGCGGGGGGTAATGGGTGCGTTTTAAAACACTATTGGTTGGGTTTAGGGAAGCGGGATCGGTCAGTCGACAGCTGTCTGGTAGATTTACACGAGAACAGCAGTTGCGCATGGCACTCGTGAGAGACATTTGAGATCTGAAAAAGCATATACAATGGCCTCTAGTGGATTCGCGTCAACAAAAACTGCAAAAAAAGGTAGCTCCTGGGACAAATTTTGCTCTCTTCAGAAATGTATATAGGGGTGCGTAATCAGAATGTTGGGGTTGTTATATTTTCCGCAATATCTAATCAGCAGTTACATAATAACAGTATCATCATCACCTTCTAGTGTTTAGGAAAGCTTGTAATATCTCTGCCTCCTTATTTCAGTTGAACTAGGTGGGGTGAATTTGTAAATGCTAAATATGCATAAATATTAAAGTGCTAGTTTAAGATAATTGCCTTTGTAAAGTCACAGATGATGCCTCTTTCCAGCCTACTGTATTTTCTCTTTTGCAATGGACTGTTTCTCTAAGCAGAAGACCGACATGCTAATTAAAGTGCAGCATTATTACTGACTAAAATAAAATCTGCATGTACCTTTTCCAACAGATTGTGTATGATTACACGTTTTATATTTATTTTTATTTTTTTCACAGTGAACAATGTAGGCATGAACTATATCGGGGTTCTGGCAAATTTCCTTGATGTTCCTGATCCTGACCAGGTCTGATTCAGCCTTCCTACACCACACAGCTTGACTTACTACTCTACTGTAATCTGAGTCCTTACTGATGCGCTTTCTTCTGTCTGCAGAGGATCACACAGGTGCTAAACTGCAACACACTGTCTGTCACTCAGGTATGATATATTACAGATTATACGTTGTTTACATTCATTCTACGCAGTTGTCATTTTGTAAATAAAATACTTGAATATCGATATGTTATACGAAGTACCACACAGAATCAGTGGACATTTTTTGCTATTTGAATTTAGATTATACAATGCAAGTGTAATTAGATCCACTTATTTAATTAACCGGTTTCTCATATAATAGATCTACCAAAGACATAAATGTTTGCATATTAGTCAATAATATTACTGAAATTAATACAAAAACTAGTGCTGGGCAAAAATTAACCACCATTAATTGAAACAAAATAAAAGTTTGTTTTGACATAATATACGTGTGTGTCTTATATACAGTATATTTATACTCATCGGCCACCTTATTAGGTACACCTTACTAATACCGGGTTCGACCCTCTTTTGCCTTCAGAACTGCCTTAATCCCTTGTGGCATAGATTCAACAAGGTACTGGAAATATTCCTCAGAGATTTTGGTTCATATTGACTTGATGCACAGCATCATTGCAGATTTGTAGGCTGCACAACGGTAAAGGGAATCTCCTGTTGCAGCACATCCCAAAGGTGCTCTATTGGATTGAGCTCTGGTGATTGTGGAGGCCGTTTGAGTACAGTGAACTCATTATCATGTTCAAGAAACCAGTCTGAGATGATTCGCGCTTTATGACATGGTGCGTTATCCTGCTGGAAGTCGTCTTCAGAAGACGGGTACACTGTGGTCATAAAGGGATGGACATGGTCAGCAACAATACTCAGGCTGTGGAGTTGACACGATGCTCAATTGGAACTAATGGGCCCAAAGTAAATATCCCCCACACCATTACACCACCACCAGCAGCCTGAACCACTGATACAAGGCAAGATTGATCCATGCTTTCATGTTGTTGATGCCAAATGCTGACCCTACCATCCAAATGTTGCAGGAGAAATCGAGACTCATTAGACCAGGCAACATTTTCCAATCTTCTATTGTCCAATTGACAAGAGTGACAGCCAGTACGGTCTTCTACTGCTGTAGCCCATCCGCCTCAAGTTTGATGGGTTGTGCATTCATTGTTGCTCTTCTGTATACCTCAGTTGTAACGAGTGGTTATTTGAGTCACTTTTGTCTTTCTATCAGCTGGAACCAGTCTGGCCATTCTCCTCTGACATCAACAAGGCATTTGCGCCCACAGAACTGCCGCTCACTGGATCTTTTCTCTTTTTCAGATCATTCTCTGTAAACCCTAGAGATGGTTGTGTGTGAAAATCCCAGTAGATCAGCAGTTTCTGAAATGCTCAGACCAGAATGTCTGGCACCAACAACCATCCCACGTTCAAAGTCTCTTAAATCCCCTTTCTTCCCAATTCTGATGCTCAGTTTGAACTGCAGCAGATCGTCTTGAGTTGCTGCCATGTGATAGGTCGCTAAGAAATTTGCGTTAACGAGCAGTTGCACAGGTGTACCTAATAAAGTGGCTGGTGAGTTTAAGATGTGATACACACACATACATAGAAACAGAACTATACAAAACAATTTTGTTTAATAGGCATTTAAATTTATATATAATTTGTATCATATATATATATTATATCTAAACATAACACATATATTAACGCATATATATGCATAATAAATATACACAGTACGCACATTTGAATAATGTAAAAACTAACTTTTATTTTGATATGATTAAACGTGGCTAATTGTTGCCCAGCATTAATAAAAACTGTGGAAATATATTTTTACACACGCATACATAAGCAGAAGTATAAACTCTACGATGGGCTAAAAAATACACAGAAACCTGGCCTAGTTAAATGATAAAGTTGTTATGTAGATGTTTAGTGACGTATAAACTACATACATGGCTCAAACACCTGTAATTGATCTTCTGAACCTTTAGTTCTACCTTTAATAATAAATATGACTTGTCGTGCTTTTCACAAATCTATAAGAACATATGAGCTCTTTTCACCTTATTAGTAGGATTTCTGAAAGATCCCGTGACACCAAATGACTACTGAAAACTCAGCTTTTCTGTCGTAGAAATGAATTAAATTTTTACCATATGCTGCAGGTTTAACAGAAAGGCCTCAAAATACATTTTGTTAACACTTTACAATAAGCTTCAATTAGATAGTGTTAGTTATTGAATCTACTAACATGAACGAACAATACATGTATTACAGTATTTATTCATAACAGTTGTCATTGTTAACTCACAGTGCATTAACTAATGTTAACAAGCACAACTTTGGATTTTAATAATGGGTCTTTATATTAAGTGGCCTTAACTAATATGTAGGCCCAGACGGAATCTGCAGACATTTTTTGCTATTTCTTTCTGCGGAGTATTTTGTTAAAAATCTGCGGATTTATGCGGAATGATTTTAGAAGTATCATAACTAAAAACTTAATATATGAAATAAAAGTAATACCTTTTTAACTTATATTTAATGTTTACAATGTGAATCCAATTAGATCCACTTTATTTGGTAAACAAAGCAAGTCTCTCATATTAAATATCTACTAAAAGACAGAAAATATGACTTTACAAACTGTATTGTAAATAAATCATATGAATATTTTCATATTAGTCAATATTATAACTGAAATTAAATAAAAAAACTGAATAAATATACATTTACACACATTTACACCATTAAATTAACAGAATCAATGACGGGCTAAAAATCTGTGGCCCTACTAATATGTACTTACACCGAAATTAATAATTCATTACAAAGTACTTATTGTGTAAATACATGTTTTTTTTTTCATGTTCATTGTACTTATACTTGATTAAATACTTGTATGTAATTACATCTGTAATTAATTTCTGTAATTACATTTGAAAATACACTGTTGACCATCCCTTATACCTTAACCCACCCTTAAACCTACTGATACAACCAAACTTGTGCTTAACCCTACCCCTATCCCAACTGAAGAACACCACAAGTGTTCTCAAATACATTATGAACACAGTAAGTACATTGTATTTATATTTTGATGCAAGTACATAGTAGTTAAGGACACTTAATATAAAGTTGGACCTAATAATGCATTAGTAAATAATGTTGAACTATGGTTAATAAACGTTGTACAAGCGTTCTTCATTCTTAGTTCATGTCAGTGAATACATGACCTACATTAACTAAAGGTTGTTATTGTAAAGTGCGACCCGCATCTTAATGTTTAAACTGTACATTGAGCTGCAGTTCTGCACTGATGTTGATGATAATGTTGTTTTGTAGATGTGCAGAGTTATTTTGCCAGGAATGGTTGAAAGGTAAGGAATGCAGCCGACTAGTTTGATAATATCAGTGAAATGATGAGAATTCTTTCTTGGACTGAGGGCTTGTGTTTACTGTCAGGGGGAAAGGCCTCATCATAAACATCTCATCAGAAGCCGGATATCAGCCTCTACCAATGGTCTCACTCTATTCAGCGACCAAGGTACACACAAAAACCTCACACACACACGTTTGAGACAAATGCTACTTAAGGGGAATGATAAAAATTGCGCTGATTTGAGGCGAATTGGGTAATAATCTTTACACTTCCCTAGTTGATTGATGACGTGTTTAAATATTAAATTAAACAATGCCTTATTTACATATTACATATGTGCTAATTTGCACACATTTCTAGCACAACTTTCTGAACATTGGATGAAGTCAGGTAAAAATCTAATTATTACTCTATAATTCAGAAAATACAGTGCACACTCACAAAATAAAACATAAAATCGTGTAATTTCTTTTGTAGAATTTGCATGTTATGTTTGAACATACATACATTAAAAAACTCAACAAAAAAAAAAATCTACAAACACAAAATAAACACATTCTTTTCCGAAAGGGATAGTTCACCCAAAAATGAACATTCTGTCATTGTTCATTCACCCTTAAAGGGCTCCTATGATGAAAATCAGCTTTTGGAAGCTGTTTGGATAGAACTGTGTGCAGCTATACTGTGTCCACAGTCAAATTGGGGTGATGTAAAAACAATCTTTTTTTAAATGTCTTAACGTTAAAATAGGATCCAAATCCCTCCCGATTTTGAGGCCGACCACAACTTGATGTAGGAGTGCGGTTTTCCCGCCCACCGAATTGATTGACAGCCTTGTATTAACATGTCTCCTTAGTAACATGTATAATCATATCAACAAGACAGGACGTGTGCAAAGCAACCAGGATTAAAAGATCTGTTGCGCTCGCTGTGATCATCAGTCATCATCAAATGTGATCAGGAATGACCTTTTTAAAACTGCATGTTTGTAATAAATTACAGCCATTTTACCATCTTTATCACCACAGCTGCATATCAGTACAATTATAAAAGGAGATGCTTCAATCCCGGTTTGTGGACGTTAAATCAGGATTATTTTGTGCATTAACATAACGGGTGTCCATACAGCAGTGGATATTAACATGTATCCTGTCACATTTGCCATCAAAAACAGTGCAAAGTTAAACGCGCTCGCTGTGTGTGTGTGTGAACTGTGTAATGAACTGTGTAACGACTGTGTGATTCATTGTTGCAACTCCACAACAAATCCATCAAATAATCATTAGGAAAGTTCTTACTGCAGTATTTCTCGCAAGCTTTACCTGAGATCTGCTTCATCCATGTCTGTCACTGTGCTGTTTATCTGACAGAGACACACTGACAGACACGTGGGAACGGTGGGCGGGGAGAACTAGCATTAACGGTACAGGCCACAAAAACAGCTACCTTGTGTTCAGAGCAGAAAAGTCCAACATTCTGCAAGTTCTAACAAATAATCTGATGGGTGTTTTGAGACACCAGACACATTCTGGATACACAAAAGACTTATCTTAAACCTTGAAAAAGGGGTAAAATAGGTGCCTTTTTAAAGTTTGGAACCTCTTGAGGGTGAACTATTCCTTTCAGTCTACATTAGACTGCTTAAAACACACATACTATGAAATGCCACAAAGATTAGCATCTCAAAACTGATAGATGTTAAATAAAGCTGTTTTTGCCTGCAGTTAAAATCTACTTAAAATGACCAAAGTATGTGTTCCTTTTCTCTTACACCTTAGGCATTCGTAACATATTTCTCTCTGGGTCTGAATGCAGAATACAGGTCAAAGGGAATCACTGTTCAAGTAAGTCCAGTACTCGTAAAGCTCTAGTTTTTTAATGTAGTTTTTGCAAACCTTGATGTTGTTTCTCTATTTTTGGTGGTCCAGTGTGTTGCCCCGTTTATGGTCTCCACGAACATGACTCATAATGTACCTGTGAATCCACTGGTGAAAAGCGCAGCTTCGTTTGCTCGAGACGCTCTGAACACTGTGGGCTACACAACATACACAAGCGGATGCTTAACTCATGCGCTGCAGGTAAACGCCACACACTCACTTTCTATACTGCAATATACCAACATGTTTCAACTGTTGGTACTATATCGAAATGAAAGGTGTAATAGTGTGCTAAACAATATGTAATTACACACATTTAGAAATGTGAACATATTATCGAATCGTAACTCACCATTGTTTGTCGTTTCAGCACATTGCTCTGTCCATTTTTTTCCCGGGTTGGCTGCGTCTCACGTCCTTCTGCGTGCAGCGCATGGAAAAATTCGCTCGTAGCATCGAACCCCAATTGAATGAGTTGATGGCGGAGACAAAAACCAAACAGGAATGACACAAACCCATGGATATAAACACACAAACATCCACATACTGTACAGTAACGGCATTAACAAAAAGTTGTTTTTGTTTTTATGCAGTGAACAGTTACAAATACACACACACTTTTTTTGCAAAATATGTGCACAAATAACATTTATTCCGTGTGTATTTGCATTGGAATTAGGAATCTTAACCTATGCACCATTTTTACAGAGTTCAAGGACATACTTAGCTGGATAAATCTAGGGACCATAAATGTACGTCGTTTATTGTAATGTACATTTACACTTACCAGTCGAAGGTTCGTGTCTTTTACTCAGCAGAATTCTTTCACTACAAAGTGATATTGTGAAATATTACAATTTTAAACAACTGATTTCTATTTTTATATATTTTAAATGCAATTTATTATTGTGATAGTAGAGCTAAGGTTTCAGCATTATCACTCCAGTGTCATTAGAATATATACAGTACTGTGCAAAAGTCTGAGGCCTCCAGTTACATTTGTTGTAGTGAGGGTAGAATGACATTATATACTACTTCTCATTCTCTTTTATGAATTACATTCATTCATTTTCCTTCAGCTTAGTCCCTTTATTCATCAGGGGTCGCCACAGTGAAATGAACGGACAACTTATCCAGCATACGTTTTACACAGCGAACGCCTTTTCAGCTGCAACCCATTACTGGGAAACACCCATACACACTCAGACCCTACAACCAGTTTAGTTTATTCAATTCACCTATATAGCATATCTTTGGACTGTGAGGGTAACATGAGCACCTGGAGGAAACTCACGCAAACATGGTAGAACATGCAGACTCCACACAGACATGAGGCCGAGCATGGGACTCAAACCAGTTCTCGCTGTGAGGCGACAGTGATAACCACTGAGCCACCGTGTCGCCCTCTTTTCTAAAATACAACCAGAAAATACAGGTTCTAGACATTTTTTTTTAAAAAACACATGAAAGAAAGCGTTAGAGAAAGATGGAAGAAAGAATTAAAAATGGAGTTTCTGTCTTGATTTGATCTGCATTTCTGCCAGAGCTGTTGTGAATTTCGCTTGAATTGCTGGGATCATGAAAGACAGGTTTAATTAGTCAGTAATTCTTACTAGAAACCACCTAATTTGTAATAGTTTTATTTTTCAGCATGACAATGACCCCAAACACATCGATAATGTAATGAAATCATATTTGAAGAGAAAAACAGCTGATGAGTACAGCCATGAAATGGCCTCCACAGAGTCCCGATTTGAATATTATATACAGTATGTATAGGCAACATTATAGGCAGTATGGAGAGAAAAAGAAGACAGAACAGGCTAAATCTAAGGAAGAACTCTTAGAAATGCTGAAAGATGCTTGATATTAAATAGCAGATCATTTCTGGAAAGACTCTGTTCCTTGGTGCTAAAGAGTTCACGTTAAACGCAGACGTTTGATGCTAGTCTCTTGATCCCAAAAGTCATTTTGTTCTGAATATTGTGCATATTTCTTGTTTATATATTAAAGGTATAGCTCACCCAAAAGTAATGACCCTGCACTTGCTCCATACCTTTTATATAGATTTGTTGGTGGAGGCCTTTTGCACAGTAATGTATCTAGTCCTATAATACTATTACCACGGTACATTTTGGATACTTTGATGAACAAAGTTCAAAAGGAACATTTATTTGACATAGGATTTTTTGTTATTGTTGTAAGAACATTAAAGTCTTTACTGTCATCACTTTTGATCAGTTTAATACACCTTTGCTAATAAAAGTGTTTACATAAATGACCCTAAACTTAGTGGTGCGTTTATATTGAAAAAGTGTCAATATAATCAAACTTATCCTGTCTTTAATATGTTCAGCACATCGCTAGTCAGGTTTTTCTGAATTTGCTTTAACAACATTAGCAGGATTAATGCTTATACAGTATATATATTGTTGATCATACTTATCTACCATATTTGGGTCTTTTTTTGTAGCAGTTCCTGTTATCTGCTGCATTTTATTGTTCAAACCCAGAAAAAATTAACCAAATATTTGGTTTATATATATATATATATATATATATATATATATATATATA